>JAWNOU010000111.1:920000-1082500 GCA_035045725.1 Drosophila ezoana | reverse complement strand
TATCGATAACAATATCGATAGAAAAACAAACAAACAAGTTTTTCTCTTCCAGTTACATTTTCTTAGATATATACGCATATAATTTCTCGTTTTTTTATGGATTTATCATTAATTTTTACACACACACACACACGCACACACACACACACACCTACACACACCTACATATATTTAAATACATTTATTTACTTTGTACAAAAAAAAACAACGAAAAAGACAAAAATGTAACAAAAAACTTGTATCAAAATAAAAAACAAAACAAAACAAACAAAAAAAACAAAAAAACAAGAAAAAAACAATTACATTTAACTGTAATGTATGAATTTGATGTTATGCTTCCATTAATACACTTACTAAATTTGTGTGCGTATTCTTATTTAGTGTAATTTAATATACAACAACTGCAAACGAAATGTGAAGAAAAACAATTTTAGTTTATGGCGAATTCTAAGTTGATAAGCAATTCAAATAAAAACGTTACAAAAATAAACAACAAAAAACAAAAAACAATCACTTTAAAAGTTTTAATTACAGGGCATTTGACTAGTCGGTCAAATGTGCTGCGTTCATCTACATTGCTTACTTTTGTGCGCGCGACGTTAATTTAAATAATAGTAGATGGCGCCACTCGCCACTGGCGCGGCAAGCATTCACGTAAGTAGTCATAGCACGCATATGTCCTGACGAATTTTATGCAGATATGCATTTTTGTCTCTTATAAAGTCATATTAAACGTGATTTTCCACAAATCTTAATGTAGGAAATCGGCTACAACTTAGCCATCTATTGGACATTTCTGCAACATGCATGAAGGTGACGCGTTAAGCAGAGTTTCAATAGGTACCCAAAGCTGGCGCCAGTCAGGCTATTAAAGTTTAATATTTTTCACAAAAGATGACCCATATACGAGTTGGATGCAACTTGGCCATCTGTCGGATATTTTTGTAGCACAGTTTGAGGCGCGCTTAAAGCATAGTTCAGACACCTGCCAAAAGCTGGATCCAGTCAGGCAATATACATACATTCAATATTTTTTACAATAGATGTATAACATTGGATGCAACTAACCATCTGTTGGTCATTTTTGCAATGTGCTTTGAGGCGACGTGTTAAGCAGAGTTTCAATAGCTGCCCAAAGCTGGCGTTAGTCAGGCTACTAAAGCTTAATATTTTTCACAAAAGATGACCCATGTACGACTTGGATGCAACTTGGCCATCTGTCGGATGTTTTTGTAGTCCAGTTGATGGCGCGCTTGAAGCATAGTTTAAATACCTGTCAAAAGCTGACGCCAGTCAGGCTATTAAAGTTTAATATTTTTCACAAAAGATGACCCATATACGAGTTGGATGCAACTAGGCCATCTGTCGGATGTTTTTGTAGCATAGTTTGAGGCGCCTTTGCTGCATAGTTCAAACACCTGCCAAAAGCTGGCGCCAGTCAAGATTTTAATCCTTTCCATTATATGCCAAATAAAAGATGTATTTAAAAAAAATGTGTTTAATTTATTTTAAAGTGGAAATGGACAAAAAAATTTTATTTAAATTAAGAAAGCTATGTACAACTAGCGAGAAGTGCACTGAACTCGCTTTGAACCTTGCTAAAACTTAAATGCCAAAAACTAATACTTATATACAGCTACATAATATAGATATATATATATATATACTTATTTAGATTTATGCATATTTAGATTTATATTTAAATTATATTTATTTCTGCGACACATATTTAAAATAATGCTCTAACGTATTACATATGCAAAAGCTTGGAACTTAAAAGACACATTAATGCATTTTTTTTTTCTTTCGATTTTCTTCGATATTTTTTCTTCGCTTTTTCTGGATTAAATTAAGCCTAAGATTAGGAAAAAAAATTTGATTGCATCTGTTGTGGATTGGTTAAGAAATAGTTAGATAGAGACTTAATACTTTTCACACAATAACATTTCGAGAATTTTCTAACTTCGTATTATGTAATTTCTGGCAGTGTAATAATTATTCGGGTGCATACGTGAGGGTCTAGGGGGGGGGGGGGGGGGGGAGACAATTCGGAATCCTTAAGCATTATATAAATAACAAATATGATACAAAGCTGGGCTCACTAAAATGTGCACAAGTGTGACCAGGCGGCAACAAAAAAGCTAACGGAATATAATCGACGGCGGAATGCGTTGCCAGCTCGACGGCACTGCCCCAGTGCAAGCGAGAGGGCAACACACAGGCAGAAGAAGACAAACTTGGTGCGGCTCGTCGGGTCCTCCAGGGTCACTTTCTTTTTTACCCCTTGAGGCCCATGTGTCCTCCATGGTCTCATTTTTGTCTAGCTTGGCTGGAAAGGCGACTGAGAACAGTTTTTGGAGTTTGCGTAAAGGAGAATCTCCTCCATGGTCACATTTTGTATGAAATGATTGAAAGAAGAAGAAGAGTGGAGGCTTGATGGAGCATAGCAGACGGAAGAGTTTCTGAACGAGCCACAAATATGGTCACATTGTTTTTGTTGTTTTGTCGTGTGAAGAGCTGAGAAAGTGAGCTTATATGTGCAAGATTTTTTATAGATATTCATGATCTGGCGAATGATTGATTGAATGATTGATGTACGCGTGTGTGTGTTTTGGTCAAAAGCCCTATCTATAACCTAGGCAAATGGATGCATATAACAAGTCTTAAGACTAAACGGACAATGCGATTGATCCGCTGGCAAATCGTCAGACAATCCGAATCTCAAATCCGATTCGGATTCGGATTACGATTTGGATTTCGATAAGGATTTCGATTTGGATTAAGATTTGGATTAAGATTCGGATTTGGATTCCGATTTAGATTTGGATTCGGAGTTCGCTTGCGATTTCGATTCGGATTTCCATTAGGATTCTGTTTTGGACTCCGGTTTGGATTCACATTCGGATTTTGATTCCGATTCGGATTTGGATTCGGATGCCCATTTGGATTCCGATTTGGATTCGGATTTGGATTCGGATTTGCCAGCTGGCGACGCGACTTAAGTAAACAAAATGGCACATTGAAAGTCCCACAACCAGAATCTGTTACGTGCGGGAGTTGCTTCGCGCCCCCTGCTGCTCCTCCTGCTCCTCCTGCTGCTGCTGCTCCTCCTGCTCACATGTGGCCCCACCAGGCGGCGCTGGCCTGATAGTAGCCGTCGCTGCCCCAACTTAGGACGCTCAGCGGCGGCGGCGGAGGCGTCAGGGATAGCACATCGAACTCATCCTCAGGCCCATTGTTGTTGTTGTTGTTGTTGATGTTGTTGTTGTTGGTGCGCCAGCTACAGCCACATGGCGGAGACTGTTGTTGTTGTTGCTTGTAGTGGGGCGTCCTGTGCAGGAGGAGCAGCTGCCTGAGCTGGAGCCGGAGCCTGTTGCGCTTCCTGGCGGGTGCAATGCGTCGCACCAGATCCCAGCCGACGGTGCCCTCTTGTTAGAAAACATTATGGCTGCTCTTGGCGCCTAGGAAGGGCTTCTCCTCGTTCATCTTCTCCAGATTGCCGCTCAGCGTTGGATCCGTTGGCCGCTGTCGCTTAAAGAATCCGCACTTCCACATCCCGTACGTGAACGCGCCCAGCAGCAGCAGGCCGCCCAGCACGGCCAATATGTAGATCCAAAGCGGCGTGTGCGTCTCCCTCTGCTGGTCCAACAGTTCCGGATAGGCGCGTGTCTCCACCTGTCGGACGGAAAAGCATATAATTAGACTTGATCTCTGATCTCTTTACCTCTTCACCTCTTTATCTTTATCTGATTCTCTTTGTCTAATTCATATATATATCAATATCTATGTCGATTCTGGCAGAGGTCGAACTAGCAAGCGAGAAGTCGCCGGTTCTAATTCAGCCGAAATGCTTTTATTTTATACAGTATCGCAGGGATCGCACCTCCGCTTGAATGTAAGGCAAAAGGTTTACCTTGCCAAACTTTTAATATTATTCATTTGCTTCGGTCGAGCAACGCCGGTTAATTTCTCATAGTACATATATTTATGCCATGTATATGTACTAACCTTTATCCGGCTAGATTTCGTTTATTTTCTCTTTTCACTTTTCAAGCTTTTCAAGCCACGACGCCGATTTTCACCCAGCGAAGTGAATTTGTGGAAAGCTGTGAAACCTGTTTCAAATCTTTGGAAATGACTTTTGAGGTAATTCATTCGTTCATTTTGAAGCCTGGCATTATTAAAGCAAAAACGTTCGTTTTTAACACCCATTTTCCACACTTGCGGGTGGAATTCGCCGTAAAACAGACTTAGGCACGGATTTCAATAAAAATGCCAAATGCTGGCTTTAAGATTTGGGCTCTCAGTTCGTCAAATTGGTTTGAAAGTTGTTTAAGAATAGATGTTTGATAGGTATTTTTGACATGACTGCAAGCTCCAAGAAAATAAGTAGCTGGTTCTAGCTAACTGCCTGCCCTTAGTCTTGGCTCAAACCTTGGCTTGTCGTATGCTAAAAGAGTTAATTGTGAATTATTCGGAGTTCGAACCAGCACGATGGCTCAAAAGCTAGTTGTCTGCCCTTTTTCTCTCTCTATAAATATGCTTGTAGCCCAGTCTTGGCTCAAACCTTGGCTAGTCGTAAACTTAACAATTATTTGTAATCTGTGCCGAGTTCGAACCGGCAAGATGGCTCAAAAGCTAGTTAACTAACCTGTTACTTCCCATAATTATGCAAGGAATCGAATTTCGTACGTACCAAGACATTGTCATTATTCTCGACCTGCTCGACACCAAAGTTTTGGGGTATTTTGACATGGGCGGTGGATATGATGCGGACAAGATCCACTCGAGGATATTGGGCAACCAGCGTCGAGTTCCAGAGGCGCGCCTTGAGTGTGACCTGCGCCTCCGTCTTGGCTGGCATTGCGAAGAACTCGCAGTGAATCTTGATGCAGTGCGCCGTCAGCTTGTCACAGTTGAGTTCCACAATTTGCTGCTTTTTGCCCTTGACGCCGGCCTCGTGTCCGTCCATGAAACGCTCCGGCCGGACAATGCGCTCCAGTGTGTTGCGCGGCAAGCGATTCGCCCGCCCGTAATCCTGCCCAGACTTGTGCTGGCTCCAGTGCTGCGTCTGACCATGGCTCTGGCTCTGGCTGAGATTGAGAGTGGGCTGGCGGTGCAGGGGCCACTTGGTCATGGAGGCGGGCGCGTTCAGGTAGGCGGCGCTGCGCAGGCTGGCGGGCACCTTGGAGGCGAGCTTGAGCGGATTTATGTACTCGGGCGCCACAGTGCACTCGCCCTGCCCGGTCTCGATGGTCGGCTTGTCCTCCAAATATTGCAGATACTGATCCTTGGCGCCCTGCGCCAGCTCCTGGCCCTGTCCGCTCTCCAGCATCAGCGGCAAGGAGATCACCAGCTGGACCTTGGGCGCCGCCGAGGGACCCTCGTTGAAGATCGAATAGGTGTGCACCAGGGGAGAGCCGACATCGTCCAGCTCCATGGGCGAATCCTGCAGCTTGGCCGCGCCGCTGTAGAAGCTCTGCTCCGGATTCACCCAGCCCCGGACGGTCAGCTCCGCCCGACGAACCATCAGCACGGTCAGCCGACGCTCGGGCAGCTGCTGACCCACCAGCTTCGAGGTGGTGTTCGCAAAGATGTGGAACACCATTTGCGACTCCTCCAGCTCCAGGCTGTTCGGATCGAACCGGATCGTCACGTGCGTCGTGGTGCCACGCAGCATCGGATTGCCCAGGCTGCAGGCGACCAGCGTCGTGTTGAAGCTGTTGCACGTCGCGTTCGTCTGCCGGAAGATTTTGGGAATGGGATTAGTTTGGTTTTCATGAATCCTCCAGCTGTTCACTTACCGGCTTCTTGGTCGCTATGTAGGAGACGCTCTTCTGGTGCACGATGAACAGCAGTGCCTCGTACGCCGAGTCCGCCAGATTGCTCACGTTCACCATAACCTCCAGTTCCGTTTTGTTGCCCTGGATCAGTGAGTATTGACCGTCTGAAAGGAAACATTTTATTACAAATCATTTTTTTTTTGGTGAACTAGTTCCATGATGGAACTGAACTGGTTCCACGATGGAACTTAATTGGTTCCATGACAAAACTTATTTAGTTCCCTTAAATCAACGAGCAAACAAGTTACATATCAGCGCAGACAAACGGTGAACTAGTATAAAGAACGATATTCAAAGTAGTTCACACTGGTTCAAAGTAGTTCAGTAAGCTGATTAAAGCTACATTAAAGAACTAAGCTGTTTGAGTAAAGTTGAGCAGATTGAATTTCTAATCAGATTCTTAAAGACTGGAGCATAGCTGCTCGGAATCAGTTCCCGCTCCGAACTAAAGTACCCAATTAATGAATTGTTTCTATATTTTAATAGTAGTTGTGCTCTGTGAGAAACTGAAACTGTGAATAGTTTGTATTGGAACTAGTTCAAGGTACTAGTCAGTTCCAGGAACCAAAAGTGACTCACATTATGAACAAATTAATAAATTGTTTTCTTTTTTTATTTAAAGAACTGGTTCCGGGAACTAGTTCGAGGAAGAAGAACAACTTACCCTCTGCCGTGAGATTGGGCTCCGCATGAAGTCGCAGATCGCTCTCGCAGAGATCATCATCGCCGCAATCCTTCTGGAAGGTGCCCTCGAACTCGATGTAGGCCTGCGTCTGGTCCAGGATGGGATTGAGCCGTTCGAGCGGCGAGTCGGCCAGCGCCTGCTCCTCCAGCTTGTAGTCCAGGCGGAAGCGAATGGGCGTCTGGATGTCGCGCGTGTTCGCCTTGATGTACCCGGTGACCATTTGGCACTCGACCCGGCCATCTGTGCGGACGCGAACCTGTCGACTGATCACATTGCTGCGCTTGTTCTCCCAAACGAAGAAGGCGCGCGAGAACTTCTTATGGTGTTCGAAGGTCTCCGCCTCGACGGTGAAGATCAGATTGAGCTCCTTGCTCAGCTGCTCGTGCGGATCGATGCTGCTGCACGCCTCAAACGTGAAGCAGGTCAGATTCGTCGAGACATCCATGCGGCAGCCCGCCCGATTCGGATCGATGTTGCGCGTCTCGTTGCTGCGATAGGTCGTCTGGATGTTGATGATGGGTCGGGCCAGCAGGACGACGGCGGCGGGCTGGGCGCCCACGACCATGTCCACATACGAGTTGCCATCGAGATCCGTGTTGCCCGCTATGGAGATACCAAAGGTGCGTATCGGCTGGGGCAGATTGCGACCCAGCTCCGAGGCCTGAATGCGCTGCGAGGGCTTCTCGTTGAGACCCTGCCGGGAGCCGAGATAAACGTAGACGACGCCGTCGCCCTCGTAGGGCGCACCCACAGCCAGATCCTCGCAGCTGTCCTTGTTCAGATCCCCAACGTTGGCCAGCGCCAGCCCGAAGCGACTCTCCAGGGCCCCGGTCAGACGCAGCGTCGCCTGCTTGGGCAGCATGTCCTTGGCGTTCTGATAGACATAGACGGCGCCGCCGTCGCTCTTCGAGAAGTAGAAGGGCGCGGCGACAATCAGATCCGGTTTCTGATCTCCATTGATGTCCGCCGTGGTCAGCTCATAGCCGAAACTCGAGGCGAACTGCTCCCCGTCGATGATCAGCCGCACGGGTATCGGACTCGTGTTCGCCTTGTCGAAGATCACAACCTGGCCGTGCCCATTTGAACGGGGCGCACCCGCCGCATAGGACATTCGCTCGCCAAAGTACCGTCCGCCCGTTACGGCCATTCCCAAATAACTGTACTTATCCACCGGGGAGCTGGCGTCCGAGTGATCGCTGTAGTACATGTTCTTGTCCCGCTCCAGATACTCGCCCCCAATCTCGGTCACGAAAATGGCGCCGCGCCACGTAAATGGGCCCGGCGTGCCCAGCACCATGGTATTGTCGTCCAGCAGGGCGCCCGAGGTGCCCACCTGACAGAAGCCATAATCCTCGTGTTGCCTGTGTGAGTGTGTGTGAGTGTGTGGTTTGTGTGTGTTGTGTGTGTGGATTGGACGACATTAATAAATGGCCAACAATCTGGCAGTCGGACGGAGACCGACTGCTAAATACCCTGTGCTCATTATGTTAAAAGGAGGTAAAGTCAGTCGAAAAGTGCTTTCGTGACTCTGAAACTGTATCCCCTTAAGTGAGTTTCTAACTGTGGGAGTCACTTCGCAGTCTGTTTAGCTAGCGAACCTCAGACTGTAAGCCGCCTGAAGCTAGAAGCTTTCAAACTAACTATCTACTCGAACACGCTGGCTCTCATACTGTAACCAACAATATTCAAACTGTGACTTAAGGCATTATCAACCTTAAGATGGAAAAAAACTTTGAAAATAATATCTGCTTGACGAAATTTGCTTCTGAATATTAGGCTGTTGGCTCTAAAACTGTAACCCTTTGTAGGCAATGACTTTTCAACTGTGACTGGTGATTCTCAAACTGGTGATTCTTCACTGAGAATTTAGGATAACTCTGTTTGATTATCGGGCTATTGACTTTAAGACTGAACCACACCAACACAGTGCCTTTCAAACTGTGTCTTTAGGGAAGTACTAACTGAATAAAGCTATAACTGTGACTAGGAAATTTCTATTTGCTGATTGGACTGGTGACTTAAAAGCTGTAAGCAGTGTTTGTCAAACTGTGACTTTAGGTGAATTCTTTCTGATTGGGCAGCTGATTCTAAGACTGTAACCCCGACACACACTCTCTTGCATTTTGTATGAAGGGTATAAATGAGTCCAGGGTCAGGCACGCGATGCCAGCGCAATGAAAAATTGCATGTCCAAGTCCGGGTGCACGTCATCTAGCATGCCTCACATATTATGCCATATCACATCATAAAACAATCTATTCTATGTTTTTTATTTTCGGGGTGCGGCTGCGACCCTGTTTATCCAGCTGCCCCTGCCCCTCCACTCGCCCCCCACCTTCCACCTTGTGCTGACATTTAAATAAATTAAAATTTCGCCCTTATGACATGGGTTCCTGCAACGACGACGACGTCATCGCTGTCACACCTGACCAGCACGTCCCTCCTCCCTCCTTCCTCCTTCCTGTCCCTTCTTTCCCTGCTTTCCTGCTTCGCCCTAACCTCACACTCGCACACGCTGCATGCTAATTGGCTTAAACTGAAGCTAGACACGCGCTAAGTTCCCTTCTTCCCACCAGTTTTTGAAATATCTTTATACGCACTTCACCTTGACACGTTTTTTTTGCTTTTCTGAATGGGCCATGAATCAAACCTGACCATGACAAATTTACCATTTCGAATTGATTCATTCTGAAAAAGTTTTGTTTCTGCTTTTAATATGCTCGACTGCGTTTCGTTTCACACAATATTTTATATATTCGGTTCCCAAGTTTCCAAAAAGATTAACCTCGTACTTCCCAATTTTCTATGAATTTCCTATATCTTTTGTCCGATTGTAGTTTTCCATGGATTGGCCATCCATTTCTATGGATCTCTATGTTTTATTACTCTCAACAAAGGTCCCGATTTTGGTATTGTTTCATATCTTCGTCTGGGTATAGAGTTCTATCTTACGACCTACATGGTTCGCAAGTTTCCCGCTAATGAAACAAGACTTTCAGCAAGAGATATACCCTACGATCCTTAACCGTAATCCTTAATCCTTAAATGTAAGCGGAATCTTAAGTTTCTCAATGTCTGAATCGGGCTACAATTGGAACCAGGATTTTCTACTCCCGATTAAGCTCTTAGATTCCCAAAGTTCCCTATCCCAAATCAATCCTGGATTCTACTCCAAGTTACAGTTCACAAAGTTTATGGTTCAAATCCCCAAGGATGCGGAACATAGAATATACAAAATCTTGATAGTTTTAAGCCCTTAACACTTTCTTGTCCCGTCTAATTTTTAGTGCTTCGTTTTACCCACCTTTGAACGGAGCGTCCTTTGCATGGCTCGTAGACCTCGTCGAACTGTAGATCGTTGGTCAGGACATAGCACAGACCTTGTCCATAGCGATTCTCGCGCACAATCGTCACATAGCGATGGGCACAGACCAGCACCTGACGACGGAAGGGCGGGGGGAGATAAAATCCAGGATCAGTTGGAGAATATCGTATCATAGAGTGGGATTAAATCGCAGTTTTGGTACTTACCTTGCCGCCTAGGCCTTGGGAGCGTACAGTTACGCCCATCCATTGTCCCTCCTTGATTTCGTCGCTAGATGGCGGTATCAGTTCGTCGACATCGTAGGCTGTAGGTGGCGCCAGTGAGCAGAAGATAGAAGTGCAAAAAGTAGTTTTTTTTGTTCATGTTAGCAAAGTGTGTGACGAAGTTGTATAAGTGTGTGTATGTGTATATATATATGTGTGTATGTGTGTATGTGTGTATGTGCGGGTGTGTGTGTGTGTGTGTCTGCGTGTATTTGTGTCGCATCAGTTACAACAACAATAACAACAACATCAATAACAACATAAGTGAATAGAGTATGCATTAAAAACAATATGTAATTATGTATTCATATGTACAGTTGGTTTTTTAAATTTTTAATTGTACAAGATATTCAAACAAAAATAAATGCTAGTCTAAACTCAAATTTACGGTATTTACAGAGAGCGAGCAACGGTAACGTCTATTGATGCTGCTAAGCTGTTATTAACAGCTGTTAAACAACATGAGCAAAATCGCTGAGCGGGCGAGAGAGAGAGAGAGAGCGAGAGAGAGAAAGCACGCAGCAGGGGAAAGACAACTGGAGGCAAACCTCGCGCACTTGTGCAGTGGGGTCCGCCGCATTCGGTCAAGGGGGGGAGGGGCTTGATCTACTTATAGATGTCTGCAGAAACGAGTCGCGCTGTTCAGCACATGTGCAACAGAAGAGAAGAAGCAGCAACAACAACAACAACAACAAAAATAACAGCAACAAGTGTAAACAAAATATTCGACTAAACGAAGCATGAAGCAAAAGTGGCATGCGATTGCTCGACTACGAAATACCACGCAATATCATAATAAAGACTAAGCAAATGCATATGAGAGTGAGAGCGAGAGAGAGCGAGCGAGTAAACGACTAGCGCATATTATTTTTCAACTAAAAATCTAAACATGCAACAAAATGATTTTAGAATAAATTTAGTATATTTAAATAGGGTGGCAGCCCTACCGAGCAAGTATGATTTGTAACCCTTTGACAGCCCTTTGTAGCTCTATATAAAAACTTATTTTAGGCACAGACATGACCTAAATTTTTTAAGTAGGTCATGAAAATGTCCCTGTCGTAATCAGTATATGCACAAATCCCAGCCAAACATTGGCTTCTAAAGTTTACTGGGTGAACGGCCGCATCTTTTGTCACTACTTTTGAAGGCAACAAGTCCAACTGGGCTCATAAGCTTGTGCAGCTCAAATATATATAAATTTAAGGGGTTAAAGGAAGTTATATATTTATATTCTCAAATAGTTTTAAGTTAAGCTAACAAGATTGTATATCCATGGACACATTGCATGTCAGGGCATCAAAATACAAAAATTGTTTGAATGCAGCAGCGACTTTGTCAGCATTGAAGGTGCGACTGGGCTGTCGACGTTTGCGCCTGCTTAGGCGGCTTTGCACCAATCCACACACACATGCGCAATAGAAAGATGTGCTGAGGGGCAAAGCGAGAGCGAGAGGGAGAGAGTGGGCGAGCGTTAATAAGTGTGTGTGAAACGTAACGAAATTGATTTAAAATGCATTTTAAAGCATCAAAGTGTTGAAATATGATAAATGACTATAACAGTGTGCCCGCAGCGCAAAGAGAGAGCGACAGAGAGAGAGAGGCAAAGAGGGCTGATTGCAGTTTTGGGCGGAGAGGTGAGTTTATCATTTATGATTTTTGAGTTGCTGCTGCGCCTTTTACTGCCTTTTTTTCGGGCGTGGGCTGTTCTGGCGGCAGCAGCTTTGACGGGTTTGACGCGTTTTAAAACGCGCGCAGTGAAAGTCGCATTAACAAATTTACCGCATCTGCGGCCCACGCGACTCAAGTGCAGCTGCAGCTTGTGTGCGTGTGTGCGTGTTTCGTTGGCTTCTTATTGGCCCAGGCCCAGGCATAGTGAACTTTGCTCTGCGCGGCGCGTTTTTGGCATTGACAGTGGGCTATTGGATTGCCAGCTGGGCTGCATTGCAGGGGTTGGGGGCGTGTCGCGTCTATCGCTATGTGTGGTATTTGGCTCAAAAATGTCGAGACGCATGTTGCACAAGAATTTCTTAATGCCACACAAATTTGCGTTTTGCCGCAGTTTATTTTTATGCCGCTGCAATTGTTGTTGTTCCCGTTCTGCTGCTGCTGCTGCTGCTTGTTCTTCTTCGGCTTTTGCATTTTGTAAAATTTGTCACGTTCTCAGTGGCAGACTCTGTGTGCCGCAGTCGGCAGCACGCTCTGATTGTCGCGCGTTACCAATAGCAAAGGCCACAAATAACAGCAACAACAACAACTGCAAAACGGGCACAGCTACAGCTGACGTCGACGTCGACGTCGACGCCGACGTCGCTGCTTCGCAAACATTTGGAATGCGAACGGCACATTAACATTGTCGACGGCTGTGGAGGCTGCGGTGGGGCAAGGGAGGGGAGGGGGGCATATGCACAGCTGTTGCTGCAAATGACTTTACAGCTCAATATTTAAATAATTTGGAGCCGAGTAAATATAATTAAAGCTAAATGAGACGCCAATTGGCAGTAAATTGTCCCCCTTGAAAACGAAAAAAAACAACAAAACAAAGCTAATTAAACGGCACAGCGAAGTTTGAATACCCTTTCCGACTGATTTAGCATATGGAAGTTATGCGAAGTAGGCAAATATGTGAGAATAGCTTGAAATACACAAATTGCTTAAGATTTCCAAGAACAGAATTGGCTGGAGAATAATTTGGGATGGGTTTGGGTATTTGAGGGGCTTAAATCGATGTCATTTTGTGCTTGATATAAGCACTATTCATACTTAAATCAAGTTTACTCTTTGTCTTGTATCGAAGCTATATAATAAAGTGTTCCGATCCGTTCGACTTGGATAAAGATAGATGCAAGCATTAAAAATTGCATAGCATGTTTGACACACTTTGTGACAAAAGCATAATACTCTTCGTAAGGGTATTTAAAATGTATTATACAGCGCAGTCGCAGACGTTGACGCAGCTGTAAAATTCTGCGAAACAATTTGGGAATGAAACAGGGGGAAATGCCCAACAAGTGATGACAACAAATAACCGCAAAACCGCAATAATGAGAAGCTGTGCAGTTAATCAAGGGCGGAGAGAGAGAGAGGGGGGGGGGGAGGGGGGAGGGAGACAGAAAATGTACGCAAATTTAACCCACAATGATTATATGTTATATGTATTTATAAAAATGTTCTCTTACTCAAATCTTGATTTTATATTCTAAAACTAAATTCCAACTAAATTCTAAGAACAAATAAGATTTCCGTGGAGACCCCTCCCTACATACTATTAATACTTGTCACCAGCGGGATTAAACACTTTAAAAACATTTAAAAATTCAAATTCTATTTATATTTTCAAAAATTTTCATATACACAGTTCTCTTATTTCGCCGAATTTCATATTTCTAATAAATATGAAATTTTAATGCCAAATAAATCAAAAAAGCCCGTTCCCTAAAATGTGATATTAAGAAGACCCCAGGGAACGGCGATAAGAAGAAAGGCAAGACCCAGCTTTATTTTTGTGCAGATTTCAGGGAATTGCGAAAGTTACGAATGATGATGATTTTGAGGATTTAGCAAAAGCACCCCCAAAACTGGGTTGCGTTCGCAGTGCATGCCATTAAGTTAGCTGCGCCAAAGCATCGTTAAGTTAGCTGCGCCAAAGCATCGTTCAGTTGGCTTCGGCCCAATGACCATGTCAGAAATGGCACCAAAGATTCAGTTATAGTTTATTGTACAAGTCAATGGCAAACAAGTTGTTGGCGTGAATGCAAAACTGGCCCTAAAGCCAAATACGAATTCCGAAGCGGCTCTTAACCCACAGACCCGGCCCGGCCCGGTCGTGCTCGACGAGTTCTCACAGTGCTAAGCTGCGATGATTTATACGGTGAACTAGTTAATTACAATGATTGCTCGGTCAAAATGTGTCAACTAGATTGCCGCTAATGGGCAGCAAAGTAATAAATAAGTAGTTAATTATCGATACAATATTATACATATATATATAGAGATAAAGATATTATAATTAGCATGTAAATTGATGCCAGAAATAGAATATACATATATGCATATATACAGGCTTAAGTGTGTGTGTGTGTGTGGGTTAGTGTGTATGCGTGTGTGTGTGTGTTTGTGTGTGTGTGCCTTGTGCTCGATTCGGCGGCATCAGCTGCATTAAGCGGCGCATGCAACAAATACGAAATGGCGGCCCCAAGTGCCGTTAACTTAAGCTTGCGCGCATGCGTGCGTGACTGTACAAGGCGTGCTAGCCGTTAATCGATAGTTCGATTATCGTTCGATTATATACAAGTTGTGTTATCGATAGCGAAATATTTTTAGTTGTTGTGAGAGAAATCAAAGCGCCAAATGCAAATCATAAAATAAGTTTTTAACAAACAAATGAATTGATCAAATTGTGTATTAGTTTTTTTTTCTTGTCGATTTGGTTTTTTCTGTTTTTTTTTTTTAATATGTGGGCAAAACAACAACAAATAAAGCACCCATACCACTTACTAGGTTCATAAGCTCCGCCAGATGCTAAATGATAAATTCGTTTGGTTTTTTTTTTTTGTGTTTTAAATGTCGAGAATAGTTGGTCAATAATTTTGGTTGGTTCAAAGTTTTTTGTTTGGGAGAGGTAAATGAGTTTTCCATATGCGCACCGAATATATATAGTATTATATATATATATAAATATATATAGTGGGGGGATTTACGTAAAGAAGAGAACGAAAACAAAAAATAAAGAAAAAAATAAGAAAATTAAATAAAGGAAATCAAATATATATATATATATGTTTGTGTTGGAATACATGTTCATAAAAGAAACTAGTTCTATACAATAAGAGGAATTAACGTAGATGTTGCCATAGCTATAGTATATATATTAACTATAGTAATTAACTAACAGTTAGATAAACGTTTTAGTCACAGTTCTTTTTACAGCTGCACGCGATTTTATGTACAGACAGAAACTAACCTAGAAAAATCATAATAATCATTATTTTAGCTATACAAAATATTAGATAATATGCTCAAATAGAGAATCTAAGACTCGGCCCGATCTCTGACAGATCTGTGTTAGTCACTGCGCTTAAAAGTTATCAAAGCTGGGCTAGTTTTAAGTAAATTAAGTTCAATTTCGAGTTCTTTCTTTCTTTTAGTAACCTTCACCTCGGCATTCGCATATTATGAACTAATTTCAATTTCAATTCAAATTCAATTTTTCTCAAAAAAACAAATATAAAACTAAAATCTGGATAAACTCTATTTAATTAGGCTTAATTATATGCGTAGTGCTTAGTATTTGAATTTTTAAATACTAGTATTTCTTCTTCTTTTAATCGAGTGGGCAGGGGTGGGGGGGGGCTCTACTTACATCTTCGTCCGTCGGTGATGACCTGTTCGCAATCGTTGAAGTCCATCGAGATGGGGCATTTGTACAAGGCGCCCGATTCATTCGTGTTCGGCTGTCGATTCCGATCCAGGGGCGCGCCCACCAGAAAGCTGTAAGGGCGAGAAGAGGAAGAGAAACGGGAAATTATTGACTTTGTTCCCACCAAACTCAGATCAATGATGCAACGAGAAAGAAGCGCCGAATATCTAATACCCTTGCAGAACCAATCTTTTTGCCCGTATCTAAGAAGCACAGGGAAAGATATCTTGATGAACAAAAACCTAGTTCTCGACCGATCGTTCTAATGGTAGCTATATGATATAGAGGTCCGATCCAGCTGGTTCCGACATACGAACTGCGTGCAACGGAAAGAAGGACTTCTGCAAAGTTGAAAGTGAGAGACCAGTTCGCATTGAAACAGACAGACGGACAGACGAACATGTCGACTCGGCTGTTGATATTAATCAAGAATGTTTTATATGTTTTATGGGGTCGGAGATGTCTCCTGCTATGCGTTACACGCACTTGACGACAAAATTATAATATAGGGTATAAAAGTAAGAAAGTTTACGCTGAAACTTTGACATCTGCGAGGCTAGCAAAGTCCCACGAGTGCACGCTCAACCGATCAGACAATCGATATATGTATATCGATATCGATCAAGTAACGGTGCATTCGGTCTTTGCGGTCGCCGGTTCGAATTACCAATTTCGGATTGCCAATTGCTCAGGTGTTGGACTAAGGTTCAATTGAACAAATGCAGTCATGAGCTGCCCAGAGGCGTCAGGGAGGAGGAGGGGGGGGGGGGGGGGTTACTTGGGAGAGGGACTACCAATAATATCGATTTTGTGGGTGGAAGCAGTTCAATGCACCTTTTGCTTTGATTATTGCACGCAGAGGGGCTTGCCAAAATGTAATTACTTACGAACACTTAAAGCGCAGTCTCGACAACCGAGCAGAGGCGGCGGCGGGGACAGAGGCGGGGAAAGGGGCATAAGCGGGGGCGCTGCGGTGGGGTACGGCAGCGAGAGGGGCTTTGAATTGGGCGCGTCAACACGAAAAGATGTTGCTAATGAGGCAGGCAACCAGGCAAAAAGGCTTTAAAGCCAAAAACTAAGCTCGATTTAGTCACGATTAAGTGCTCGCCTAGGAGATACCCTGTTAAACACACATCATCCGTGCGTACAGCATACCAGAGCCTATATATCGAAATTGGTTGACTGTAGCTAAAATAATCCGTGAGATGTGTCTTGGTTTGCCTGCAAATCGATAGTTATCGATAATTAAGAAATGAGGGGAAGCAAGAAAATTGCCAGCTAATCGATAGTTATCGATATTTAAGAAATGAGAAAAACTATCGCAAGCAAATTAGTTGACTATAGCTTATTTAATCTGCAAGATAATCTTGTTTTGCCTGCAAATCGATAGCTATCGATATTTGAGAAACTGGGAAAACTATCGAAAACTAAGTAAATTTGTTATGCGTGAGAAATAGGAGTTTATATATAAATTATCTCATAATGTTATAGTTTCCGGAATCTTTGATCGAGCTCGTCTCAACTTCTTGTTGTATTGTTTCTTTCAAGAATATTTGTACAAAGACGCTGAAAAAATCGATATACCCTATTTGACTGGTACAGACTGTGCATAAAATCGCTGCTTCACCCACGTAGCACAGTGTAAACATGCAACTTCATTATCCTCGAGCGGCAGCAGCGGCAATTGCGGCTTTATGGACGCCATTAACTGCGGCACCTACACGTTGCCACATGGCCATGTTGCCTCTTTAAGTGCCCCAAGCCCAACAACAACAGCAACAGCTGCAGCTGCAGCCAAGCCAAAGTTGAGGGCAGGTCCAAGTCATTTGCTGTTTGTCGCCTACCAATTGACACTTGCCCCGCACATTAACCAACACTGGCCGCGCTCTCTAGCCCTCTCGCCAGTTTTTACGATGCGTCTTAAAGTGTTTCTTTTTTTTATGTTTAATTTTATATTTCTATTTATTTAAGTTGTTTGCTGTTAACAGCTTTCGAAATCGCATGTGTTTGCGAACTAGTTCTTTGCTTAATGAAGTGTTGAAAAAGCCTTAAAACTAATTGCAAGTCGGTTTCTTGGTACTGAAGCGCAACGCACTCTTTTGAACTTTCGCACAATGAACAACAACAAAAGCGAATAAAATCTGGCAACTCCTTATGCAGTTTTCGACGAATGTAAAAATCATATTGAAAATGAGTTGTCTTTGGCTCATAAAAGTTAAGAACTAGTTCTTTGAGCTGCAAATTTATGAACTACTCGTCGGAGCTATCAATGCGTTGTTAATGGCTTTTGAATATCTTAATGCACACCCACTGAACCATCAAAATAAGCCAAGAACTGGTTGCCAGCAACAAGCAACAAGCTAGACCTGATTCCGACACTCAGAGACTGGACTCCAGCTGCCCCGCCTGCCTGCCCCCTTGCCGCTGTTCAACACTACAACTTGATGTTGTCGTGCGACACTGTGCAACACTGCAGCAGGTCGCATTCACATTTTATGGCCTACTCGTGTCACGTTTGTGTTAATCGCCTCGCCTTCCGTTCCCTCCCCTTCCCCCCTCGCCGCTTTAGGCCTTCTTATTGGGCCATTTCGTTGGGTCTTTTGAGGTCGCGGCCAGTTGGCTGCACATTTAGCATGTTTAGCTTCATGTCAACTTGCGAGACTTGGTAATGAAATGTTGAAAAAAAAGAAGTGAAAAATATATAATAAATAAAATATATGTCGGGTAGCGCTCGACTCTCATATGCCCATTCTGTAAAGTCTTTAAGCACAATGAAATACTCTTAAAATTTTCTTGACTTACGTATTTCAAATGCTTATTATGTCGGGCATTTGTATGCAATATGTGGATAGCTTTGTGAGCTCACATACCAAATTTGCCGAGTCTAGCTCGAATAGTCTCTGAGTTCCGTGAGGTAGAGCGAAAAGCAGATTGATCTAGATCGAGTTTAGACTAAATATGTGTATATGGAACATGTTGATTACATTTAAGTGCTATACCCTATACTTTGTGATACTAAGAGATCCGCTAAGATCGGAACTAGTTCAACTAGTTGGTTAATCGAAAGTTCGATTAGTTCCAGAGCTGATGACAAAATGTGAAAGAAAATAGATAGAGCATATCTAAAGGAATGTGGATAAAGCTGCCTTTATATGGTCTCCAGCTCGATTGTCAATAGTTCGTTTCTCGGCTCGAGCCTGTGACTCGGCTTGGGGGTTGCTTCGTGAACCTGGTTCATTTGAGCTGTTTTATTTTTTGTACAATTCGCCTAAAGTCACCCGAAACTAGTTCGGAACTAGCTCATAGCTGAGCTGAGCTAGCTCCGCCTAGCGACTTAACGATCGCTTCTCGCCTTCAGGTTCATTTTGTGGTTCATTTGATATGAACTGGTTCGTTTGGCACATGAACCTGTAGAGCGAAAAGCACTTGAATAGGTTCCGGAATGCCAGCTTTTATTTGTCATAGACATTATTTACACACACAAATATATGTATCTGTCTTATTTAATTTATTTCTAATGAAAACGGTCTCTAGGGTATATCCAAAACACAAAAAACCTGCTTTGACATTAACAAACAGGGCAAGCAAACAGACAGAAAGACAGACAGACAGACAGACAGAAGAAGAAGCACGAGATGATGACGACGACAAATCTGTGTCTTGTTCTGTTGGTAGAACATAAATCTGGGCATGGCTGGGTCATAAATCTTGGCCGCCTCCTCGTCTAACTCCACCTCCTCCTCCTAACTGCCCCTCCTCTTTCTCCTCCTGCTGCTCCCCCTCGTCTGGCTCCTGCTCAAACGCATTTAATGATCTCTGCGAACCTCTTGGAATTTCGGAATTCGGGATTCCGTCAAGTTCTTGTTTGATATGGAAGGAAGTTGGAAGTTTGGTCTGGAAATGTGGCAGTCGCTGGGCTGATTTAATGCCACTTGCCACTTAGCTTATCAATTAGCGCATGGCTTTCAAAGGGGGGGGGGGGGGGGGGGCCTGAGTGGGTCGAGGGGGAGGGGGATTGGGATTGGGATTGGGATGGGGTCTGGGATCTCCCGCACCCAAATCAATTATTGTAGGCTGCACTTCGCTCCAGTTGCAGCTTCTAAAAGCAATTAAAACTCGCCCGAGTCGCTGGCAAGTGAATGAATGCACTCACTCACACTCACACACTCACACACTCACTCACACTCACACTCGCGCACTTGAAACACTCATAGAATGCATTTAATTAAATTTAAGCATTAATTGCCGCATAAACGCGGCGCGCGTGTCATTTCAATTGCCACAAACAACAAAAAAATGAACAGAACCAGTTCCAGAACCAGTGCCAAAGTCAGTTCCCCCCACCCACCCGCCTCCTCCCCGCTGCATCCGAAACCCTTTCAAGTGGCTTTCGGTCAGGGCAATCAAGTGAAAATCCTCCCCCCTCTTGACATGATCTAACCCACTCCAGCCCTCTCCCAAGTCTCAGACAGGGTAACCCGCAGCTAAAGAGTTCGTGGAAATTTGATTGCTTTAATTATGAATTATATTTCAAAATAAATATTCAATTGAATGCAATGCAAAAAGGGGGCGAATAAAGGAAACTACTTCATAGTTGACAGCATTTAATGCTCATTAAAGTCAAACTCATTTGGGAAGTGAGGCCTCAAAAACAAGCAGGAGCACAGCTTTGAAGTCAACGGAACTAGTTCCAAGGAATTTGGAATAGCATTCTAGTTCAGATAGGTTAGCCAAAAAACTTGCACATTTCCAAATACACAACAGAAACTTTGCCGTTTACTTTTAACTCACTTGGAACTAGCTCAAATTCACAGCTGTAATTAGTTCACACTAATCGACTCCTCTATATGATATACATATATATGCTTGGAAGATTTTGTTTGTCTTTTATCATCTTCCTTTTATGTATCCTTAACTCCACGCACCCAAAATTTGCTGCTGTCTTTTTGCCAATATGCGAATATAGTAAAGCATAATAAGCGCTACTGCTGAAAATTTTATCAAGATCGTTTGAGAAACAAAAAAGTTATTAAAGAAAATGTGTGCTTGGCAAGACACGTAAGACGCGTAAGCTCAAGAATTTCTGTATACATGTGCACACATGCACGAAATCTATACTCAGATTTGCAATTGTGTTTGTTTTGTTTGTGCTGCCAACTTATTTCAATTTCTTTGCATCAAGAATCAATTCTTGCTATGGCTGTGAGGCGTAAGGCGTTGGCAAAGTAGTTCCTTGGGTTCCGAGTTCGATTCCGCCAGAGGGAACTAAGTTTTTTATTTTGTTGCCCTCTTTTTAATTTAATAAAATTATTAGGGCAATTGGTGTTATTGGAAATATGTTTTGGGCATTCCCTGCCTCTCGATTTATTCTGTCTTTCAACTTTCAAGAAGTTTGTTTTATTTGAAGTGCCCTTCCCCCGCCCTTCCCCTGCCCGTCCCTGCCTTCCCCCAGCTTCGTCTTCTCGCATTTATTTGACTCTTTCATTATTTTCTTCGTTTTGTTGTGTTTTGGGCGTCGTTGGCTTGTTTTGTTTGTGCGGCTTATTAGTAATCATTATCACAAGTGTTTTCAAGTGCTTGCAGCCAGCTGCCTTCCCTCCCTGCCCTTGCCCCCTCTCACCCTCCGTCTGTTCCTGCCACAAGTGTGAGTCGAGCCAAGTGTTGCAGCATCTCACACACACACACACACACACAAACACACATGAAGTCTGTTGAATTCCGAATATTTATTATCATTTTTCTGCTGCACCCTGCACCCTGCCCCCCTCCCCCCTGCCTGTTCCCCTTGCCCCCTGTTCCCCCTTTGGTCGCTTTGTCGCAGCTGCCTCCCGCAACTTGCCACAACAAGAATTTCATTTAATTTTCGAGTCTTTGGGTTTCTTTGTTTGCCTGTTGTTGCGACAGTTTTTCTTCTCCCTTTCCCCCCGCTTCCCCTTCCTCGCGCTTCCTCTCCCCTCGCTCCTCCCTCCCCGCTAATCCCTTGATGCCCCTGGCTCGGGTTTATATAAATATTTATGCTTGAATTGGAGACAACAAGAATGCTGACATTGCCCCCCCTCCCACACTGCCACAGGCTGCCTGCCCCTGCCTCTGGCTCTGCTTCCTCCTCATCTGCCTCTTCTTCTTCTTTGGGGTTCCTTGGATGCAGTTGCTGCTTCCTCTTCTGGCCATTTCGTCCATGGCTTGGTTTATGGAATTGGAATTTCCGTCACAAGCAACTTCGACAACGGCAACAACAACAACAAATTATTCATTGATAAACTCGAATCGAATGACGTAGTTTATTTATTATTATTATTGTTATTATTATTGTTATATTTGTTGTTTATCAGGTCATAGAGTCAGGTGCTATCCGGCAATCATCGTGACTCAGCCCGCCCACTCGCTCCACGGGCAGACATTATTGATATCTCGTATCTTAATGATAATTCCAATTTGTTTTTATTGCTTTGCCGTTTGGCAGAGGGATCAGGCGCATATATCCAATATTCCCAGGCATTACCGAGCACAAATTCGAATTCCCCAGTTCAAGCGACCTATAAAATTGTTAATACTCAGTCTGCCAAATACTTAATCTCAAAATTGATAAGGAATATAAGGAATATATTCAATTTATCTATCGATTCTTATCGATATGCTGAATGCGACATATATATATAGATATAGAAAAGAAGCGAACGTTATGGGAAACTATAATGTAGAATATGGCAAAAGAAAATCAAAATATTAAAAAGAATATGAATAAATCTTAGCTATAAACTTCAAAATATATATCAAATATTAATCGATCGATTAATCGATCGATAGAAAGCAAGTGTTATGGGAAAATATTTTGTATTATGTTAAAAGTCAGAGTCAGAGTCAAAGTTAAAGCAGCCAAAAAAATGCCAAATATTGAAACAATATGAAGAAGTTTCAATTATGAACTTCAAAATATGTAAGCTATATCGATATTTATCGATAAGCCGCGGTATATATGGAGATATATAAGAAGAAAATGCGAAGCCTGTTTTCTTTGTTATAGGAGAATATATATGTATATCTAGCTTTTAGAGTTTTCAGGATGTTATGGCTACTATTTTTGATAAAAAACTTTTCTCTATGTAAATCTTGTTCAAAAATCTTCCAATTATCAACTTCAAGATATTAAAACGTGCAAAAGATACTTCAGTCAAGTCTATAAATTAGATGGGATTTGAAGAGTTTAACGCAGCACACCTCGATGCACACACACACAAACACACACACACACACACGCACACGCATACACATGACATTTGAAAAGCCAATGCGAGTAGTTAGTTAGAATTGTATATGCTGTAGCTCGCACTCGATGTAATTATGGCCACGGGCCAATAAGACTTGGTCACGTTCGGAGTGCGCATTGACTGATTTGTGAAGGAGTCGAGTTTTCTCTGACAATGGATCAAACAGCAGGCAAATTTCCAGGCGATTCCATTGAACTCACGAAACTCGAGAGATTTCTGAGCAAACAAGAGGCAGCCAGCAGGAAGGCAGCCCGGAAGGCAGGCAGCTTCCTGCTGGCAGGATTCGTCTTGCAGCCGGCTAATGAAGTTATCTAGTTGCCTACCTGCCAGCTGCTTGTTACCTGTCAGATCGAACGCGACGATAGGCCGTCTGCGGTGTCGTTTACCTGCCGCAGCTGCCTCGCCGTCTCCACATCCATCTCCCGCAGGTCCTGCCTCAGCAGCAGGAGGTGCAGCAATAGGCGAATTGGAAAACAATTCTGGCATTTGGCTGAAGCAAATCGAATAACGAATTTCGATAACTAGAGAAAAATAGAACTGAAAACAAGCACGAGCAGAGATAGGCGTGCACGATCGACTGACAGATACCCTAGGAAGATTTGGTAACTTTTTAGCTGGGGAACATAAAAGCATACTATATTCAATAAATGCCTGCTTTACAACCTTTTATAATCTGCGAGCTAAGCTGTCTATCGATATTTATCGATCTTAGATAAATGTGAAAAGTTATCGATAACTCAGATGGGTTGCTGCAGACCAACTAATCTGCGAGCTAAGCTGTCTGTCGATATTTATCGATTTTAGATAGATGTGAGAAGCCATCGTGAACTTATATATATGAGTGCAGGCAGCCAATTTTTGGTAACTTTAGCTCTTTTAATCTTACAGCTAAGCGACCAATCGATATTTATCGATCTTAGACATATGTTATCGATAATAAAATACTTTTTGCTGCGTGTGTCATAAAGAGCCTAAAATTTGCACTCAGATCTAATCTCCGCGATTGCGCTTTTATACAGAAGTATATAGCCAGATCGACTCCTGATGTTCTATACTTAATAAGTTCCCAGATTTCTATTCGTTCAATTATTCTCAATTAGTACAGGGTATAGCAACAAGAAGGCAATTGTCCAAGCGGCTAATTCAATTTGCGCCTTGAGATGACGCCCCTTCCACTAACATGACGAAAAAGACGACGAACTGGAATGAGAATTTGAATGTGAATACGAATGTGAATGTGAATGTGAATGTGAACAATGATTGACACCCGAAAGTGCTCAATGTCAAAGTCGCGCTTCGAGCTGTGCGCTACAGTGTCGGGCATAGGCGACTAGATCGAAGGGTTCAACAAGATATTGCTATTATTTGTAGAATAGTCGGGTTTATTTGCAATGTTTTTTCACTATTGGGCAACTGAAACCCTTTTTTAAAATTCCAAGCGCAATCTTTGGTCGAACTGGCCAAAGCTTGTGAAATCTTTGGGCAATTAATCCAAAGAGATTTGTCAAAAATTTGTCTCCTACAATAATTCAACTTAATATTCAAGACAGGCAGCGAGCATATGCGCATAATTTGATGGGATTTTGGTTAAGTCATTCGAGTGTGTGACAGGGTTGTCACCGTCGCCGACGTAGCTTATGCTTGCGATTGTGGTTGTGGTTGTGGTTGGGGGTTGTCAAGGTGTCAACGCATCATGGCTATAAAAAGAAATTGGCCCACACCCAAAATATGAAGTCATAGTTATGCGTGGGCCAAGGGCCTTGGGTCAGCCACGCTTTTCGCCAGCTCATTTATTTATTATACCCTGTACCCATTAAAAATGGGCAAAACGGGTATAATGTATTTGTGCAAATGTATGTAACAGGCAGAAGGGAGCATCTCTGTACCCATAAATTTATATATATTCTTGATCAGCATCAAAAGCCGAGTCAATCTAGCCATGTCCGTCTATCTGTCCGTCCGTCCGTCTGCCCGCCCTTCCGTCCGTCCGTCTGTCCGTTTGTATGAACGCAAGGATCTTAGAACCTAGAAATTTTAGCTGTAGGTCCTCCTAGTGCCCGCGCAGATCGAGTTTGTTTCCGTTTTATTCGATAACTTGCCCCGTTTCCAAGTAATCGATAAAAATCGATATCGAAATTATGTTTTTTGAGCAATTTTGGTAAATAATAAGAGCTAGAGCCAACAAACTTGATATGTAGCTTCTAGAATGGTATATACAGATGGTAACTTTCGCGGAAGGAGATGGTTTAGGGTATCTCCTAGTCCTGCACTCCCGACTAGAGCATTCTTACTTGTTTTTATCTGTTTTTCATGCATTCGACGCATTTTTCACAATATTTTCCAGCTATATATACATTTTTTTCTTTTTATGTTTTCATTTGAGCTGGCCAAATGCGTGTCCAGCACGCGCTTCCGGACACATTTTTGGCCAGAAGAAAATTAAATAATGTGTTCATTAAGTTGGCCAAAATGAAGATGAAAACAAGCTGGAAAAAAAAAACCGAAGTGTGAATACGCTTCGTAATGCGATTTATTTGCCTAAAGTCAAACATTATTTGCATTTATTTTGAATTCCCATTTCGCGTTTCTCTTTTAGTGAGATAAAAGACGAGATAATAGCTGCTATGGCAGCTATATGCTATAGTCAACCGATCAGACTCAACACGTCTTGGGTGCTTTCTGTAGCTAAAAGCAGGTCAGGTTCCAAGCTGCATAAGCCTAGCTTCACTGTAAGCTGAGTTCACATAGAACATGCAGGCATATAAAAAGGGAGCTAGAATTTGGAATTTGTGGAGATTGCATTTGACAAAGTGGAGCTAACATTCAAAGGCTTGACTTAAAGTTTTCCCAAAATAAGCCAGAGCTATTCTCAAAAGGCATAGATTTTGCAGTTATTTGTTCGAGAACTATATGATATACTATAGCTATAAGTCAGGTTCCGATTAATTTACTTAGTGTAGCTGTAAAAAGTTTCTGTTTTATATATAATCGATATAGCTTTACTGTGAGCTGAGTTCACATGAAACAGAACAGAGTAGAATAGAATAGAGCTGCCAATTCTTGAGCCTAATTTGCAAGAGTTGATTGCCTGCTAAGCATACCCTCGGTTAGGGCATACAAACTCCACTTACATACATATATGGCCTGCATTGATGTTAATGGCGCCGTCGAGAAGTGTGGAAATTGACCTAAAAGCAAAGCTAGTTTTATGGAGGGTCTCAGGCGAGAGAACAGCCCTCGAACATTGCCGAACCCGACGCAGAGTTGGCCTCGCTCTAGTTAGCCAAGTTTGGGAGTTTGGGGTCATAACTTACGGCTCATTAATGTGGTCAACCAAATGAGAAATTGATGCGCTGCACAGGAAATGCAATGCACAGTGGGACAGATAGACAAACCAGATGGCCGCACAGTGGGACAGCCGGACAGTGGGACAGTTGGACAGTTGTTTGCTGTCAGCTTAGGCAACAACAAATTTTACAAGCCGTTCGCCGGCTGCAGCCCACGTGGCTGTGGCCTCGTTCCCAATTGTGGAGCTGATAAGATTATAATGAACACGTAAGAGTGGGACAGTCACGACTAGCAGATGCCCTGGACACGGCGTAAGTCACAGTTGTTCAGGCCTTCTTTAAAGAACGTTCTCCATTTCATTCTCTTGCCTCAGACTATGTATGGAAAATGCATTCCTGGGTAACTTCGGTGCTTGGAGTCCGATCTTGATGAACTTAAAGATACCCTATATAGTGGAAAAGACTGGATATATATGGCTCAGTATCGATATTATTAAATTTTAATTGCTAACTTTTCCAAGTTCTAGACTGTTGCGTGCTTTTTCGCATAGCTCGTGTCAACTCGTGCCAGCTCGTGACACGACACGCGCTCATCTTCGTTCGCTCAACTAACCCATGGTACATCCCATTTATCAACTGCCAGCTCGAAGCATTCGAGCGTCAAATTGTTGCCAGCTGTTGAGGCATCATCAGCTTATGCCCTAAGCCACCCCTCCCCTTCCCTACCCCTCCCCCCTCTCTCTCTCTCCCTCTGCCGCAACGTAATAAAGTAGCACAACTTGCGGGCTTTCAGCTTATCGTCAACAACAACAACAACAACAACAAATTGTTTTGGCTTGCAACAAATTTCATCGTTTTCCATTTCCATTTTCATTTCCATTACGAAAATTGATGGCAAGGTCAAGCGCCTAAGTTCAGCGCAGGCGCAGCCAACTTCGCCTTCCCCCCCTCTCGCTCTCCCTTCCGCTCATAAATTGTACAACCAACTACATTTTTGTGTCTCTTTCTGGGTTTTGTTTTATTCAGCCTATACTCTTGCATAGGGTCCTCTAATTTTGTCATTTAATATGTTACGCATACAATAATAAATATGTTATTATAATATATATTTATATGATCAATGAATGTTCTCGACCTATCTAAAGTTTACATATCTTAAAGGCAGGCGTTACATTTGTCGGAATCTGCTCGATCGGAGAAGGTATATCCCATAAAAAAAATCTATTGAAAAGAAAGTTCTTGTTCCCCAATATATATTTTTATGTCTTGGAAATTATCTTAACCAAACTTCCAATATACTTAAGCTTCATTTAAAAACAATCCATCGCAGACAAACTTTCGCTAGGAAAAACTTGATAGTTTTTAAAGCTATCTCAAGAATTCTAAGATATACGAACTTTACTATACTCTTTATATATAAGTAAAATCTTAAGAATTTTCTATAATTAAGCTTATAGACTTTTAATTATCAATATGCGTATATAACCTATAGCTATTAAATACTGGGAAGTGTATTCGATTTTCGATCTGCTTTGTTGCCTTTATTTTCCCGCTCCCCTCTTCTTCTTCTCTTTTTTCTTCTTCTTCTTCATTTTTTTGTTGTTTGCCGCCAACGTGGCGACGTTTGAAAGATCGATGACATGGAGCATCATCCACGTTTGAACCCTTGCGGTCGCTCGCAGTGCAAGTGTGTGCGGTTCACGGCTAGCTAGAGGGAGAGGGAGAGGGGGAAGGGGGAGAGGAAGGGGGGAGGGGGGATAGCACATAAATTTGAGTGTGCTGCGTAAACAAAGTGAGAGTGTGGGCTGCTTTGGCTTGTTGTCGAAAGCGAATACAAATTATGTCAAAAAGCAATAAATTAAATATCGACATATTTGTTAAATATTGTACAACACTGAAGATTAAGTTAGGTTAGTTTGAAGCGGGCTAATTCCAGCCTAGACAAACTTGATTCCAGCTACATTTATTAATTACTTCTCTATTATTTTCTTTGTTCCACGCTTAAGCTTTATTCCAGCTACATTTATTAATTACACCTGTACAACACTGAACACTTACAACACTGAAGATGGGGCATTCGATTAAGTTAGGTTAGCTTGAAGCGGACTACTTCAGGCCAAGATAAATTGTGGCTAAAGAAAATCCATTTAAGCGTTGTGCAGCACTGAAGTTTAGAAATTAATTAATGAATCCCACGCTTAAACTTTATTCCAGCTACATTTATTAATTACTTCTCTTTTATGTCTTTCACATTCGAGTTCTTCTTGATCCCTTTATTAACTAGAATTTTAAGCCCCTTGTTTAATAATCCTCTTTAATGTTAATCTTTGATTAAGCTCACTTTTCAGTAAAGTTCTCAATGGTCACATTAGATATTAGACAATGCCAATATAACAGATATGTTGGCTTTATGGAATGTAACTTCTTTTTGGGGAATATATGTACTTTGTTTTAGACAATAAAACCCTTTAGCTATTATATCACTAAGATATTGCAGCCATAATATTCTCTATGCTCACAAAGGCTTTAATACGCATTGCTGTTCCATATTGCTATACTTATTTGCTCTTCTCTACCCTCTCTTCTCTCTCCTCCATGTAACTTCTATCCTCTATCCTCATTTCGAATCCCACTTTACCTCCAACCCTCATTCAACCTGCATGGTCACATTATTAAGACTCTAATTTCTTGAATTACATTCTGTAAATCCGTAAATCCGTAGATCCATAGATATCAAATGTGGCTATACTTGGAAACGAGTACGAAAAGGTCTGCGCATATTGCGGAACTTCAACCTTGGAACCCTTTTGGAATATATTTACAATACCTGTTGCTGGGCAAGGCAGAGGAATTACCAGTTCGCCGGGGCAAGGTCAAACTTGCAACGGTTGAGGGTTGGTTTTTTTTTTCTTTCTCGAAATACCTTTGCGCAGCTATTGTTTACACTGAGGGCTGGGCTGGTCGCAAGGTGGGCTAGGTCAGGCCGATGAAGTGGATGAAGTGTGTGTCGAAATGTTAGTTGGGACTTTGACTTTAATGATGGCATAAAACCTTTCTTTCTGTTGTTGTTGTTGTTTTTGTTGTTGTACGGCACATGTTCGACAATGAGGGAATGACAATAAAAATCGTAAAAAACACGCCTCGGTCTGTTGCCAGGCCAGGCAGAAACTAACCTCCGACTATTTGTTTTATTGCCCCTTGGAAGATGTTGCGCGACAGAAGATGGCGGCGGCAAAAGGAGGCAGAGGACAGGTGAGATAGTTGTTTGGCTGGGCGAGTCATTGGCATATTTAAACATAATTTGGTATTTTTATTACACTCCCATGCAAGCACAAGTCGCCGCTTGGAGACAATGACAGTTAATGGCCCGAGCGCTAAGTGGGCGCCCGAGCAGGGACTCTGCGCCCGAGCAGGGACTGCGGCACAAGCAGACATACATATGTGTGTGTGCGTGTGTGTGTGTGTGTGTAGGTAAACAAAAACAGCGTACAGGTAAATTACAAAAGGATACGAAACGTGCGCATAAATAAACAGAGCTGCAGAGAACTCAAAGGCAAAGAAACTGGAAACTGAAAGAAGAAGCGGACAACCTTTGTGTTGTTTTTGGGTCTCAGTTTCGGCTTCGGTTCTTGAATTTGAATTTGAAAGGAATTGGCATAGGGCCGCAGAAAACGCCGCGGGCTGACATGACCATGCCACACAAGTCGGAACGCTCAGCAGGTAATGCCCAGTGCATGCCCAGCTCTGCGGGTCTCTCCTCATGTAGGGGAGGAGGGGGGCAACTTAAAGCGGGGGCGTGCTCCATAGAAATTGATAGGCGTCAACTGGCCGTCTGCGATATTAAGGTTTTTGGGGAAGATCCATACACACACACACACATGCAGAGCTGTAGGCTGGGTGTTTAAAGTCGAGAGCCCGTTGCCAGTGATGCCACTTGGCCGAAAGCGGGAAACAAGTGCTGAAAAAGCATGCAGAATCGAATTAAGTTTCGCTCGGCACAAACATTTAGATACGAGTAGATGGCTTTGGCTTGACTGAAAATTGAATTATAAAGAACCTAAAACAAGGTGGCAGCACTGGTTCAGTCAGCACTTCTCGTGGTAGATAAGCCCTTAAGCTTATCTATTTTAGAAATAACCAAATTTTTGGAATAAAACACTGTACCAAGTACTTAAAGGGCTGCCAGCTCATGGATTGCTTTGTGCCAGGGCTGCCATCTACTAGCATCAACTATCAAATCCAACTGGCAGCCCTTGCGCCTAATACAATTAACTTGTTCTAAATAAGGTTTGTGTTTGTGTATAAAGCATGAAATAGGCCTGTCAATAAATCACATTATCGATAAGATATGTTTGTGACATAGAATTCCCTCAATGTGCTGGCCGGTTCGCTCACAGTTAACAAATAAGCGTGCTCCACCCGGGAGCGATAGACTACGGAACACCCTGAACTTCCTTTAAAACATACTTGAATGCAAAGTTCCCTTCCCCTTCTCTTTGCACAGTTTGGTGCATCTAGCTCTTAAAATATGCGAGTAGTGCTTTTTAAACCCATTTCACAAAATCTACATTTACCGATATATATCGATATCTATCGACATCTATCGATGTCTATAGACATTTAAAGATATCTATCGATATCATGCAAATGGGAGGAGATATACAAGTCTTTTACAGTGCGACCTCGACTCATTTACGCAGATAGACTCTTCCCCCTGCCTGTTACATACTTTTGCCCAAAAACATTATACCCTTCTTTTTTTTATATCGATTTAAAATGTTATTGATGGGGCGGAGCGTGGGGCGTGGAGTGTTGAGTATTGGACTGTGGCTGGACGATGAAAAACATGTTTATAAGCATGATTGATACGATCCGAGTTCAGGCGATATAATTGTAATTATGCCTATGATTGCATGTAAAAGCAAGAGCGAGCGAGATGGCGAGCACGATACGCGCGATTACAGAAAAGTGGGCTAGAAGAGAGAGAGAGAGAAACCCGTATCTATTTAAGATTAGTTAAGCATAATAATGCCCATAACCTATAGAATTTGAATAGGTGCGACTACGCGAAGTACACAGTAAAAAGAAAAAGCAGACGTAAGTCAAACCCGCCTAGGCGTAACCAGATTGGTCGACTACAAGGGTTGCCCCGTGATCTGATAGATGGTATCTATCTGTGGAGAGTGCATTCGATTTGCCTTGTTGTTCCACCCGCGTACCGAGTGCAAACTCTTTCCCGGGGCGACAATGCGACTCTGTATTGCGGATGCGGGCGTTGCCATTTGGTTTCATAATTGCCACATTGCCACATTGCCACATTGTTGTAAGCGATCGGGCCTTGTCGAATAAATTTTAATTATGTCACCATAAACCAAATGAAGCCGTTGCCAAACGCTGCTATCATCAGTCCGGTCATGAGAGGGGTGTAGGGAGCGGCGAGGGGGGAGGGGGGCGTGTCTCTCCCCTATATACGCCTCTTGAGCCCATTTGCGTTGAATGTGGTTCTAGGCATATGTATGTACATATATGTATATTTTTGCCAGCCTTTGCGTTTTATGCCGCTGTCTTCTCCGGTTACCCGTCGCGTTATTTTCTGTTGTGTGCGCATTAAATTTGCATAAATTACCAGCTTCGAAGGCCTTTAGAACATTATGTTAATGAGTTTTAATTGAAGAGCGAAAAACGACAGCGTGCAATATTATATTGTTGCCCAAAAAAAAAAAAAAAAAGGGAAAAATACAAGAAAAAAATGATTACAAATAAAAGCAGAATTGGTCTGACAAAATGAAATCTAGAAGAAGAATGAAGAGGAGGAGGAGGAGGAGGAGGAGTACTCGATGTGGCAACACCTGCTGCAACACCTTGTTATTCTCCGATGAAGTAGTTGCAAAAGGCTTTCAGCAGCTTGTGCCACAACTTGGGCGGCTGCTCCCGCTTTGGGCCGAGGCACGCCCATTCCAGCAGGCTGCCGCTCCGGTCGTGGAGTCGTCCCAGCTGCCACTTGAAGGGCACATTGCTGGCGACCAGCAGCTTGGCCAGCAGCTGGGCACGCTCCAGCTGTTGCCTGTTGGCGAACTGCAGCTCCATGCCGCCGGCGACGGGCTGCACCTCGGCGTTGCCCACAAAATGCTTGAACAGGCTCACGATGCGCAGCTCATCCTCCAGCTGGTAGCCAAAGCAGCTCAGGCAGCAGCAGTAGCTGCAGCAGCAACGATTGCTGCTGTCGCCTTCCTCCATCTTCATCTTCTTGCTGCTGCTGGCAGCAGCGGTTTCTTGATTGGCCTCCAAGTCGCAGTGCATCGGAGCAGCTGGCGCTGGAGCTTCTTCCATGCCGCTAGTCGGATTTTATGTTGTGTAATCCTTACTGGAACTCAACTGGCCCCAGGCTCACTTTGTTCGAAGCATTTCGGTTGCAGTAACTGAAACTGAAATCCGGAACCATTTGGGCTTGCCCAAAAGAGAACATTTTAAATATGAACAAAAACATGTTCGAAGCCTAAACTACGTTGATAAACACAATTTGTTGAAGTCTAAATGGGGAAATCATGAGATAGAACGGACTAAAAGCAAGGCGACTCTTTGTTGCGATCTGGCAACCCTGCTGTTAAATGCAATCCGGAAGTTGTCAGCTGCAAGTACATTCAGAATTGGGGCAATTATTTGGTTCGCTGCCGAGACTGAGACTGAGAGCGAGAGTGAGGGTGAGGAAGAGATAGGGAGGGAGGGAGAGCAACAGAGAGTGAGATAGATAGAGAGAGAGAGAGAGGGAGGGAGGGAGTGGGAGGAAGATAGCACTATCAGCAGAGCGCGCAACATTAGTTGCTGTGCTCCAAATTTAGTCGATATATTATTATTGCTATTGATTATTGTTATTGAACTTCTTTTCATGGCGCGCACTATACATATTGATATTGACCCCCTCCCTGCTTCACCCCTGCCGCTTCCCTGCCCATCTCTAGCAATACAGTGGCGTGGAGATAGTGGATGGAGGGGGGTGGGTTTATACGAGGTACTTTTTATGGACACATATACTTGCAGCATTTTGTTTGGCCTTTTGACCGGCGGCTTATTTTGATACCCGAATACCCTGTACTTGTTGAGCAGATACTCTTTAGGCAGCTGCAATTTCTTGGCCACATCTGACAACATTAGTAACTGTCCATTCGGAAGGTTTTTACTGTAGATATTCGATTCTGATTAGAATACACTATAGAACTTAAAACCTTGATATCTAAAAAACTTTATCAGGTCTATTCATTCAAGAATTTAAATATTATATGGGTAAAGTAGGGTATAACTTGAAAGAGTTTGTCTTGAGTTTGCCTAACAACAGGGTATCTCGCAGTCAGGCAGCCACGATTAGCACATTCTTTGCTATTGGCTTATTTATTTGTTTTTCCATGGGAAATTGTTTGGTTTTGTGTTGCAAGCGCTGAGATTATAGCTCAAGATTCCGATTTCCCACTCTTCTTCTTCTTTTTTTATTAACATTATTATTATTATTGTTATTTGTGGCCCGTTCGTAACATTATCTCTGAGCATTTAGATGCTAGTTGGTGCCCAATTTGACAGGCAACAAGAAATTACATTGAAAAACTTCGATATGATTGGAATTGTAGTCAAATTGTGTTTCAGCAATCCGATATAGATCAAATTCTTAAAGCTTTCCCAGAACCTACATCAGAATATATTGTACACTGAGCGAAAAGAAAGCGTAGCTTGCACGTGAATCTATTGAAGATTAATATTTAAAAGCTGTTATATATATAGAGATCATTTTTTTTTCTTTACACTGAGAAAAAAGAAGAACGAATTTGGTCTTTATTGGGAAATGTTTGTTAGATTTAGGAATTTGCAAGCTTAAGCCAATATTTGCATTTTGAGAATACAATTTCGGTTTCTTTTGCCCCGCTTCATATTTTGTTCTCCATCTACTGTGCCGCCTTCTCGCGTTCGTCTCTTTCTCACACTCTTATTTTCCTTTTCTTTTCGATTTTATTTTTATTTTTCTGCTTCAAGTGCCCGTCTCTGTTCTCTTCTTCTTTTCACTCATGGACTCTGCTTCATTTGCAGTTAGCTGTCACGTGTTGCCAGCTACGCTTAATTTGCTTTTAAAATACTCTGCACCATTTGACACGACTAAAGGCATGGGTATGTTGGCTTTCTGCAAGTGTACCTAACAGGGCTTAAGAAGGAACCATGTAGTATATGTCTTCTTGATCAGACCGAAGAGCTGAGTCGATTAAGCTCTACTCCGCTAAGAAGACTTTAAGAGCTGAAGAGTTAAATGTGAACTATATAATATGCATACATATTCCACTTGCATGTTAATTTTCCGAAATCGATAAATATCGATATATGGCTATATATTGGTATTTATCGATAATCGGCAATTGATAAATATCGATATACGGCTATATATTGGTATTTATCGATAATCGGCAATTGATAAATATCGATATACGGATATATATTGATATTTATCTATAGTCGAAAATCGATAAATATCGACATACAGCTATATAGTAATACTTATCGATAGTTTTTGGGCGACCTTTCCTCGCTTTTCCCTCAATTTTCATAGAACACTTAACTTCAATTTTGGTAAATGCACATATTTGTTAGGTAAGCTGCAAGATCTTAAGAGAAAGAGATATCTTGAGGAAGGCATTTATGTGGGTCGGTCAATGTTGCAGGGTATCAGCTAGTCATGGTACTCCACTCTGCTCAACTCTCACTTATTTCTGTTGACTTTGCAATTTTGGAAGCTGACTGTTCGCTGCTGGCGAGGACGCTCAAGCGGAAAGGGTGCGCAGGCGTTGTAGCAACAACAACAACAGCAACAACAACAACAAAAACCACAGCAGCAACAGTTGCTGCTGCAGCAGCAACATTAACTGGCAACTGGAATCTGATATTTTTGCATGGTCAATTAACTTTTGGAAATTCATTCGCACAAGCTGCGACGTCGAACACAAAATGCATGCGAAAACAAAAAGAACGAGAAGTTAAGGATATCTACAGCACACCGAAGATGTAATACCCTAGACATTTGAGAGAAGTGAAGCTGAGTTTGATGAGAATATCTTGCTTAACAAAAAATCATTTTGCGACCGACTTTTCCTATGGAGCCATATAGAATATAGATGCGATCTTGATAAGATTTAGCTTAGTTTGAATGGTATATGACGGGTTTGCTTAAGATATCTTGATAAACTGAAAAGTTATCCATTCAAGAAACTACTTTTCGATCGATCTTTCCTATGGCAGATATATGATATAGTGGTCCGATATTTATACGATGCTTCATATATGAAAGGAGTATAGTGAAGTCCTTAAATGCCAAATTTGGTTGGCATTCTAGTACCCAGTATTCGACCAATCCCTTCTATATGAACTATATGATATAGTGGTCCGATCCGTCCTGTACCAGAAAGATTGATTAATGCAAAACTGAGAGACTACTTCACATGAGAACAGTTGGACGGACATGGCTATATTCGGTTGTTGCTGTTATTCTGGAATACTTATATATATACTTTCTGGTGTCGGTTGTGTTTCCGTCACATTTCATGACTAAACTACAATACCCTCTGTAAGGGTATAGAATACAAACTGCAGCCGTTTGCCTGTTAGCTGAGTGTTGGCTGCGGTCTCCGCTGGATGCGGCAGTTACTGTGGGTGCATTGAGCATGTATCGCCCGGCTGGAGCTGGAGCTGTAGCTGGAGTTGGAGCTGTCAGCCTGATGTGCGTCTACATGGCAGTCGAACAAGTCGCCTGCTCGGAGTCTGCAATTGCAATTGCAATTGCGGGTCCATTGTCGCGGCAAACAATGCCCATTGGTCAGTCTGCACTTCGCTTGAGTCTCCCCCCCTCCCTGTTGAGTCCTGTTCTAGCCAAAAAAAACCTCGTTAAATGTTTGTGTAAAAAAGAAAAACTAAATAAATTTGAAATTCAAATTGCGTTAGCCAGTTGCCAGTTGCCGGTTGCAGTTGTTGTTGTCGCTGTTGCTGTTGTAAAACTTTTGTGTCGACATTTGCAACCGTGCAACATGCCACGCAGCCAAACCTGCCCCTGCGGCTGCTGGCTTCTGTCTTGTCAGCGGATGTGTTGATGAATTCATTTGTCAAAATCGTTTTATGAAGTTGACTTCATTTAAGAAGCAAGCAACCATTTGACAGTCGAGCCTGTTATCGATTAACGATAACAAACTGTCGATCTATCGATTTAATAGAAAATATATTTCTTTTAGTACTGAGACAGGGCATTGTTATATAGAAATACAGCTCGAGTTTACAAATTTAAATCTACACATATTCGATTAACCTCCTATCGATAAGTTTATGAGCAGTCTACTAATGATAATATTTATATTGATTTATGTCAGCCTCGATATATCGATACATATCGATATGTTGTTAAATTTATCTATGGTATCGATTAATTTTACAGGTTGCATTAGTATTCAGTTTATTGCGAACCAGCTTAAGATCTGTAGACGCCTAAGTATCGATATATTATTTATTTATCAAGCTCGATAACGATTATTGATGATTATATCAAAAGCTGGCAAGATATTCAGCCTGAGTTGATCGCCATAACATATCAATGCTTTCGACATTATGTTTAGGACTCGCCTTGGGGATAACTCTTTCAATAGTTGCTAATATCGCTTTATCGACTTATCGATAGTTCGATAGACTTATTGCCAAACAAAGACAAAGGCAATTTGAAATGTGTGCCTGCCAGTTATTTAGGGCGAGTTTGGCTAAATAAATCGCTTGGCTGTGAACTAACCCTCGTTCGCCCACGCCACACACACCTCACACACCTCATACACACACACACACACCTCGTCAAATGTCTGTCCGCATGTCAAAGTGTCGCTGATTGACATTTAAATGGAACTGTCAGTGTTGTTGTAGCTTCAGTTGTTCTTGTTGCCCCCCCCCTCCCCTCCCCGTGATCGTGTTCGTGCCACAAACGTGTGCCCATTGTTAACAGCGGCAACAACAATGCTTTTTATGTGCATATCAAATTATGTTGTTGTTGCCGCAGCATCTGTTAATTAATCACAAATCTGTGAAATGGAATCACATCAAGCAGCTGCAGCAGCAACGAGAGGGTTTTTCTTTTACCAAACAACCAACTGACCAAACGGATCTTCATAGCGTACATACCTGCAAAGACAAAGAGAGAGAGAGAGTGTGTAAGAATGAGAGGAAAAATAAATATAATTAATATGAGAGGAAAATTGGAGCAAGAGTTCAAGCCCGCAGCGCGGCAAAAGGGCGGCCCAGTGAGAAGCAAACAAAGAAGCTTCATTCAAAATAATCAGAAAAACAAAAAATGTAAAGGAAATATACCCTCGCAGACATATAGATCAGATGCGAGGTATATACATTATAATATCAATAATAATACGATCTATTTCACATAGAGTTCAAATGCAGATTTGTTGGGTGCCAGCAAAAATGTTCAATATCTCGCTTAAAAATTCGATTCTGTGCTCATTATTGCATACTCTGGAATGAATAATATGAAAATGCTAAATAAAGATATTTTAAAAGACAATCACTGCTGAATTTGAAGCAGCAACTTCTCGCTTGCTGGTTCAACGCTCAGACAACAAAGTCTTTTCGGGTCTTTTTGTGGTTTGTTAGGCAAACTTTGAGCATCATTTTAACCGATTGGCAGCTATATATATGATATAGTGTTCCGATCCTGCCGAATCGGACATATATACTATCTGCAGGGAAATCATAGAAGGGCATATAACAAAAACAGAGAGAGAGAGAGAGATCGAGATATCGCCGGCTAATCAACAGCACATATTCTCCATGGGTTCGTCAATGTCTCAAATATCGTGACATAACCAAAATACCCTCTTGTAGGGTATCGAAAACAGTTGGCAACCTTTCAGCTGTGCTCAGCTCTCGGGGCGAAGGAAGCTCAGTCGCCGTCGCCGTCGCAGCATCACGTGATTGGACCTTCGATATCGTTTGAGGGCATCAACAATGGCTATTGGCGGGGGGGGGGAAAGTGCACACTGATTGGAAGTAGTTAGGGGGGAGTAGAGGGGGCGGGGGGGGGGCTTGGAGGGAAGCTGGCATATTGCAGATGCGGCAGCCGCCAAGAGCAGCTAATTTAAATTCAAATTTAAATTGTTTGTGTTTCCTTTTTTTTTTTTTGGCAGCTGCATTTTATGTGCTGCGCAGTTGGCTGGCGTTTTAATAGCGTTTTTGTGGCTAAAAAAAGCAGCAAAAAAAAAGCTATACAATGTTCTAACTTAACCAATATACATACGATATTTATCTGGAAGTCTATAATTGGATTTAGGAATATGTCTAATATTTTCGATTTGTTTCGATACTTTTATCGATACATATCGCGGTAATAATCTGATCGATAGCTCGTTATCGAAACATATCGCTGTTATAATCTTATCGATAGCTTTGCCCTTTTGCTGACTAGCTGTGAACTAGCCTCAGACTGAGGCTCACTTCCTTCCGCTCTCGCTTTCTCTAAAGGTCTCGCTTTCTCTCTTTGCCTTTCCCTCTCTCTCTCTCTCTCTCTCTCTCTGTCTCTCCTATATATGTATGAGAACAATTTTGACCAGAAGCCAAGTCAGGCTCGGATCTATTTCATTCAGTTGTGAGCCTTTTATATCATGCCCCTACTATGACTTAAGGGCATAGAAACAAAATACTATTTAATTTCCCCTTTCGAAATCTATTTCGATAAGCATATCAAAGTTTTGTTGGAATGTGTGTGTGGCTGGCCTTTTTTTTTTTTTTTTTTTTGTTTAGGTATTTAGTTTATTTTAGTTAGCTAAAAGTTAGTTCAAGTTCGCGATAAGATAAAATAGCTTGTAACGTGTGCGCCGAATGGGGCGAGGAGGGCGAGGAGGTGGAGGAGGGTGGCCCCAGCCGCGGACCAGTTGGCAACACTGACAAATGTTGCCAAACGCCAAATGTTGCATGCTGGCGATTGCATGTTGCCGGCGCATTATGGCAACACGTCTGGCGCTGACTCTCATCTCAGATGCACGCCCCGCGATTGCCCGCGCATCGAGACGGCGGCCCAGTCGGGAGTGTCCGACTAGCAGTTACCCTGCACTTGCCCAGACTTGTGCGGACAGTGCGTTTTAATAAATTCGGTGCTTATTATGATTCAGAGAACCCGGATAATCTGCAAGATATACTTTGACCTTGTTTTAATATCGATTTTTATCGATAGTTATCATATGAGAAAGGCTTGAAGCTGATGATTTAAGCGATATGCTTAAGACTTTTTTTTCAATCGATGTTTATCGATATTTATCATATTCGTATCGTATATTCTTAGAGATAAGCTTAAGCTCTTTTTTACAGATCGATATATTGATCATATTCTGAGATATGCTTAAGCCTTCTTTTAAAAATTGATATCTATCGATATTACAGAAATGTGTAATATATTGTTATGGATATGCAAAAGTTTATCAGTTTTTAAGTCTTTCGTTTCCGTTTATATTTAAGAGAGTTGCTTAAGCCTTTTTCTCGATATATATCGATATTAATCATAACATCAATATTCGTATATTCTAAGAGATACGCTAAAGCCTTTTTTTACAAATCGATATTTATCGATATAAGAGAAATGCGTTATATATTGTTATGGATATGCGAAAATATTTCAATTTGCAAATCTATCGTTTTCGACTGTTAAGCAGGAATCGATAAGTCTGCGACATACAACTGGACAAAATCGTCATACACTTCTTAAGCCATTTTCAATGGGTACTGGGGCTTGGGAAAAGCCCAACCTAAACGAAACTCACGTTCCCTCTGGATGGGGCGACACCCACGCAGCAGCCGACGCTGCCCACGCGTCGATAGCAATAAAAACACAAAAACCAACAAAAAAACAAGCATATATAGTAAATAAATAATATTTATGTATATTTGAGTTAATTGTTTTTGGAAGACGCCCACGCACAGCGAGAAGCTGTCAATTAGTGCTGAGAGCCGAGGCGGCGTTCGTGTAATCGCTTATCGTTAATCGTTAATCGTTAATCGTGCGCGCGATATCGATAAACCTTTTGGGCGCTGCCCCACCGCTAGACAAACTTGAGCCTGCCGCTCATTAGAGTGCGAACCGACGTCGTCGTCGTCATGCATTGCCATTTTTGGTATTTTCTGCCAATTAGCGGCGCAAAGGCTAAAAATGTTAAGTAAAAGCGAAACAGGCGGGCAAAACGTAACGAAGGAGCAGGCCCAGCCAAACGAAAACAAAGCCCAACAACAACAACAACAACAGCAAACAAACAAACTGGAATTGGAATTGGAACTGGCCAAGCAACTTGCATTTTTAATGGCACCAGGAATGGTACCTGGAACGGGCCCAAAGGCGAGACTCAGTCGATGATGCTTAGTTGAATTTGTCAGAGTGGCCAACAAATTGTGGGCAGACAGCATCTTGCGCTGCTAGAGATGAGCGCGTGACACGACAACAACACGACTTGCCGCATAGCCCGAGAAAAGTCAATGGTTCGAACTCAGCCTTTGGTTGGGACTCATGAGCTTCGCTTGGACTCTTTTTACTTGCCAACTGAAAGAGTTTCAATAACATTTTAAACTTTCGTTCTAGGCTATTTTCAAAATGTTTTAAACGTAAAGTTTGCGTTTCGTAGGTTCTGCTGTTTTTGGGCTCGGTTCGAACCAGCTCGGTTAAAAACCGACTACATTTCAACCTTTCTTATGAGATGAAAGGAATTCCGATCTTGAACCGGTTCGTGTGATGACAATGCCATCTGATTATTCAACTTCTGAAATAACCGGTTCAAAATTGTTATCTTTGTATTTGCAGTAAGAAAAATATATGAAGTACTCGAGTATGACAACATGACGCGACAGCTAGTCACACTCAGTGCAAATATTTATGAAAGAAATTGCATTCATCTCGTGGTTGAATCAGATTTTGTTCTTATCTAAACGGAGCTGGTGACTTTTACGTGGCCAGAGGTGAAATACCATGAATCAAGTTTATTACCAGCGAAATTTATATGAGAAATATGCAATTATTTTTTGTAAAATTATATTTCATTCTATAAACAATTTGTGAATAAGGCATTTTCTAGGGAAGTGGCCACGATTCATGCCTGGTATGCTGTTCACAAATAGCCAAATGAATCAGAGCAAGGCGGATTACTGACTCTTTCATCTTTGTGATCGATAACGTATTTAAGTTATCGATAATAATTATCGATAGCGATATTTTGGTTTTTGATTCAATACAAAATTGGCTGGTATAATTATAAGATATAAAAATGAACAGCCAATTAATTACAAATTAACTTGAATCTATTTATCGTTATCGTTATCGATTAACTAGAAAGGGAAATTTACGTGTGGTGGAGAAAAGATTCAGAAATACACGCTTGTACAATATGGAATATTTAAGCTTCGACAGCAAACGCATAAAATTGGTGTTATCGATAATTGTTATCGCTATCGATTAGCTGTGAAAGCAGCTCTAAGTGTGCCACAGCTTTGAACCTTGTGCTTCGTCAAAGTAATCGACACTTGTCGATCAGTTGAAAATTCCAGCTATCGTTACTTGTGCTGCAATTCAAAGTAATCGATAGTTATCGATCAGTTGAAAATGGCACAGCTCATGTCCAGGGTCCATCGCTAAGCTCGTTAACGAGCTTGAAATTTATGCGTCGCTGCCTTAGAGTTGCCCTCCGCACGCCGCCGCCGCCGCCGCCGCCGCCAGAGAGTGACAACTCTGGCAGCCGCGGCCCTACGCCCAAATATGGCCATGCCCCGTTTGGCAGGACTTTTAATGAAGCTTTAAATGTCATTGATGAAATAACTGCGCGTTCAGCTGATCGCCCGCCGTCGCCGTACTAGCTGCTAATTAAAACTGACCATCTATGGTCAGTGTGTACCCCCTCTCCCTGCCCCCCTGCCCCTCCCGCTCCCCACTACCCCTGATATGGCTATTCCCGCCTCTCGCCCGCCGATTGACTGCACAATAATTGGACAGATTTTTGCACAGTAGCGAAAGTGACGACAACCGAGATGCTGTCGCATGTGGAAGCTGTGCGTCTAGAGGGGAATGCTGCGAAGGGGTGAAGGAGGGGGGAGGGGAGTATGGCGGGGGTGGCGGGCCACAGCTTGTGTAACTCAATACTTTGGCTAGCTAATTGGCAATTGGGCTATGCTTAATGGATTTTGACGCCGTCCAGCGGCTGCTTCCGTCAAGCCGTCAGGCATTTTCCCAGCGATTAAGCCCGAACAATGGACACCCGGGGGAGGGGAAGGTGGAGGGGAGAGGGGGGTCGGGGTAGATTAACCCGAAACTGATTTTGGTCAGTTGATCAATTTGTGCACAGCTGGCCGAGCAGCAGCCGTCGCAGATTAGCTGCCGGGGCCAGGGACAGTTCCAGGCGGGGGCGTCTACCACTCGCTGGTGACAAACAAAAAGAGAAGCGAGAAAAGAGAGAGTATAGATATATTCGGCATGCCGAAGTTTTGATACACCTAAAGATATGTGGGATATTGTGAAGTGAGTGTGATGAGATTTCTATGGAGCTATATAATATATAGATGCGATCTTGATAAGATTTAGCTCAGCTTAATTTGAATAGTATATGAGAGGTTTGCTCAAGATAACTTAATAAACTGAAAAGTTATCCATTCAAGAAACTACTTTTCGACCGATCGTACCTATGGCAGATATATAATATAGTAGTCCGATATTTATACGATGCTTCATATATGAAAGGAGTATAGTGAAGTCTTTAAATGCCAAGTTTGGTTGGGATATCTCGATAGACAAATAAGTTTGGCATACAAGTATCTAGTTTTCGACCAATCCCTCAAATATGAACTATATGATATAGTGGCCCGATCCGGCTGGTTCCAACATATGTATTGCCTGGCAGCAAAAAGACGCGACCTATGCAAAACTAAGAGACTAGTTCGCATAGAAAAAGATAGGCAGACTTGGCTATACAAACTCGACTCTTGCTGATCTGGAATATAAATATATACTCGGATGTGTTTCCTTCACATATGACAAAATTATAATACCCTGTACTAGCTTACAAAAGACGGCAGGCACCGACTAGTAGATGCTCTTAGCCCTGCGTCAAACTGCCTTTGGAAAGATTCTAGCTTTATATCCGTACGTATCTTGAATAACTTCGATAATTATAATCCGATATTGAGCCCTTTTCAGGGCCTAAATATGACAGACAAATGTGTATAAATACCAAAGTGCAAAGCTTTTGCTGTGAGATTGAGCTAAAAATACAAACGAACTTAACTTTTTTCAACCGCTTAAACGGATCAAGAGTATTTATGCTTTTGGGGGCTCAAAATGGGAATTTTAATAAGTAAAAGCGGATAAACTGCAAATTGAAATTTGCCCTGTGGCAGCACTGGGGCAGGCATTGAGGCATCTGCAGGCCATCTGGCAACACTCGGCGCGACCTTGGCCGCGCCTTGGGGCATGAAATATGCGCGCATAACTCATCAATTTGTTCGCTTCTCCTCGGCTAAGCCGCAAATTATGAAAAAGAATGCGATCCTGCACCCTACAATGAGTGCTTCTTCTTGTTGTTTTTGAATAAATATTGATATGGAAATGAAAAAAAAAAAAAACAAAATAAAGAAGAATAAGCAATGAGATGATGCTGAGACCGAGACCAAGCCAAAGAGAGAAGCGATCTGACGAAGGTGCAACGCCCAAATAGTTGTCGCGCACAACAACAAAAACAACGCCCCGAATGATGCCAGGCAACAGCTCGAAAACTGGAAAAAACAAAATGAGAATATACAAAAAGAAAACAAAACTATTTTGGGCATGACGAAGTTTAAATACTCTGGGAAATCTCTATCTATCTGAGAAAAGTTTATCTATATTAAACTTATCTTTATTTAAACTGATGTAATAAAGATTTAGGAAATATATGATTAACTTATATTAAGCATAACAAAAACAAGTGCTAAGCTGGCAAATGCAGGGTTACGTTTAGGATAGAACGTCTTTATATATTGATAAAAAGAGTTTGTTTCAATATAGATGAGAGATGAATCAATCTATCTTGATTGATTGACTGTCTGATTGACTGACTGATACAGTCGAAGACCTAAGAGTTAGGGAGGGGAATAGATATACATATAAACCTGTAAGACTTAACTCTCCAAGCGTCGAACTCACAAAGGAGAGGTCAGCGGTTCAATTGCAGCGGCAATTGTCAATTTTTGTATATGTTCACTTCATTGATTATTGACAAATAAAAAAGCAACAATAATAAGTTAAAAGAACCAAAGGAAAAAAATATATAGAAAATGTGGAATGTAGAAAACAGATATGTGCGAATGTACAAAATGATGGCAATTCGAGTGGCTTTTCAGGCTTTTCATTTGGTATCAAATACGGAAACGATTTTGGTGTCAGGCGACGCCGGCTTAATTCTTTCGGTAACATTCCTGCAATATTTATTTTTCGTTGTTAAGAATAAATATGTCAACGCAAATCAAGGAGCACAGGTAAAAAGTGAAGACTCATTAGGCAAACTTAACCTGTTTTATCCACAATCTAAAGCAAAGTCGAAAAGCAGATTAAGTTAAAGTATGCTAAAGATATCTTGTTTATGTGACAAACAAATTGATAAAGTGCACTGAACCCGATTCGGTTCGCTTAAATATACACACATATATCTCTCTTCTTCCTTTTCTCGATAAATATTGATATTGAAGGATAGCCTTGCGGGAAAGTGTATAAGATGAGTCGGGCATGATGTGACAAAATTTGAATACCCTACAACAAGAAAGAAAGACTGCGACATGGGACATGGGAATGTGGAGTGGGCATTGGGATTAGGACAATGATTGTGTAGGATAGGCGAGACTAGAGTATCAAGGGGACGGGGCGACGGAGGTATAGAGAGCGAAGTGTTTGAATTTATGAAGTTGGCGGAATGTATCTGTATCTCTAGATCGCTGGCTGTGCAAGTGTGCGTGTGTGTGTGTGCGTGTGTGCGATAAGCAAAAGGTGGGAAACAAACAAGGAGCTCAAGAGCTCAAGAGAGAAGCGCGAAGGCAAATGTCATAAAGGAAGAGACAAAACGGAAAAGGGCGTGCCTAGCAGCGACAAAGGCAAGGTGTGCGGCAAGGGGCAAGGGGGGGTATCTAAAAACAGGGTATGCGCCGCGTCAGATATCGCTTATGAGTTGACAGAGAGCAAACGCACATAAAAGCGCGTCTATAAACATGGCTAAGATAAAAGGCCGGACGACACCAAATGTTAACGAGGTGAGAAATTAAAGTTGTCGGCGGCAGATGCCACGCCCAGCCGCTCAGCTGCCGCTGCAACCGGAACAGTGTGTGTGGGGGTTCGGTGTGTGTGTGTGTGTTTACCCTCGACTGCATTTTCGCGGCTGGCTCAAGGCTAAAAGGCGCATCGAAGCACGGCAAACGGCAAACGGCGAACGGCAAGCGGCTAAAAGCGCAAAAACCGTTAGCACTAAACAACTGGCCGCAGCTCAGTTTCTATTTGTACTTTCTCATTTAGACGCTGTGCCCGATATACCCTGTACGTCTAAGAGTGGGGTATATGGGGCACTCAACAAGCTAGAGACATTAACATATCTCTCTCTTATCCTATAAGTATCGATTGGGCAACAAACGTTCATTAGGCATATCTCGAGAACTATAGAAGATGGAGTCATCAAATTTGGAATGTGAGTTCTCGTATGGAATACACATATACAACATATTTTTCATTTTAGATACCTAATCCCATTCCCCGCTTAACTTAAAGCAATAGGTATCGATTGGGCAACAAGCATCCATATCTCGAGAACTATAAGAGTTGACAAATTTGGGATGTTAACTCTCGTTTTGCATTCACATATACAACATATTTCACATTTTGAATTCCCAATCCTATTCCCCTCAAATTGGGCAAAGATGAAGATCAAATTATCAGCATGGATATCTGGAGTGCATTGGGCTACTGGGTATCTTCTAGTCGGGCGCTTGTCATTACACTCTGTTGTTGCTATTGTTGTTGTTGTTGTTGTTGTCAACAACAACTGACGCATTTCAGTTCAAGTGCAGCTGCAGATTCGCGCGAGGCCAAAGACGACAATCAAGTGGCAGACCAGACGGTCAGCATCATCCATCTCCAGCTCCGTCTCCAGCTCCGTCTCCATTCCCCGTCTCCATTTCCATTTTCAGCTCGATCTTCAGCTCAACCATCTCTTCATCTTCATCTTCATCTGGCATAAGTAAAATGTTTGCGCAACTCGCTCCACAATCGCCACAAAACAAAGTGAAAGACAACACATGAGTTGCGGCTGCGGCTGCGGCTGCCAAGTCAAGTGCCAAACAAATTGAAATTGCGGCACGCAAAAACATCAACCAAAAGCTGTCCACTTCAGTCCAGCATGTATCCCATCCCATCGCGGGCCCAGCGCAGCGTCCAATTTGCCTAGAGATGGCTGCCACAAAAGCACGAGCCAAAAAATAATAATAATAATGTAGCCCGAAAAAAAAAACGAACCTTTCACGACTTTTTCCAATGCGAATAACATTTTTCCCATTTTATTTCTATTCCAAATACTTTTATTATAAGTATTTAAAGTCAAAGTTAGTTATCGATAGAAAGTGACAATGTCTTCAAGCTAACTTTATTTCATTAGCTAAGATCTTCGACTAAAGCGCAAGCTTTGCAATTCCACACTCGATTAGGATTCGAACCAGCAACTTCACCGTTCAGTTCAGTCATTTAGGTAGCTTATCTGATGAGGAAGGCTAGAACTTATTTAGCTTCATTGTTTCGAACTAAAAGCTAGATAAATTCATGAGGCAAGATCGGGTTTAAGAAACGAAGATTCAAGTCGAAATCTTTGTCTTGAGTATTTTAGGTATTTTTTTTATATTTTGTTATATATTTTTTCGTGTTTCGTGCGTGCTCGTGTCACGCGTTCGCCACAGAGTCCAGTTAAATCGACTGATCATGTTGCATGCTGCATGCGGCATGCTCCATCATCATCAGCGTTCATTAGCGTGAGCGAACCACATCGTGATCTGTGTGATCTGTGTGATCTGTGCTCGTCCACAAGTTCTGCGAGAGATCTTCGATATCTGCCCTGGCCGCCAGCTGCGGCATCAATTGCCGCCCTGTTGCTGCCGCCCTTTGTTGCAGTTGCAGTTGCAGCAATATGCTCATGAATGCATCTATTCATGACTCGCAGCAGCAGCAGCCGCAGCATCCGCATTGCACTGTCCACTATGTCGCCTTTTCCTCTCCAGCTCCAGCTCCAGCTCCCTCTCCCTTTACCTCTCACCCCTCCCGCCTAGCCCTGAACGTCTTCGGATCACCAAATTCCCCCTCGGCCATTGCACGCTGAGCTATCGCTACGCTAATTTGCAGTCTCAATTATGACAACGTTGCAAAAACAAAAAAAGAAGAAATGAAGGCAAGTAAGTAGCTGGCTTGACTAGCAGATACCCTGTACCCAACTGTGGCCCAAAAAAAGTTACTTTCCCTTTTCAATTTGCGGCGCAAGAGAAACATATCTCATCTGTGTGCATCTACAGCCCAAGTTTCGTATAATAAGCTCTTGTATTCGGCGAGTTCTGCTTGAAATCGATATTTATCGATATTATGGAAGGAGCTATGGCAATAGAAAGACAGGGTCGTTCTGTGTTTGAGTTTGAATCTCATCTCCTGAGCTCTTTCGGGACAGGCGGAAAGGAATTTCTAGAATTTCCTTATACCCTTTTCAGTATATATATTTGAAGATCGAAGATAAGCAGCTGCTCTCTCAGATCTCGGACCTTATCACGTGTCGCACTCTGCCAGACAGGAACTCAACCCAAGCTGACTTGAGATATTTCATTTGCAGCAAATTAATTAAGCCAATCTTTTGAAAAACTTTATTATCGACGGGCTTGTCAGGCAAGACATCTTCTAATGATAGTGCCCAAGGCAAGGGTATAAAAGCGCTGAATCACTTGGCCAAATCATTAGGCAGCAACTGCGAAAACTTGCACTGCAATTGCAGCAGCAACAACAACAGCAACAACAACAACAACAGCAGCAACAGCAACAACAATGACAAATTCCTGGTCAAGGTGCTACAATAGCTGCGAATTCCATGAACTTGCTGGGTGGCTAAGACCCCCTCCCTCTCCCACCCCATCTCGCAACTGCAGAGAGGGGACAGAGCAGACACGATCTGCTGCCAGGCAGCAACAGCAGCAACAACGTGCACAACGGCAGCAACAGTTGCCGGTTGCATTTATGCAGATGAGGCTGGGCCCAAAGTCTGATGACTGTGATTATCGTGCTGCTTGGACGTCGTCCCTCCGTCCGTCCATCCGTTCGTCTGTGACCCCCGAGGGGCAGTGCGTCCTTCAACTTTGTTGGCTGCCAGAAGGAGGCATTGGGGTTCTTGGCGTTCTTTTAATAAATTGATCACAACAAATTGCTGACAGCTGATGGGGCGCGGCTGGCAGTCGCAACAAGTTTTCAATCAATGCAGCAGCAGCAGCAGCAGCAGCAAAAGGTGCAGCCAAATGACGTGCAACGAGTGTGTGGCATTGGCCATGGCCCGGCAGCAGCAGCTGGGCAGCAGCTGGGCAGAGCTCGGCTCAGGGCAGCAGCAGCAATTTGATTGGAATTTATTGTGAGCAGCGGCAACAAAAGAATGAGCCGCAGCAATTTGAGGCAATTCGGTGCGGCAGCAACGACAACAACAAATTGCTGACATTCAATGAGCGTTGCATGCAAATCATGTGTTGTTGCATGTGGCAAAAGGAGTCCAGCGTGCAACGTGCAACGTGCAACAGGGCAAGGATTCTGCATTTTTTCTTCTTTTCTGTTTTGCCTGCGGCCCGGCAATCAACGTCATTTACGAACGAAGCGTTGAAAATGCCAATGAAACGGAAGCACAATGCAAATTGTGGCAATCTTTGTGCAATTAGAGCAAAGTCGAGCCAGGGCTGCAACATCGCAATGCAGCAGCCCTGAGTTCTAGTTGGGCAAGCATGAAAAATTAAGTTCTGAAATAACGTTCGTATTTCTTTTGCGATCATTTTGAAGCTCTTCATCCGAAAACTCGATACTTATCGATTAACTTATCGATAACTTCAGTCTACATAAAAGTCTCTGCCGGAATATATTTATATATATGATTTATGTACTCCGCACTATCTCCGCTATCTATCACATTCATTTGCATTTCCGAAATGGGTACAGGGTATAAAAAGCAGGCTTAAGCGTAGCGCGTGGGCAGCAAACTCGACTGTCCAGCTGGCAGGTTGGCGGCTCAGTTCAGTTGTGTTAGGAACCGCTTTGCTGCCAATAGCTGAAAGACCGAAAACAAGTTCTAAAGAATGCGCGCAAAATATGCCGCAGACCATTTGCCATTACAACATTTTGGCCAAATTACAATATTTGGTGTAAAAACAAATTTTAATAGCGCCTGCCCCGAAAAGAAACAAACGGCAACAAGGCGTGTGAGTATTTTTTTTTATTTAGATTGTAAATGCATTTGAACTGGCGGCTTATTAATTGCCAGCCAGCGGGTGAGCTACCGACTGCCTGCCGGACGTGTGGGTGCAGCCAGCGCCAGTAATTGGGTCGCACTGGGAGAGGGCTGTGGGCGGGCTGCCATGTAAATGGCATATGATATATGGTATATGGTATATGGTTAACGCCTCCTGCTGGTACTTTGCCAATTGCACTAATTATTGTTGGCAATCAATGGAACCGACACGACCGAGTGAATCAGCAGTGCGATTGCTTGAATGCGTCAAGGATATATTGAGTAGAGACTCAGGCGTGTGACTCAGAACACAAGCCAAAAGCTATTTAAGTATCTTCTCTTATAAGAAGCTTACCCATTTCCAATTTTTAAGCCCCAGTTTTAGCTCAAATATTGCGCTTTAACTTTAGCATGTACCCACGTTTGGCGCCACGTTAAATATTTAGCTACTTGGAGCGCAATATCAAGCGAAATATTTAGCTAGTGTGTTAAGAAATGCGAAATTCGCATTGATATGGACGCCAAATTGGCAGCTATTTAAAAATATTTTGTAATTTGAACATGTCCCACGTTGAGCGCCAATTTAAAAATTTAGCACAATTAGGTGTAATTTTTAGCTTATGTCTTTGAATGCTTAATACAGAAGCTAAACTAGCTTCAACTAAGACTGCGAACCAGTTTTGAGCGGAACCAGTTCGAAATTTTTATCTAACATAAACCAAACATAAAACTGGATTGATTAAGTATAATAAAAGCTGAACTTATAGATGTAGAATTCAGACAAGCGGTTGGCCGCGCACTTTGAACCGAATCAAGGCACATTTATTTTCGGAACTAGTTCATTTTTTCCCCATTCTGAAACTTTCAATTGTTTTTCCCAATGTAAGCCAACTGGTTAGCTAGAAATAAGACTTTTCCAAACACTTTTTATGGCCAATTTGTTTGCCACACTTCGACACGAAGTGGAAGCCAACATTTGTTCAAGTTTTCTCTGTGAACTGAAAGAAAACTCTTTCACACTCAGCTTTTCCATGGCGAACCAGTTTCGTTTTGGTAATCGTCAAAGCATCTTAATTGGAACGCCCTCAGGAAGTCGTTAAAAGCGGTTCGCAATTTTCAAAAAGACAGCAAGAGTGGGAAAAAATTAAAACAAGGCTAGCAAATTGAACACGTATTGAATTTTTGATGGCTTTTTACCATTTCGATGATAAACAATTATTTTGACAAAGCCCAAAAACTCGACGCCCAACGAAGCGTTGCCAATTAATTGGGCACAGACAGAGAACTGCCAAAAGAGCTGAACTAAGTGAGAGAACGGGGCGTGGCCCCACAACTACATATGTGACATAATTCTCGACAATTCGTTACGATTCGATGCGTTTGCATGCAAATCCCCGAATCGACCAGTACGAGAATTAATTAAGCTGGCCGCAGGGCGGAAATCGAAATGAAAAATGTGTGAACAGTTTGTGAATAGAAAAAAAAAGAAATGAGAACCGCTCGGATCGGATCCCCCACGGTATCCGGGTAAGCCTCACTTTCACTGCCAATCGAAATCCAAAACGAAACGAACCGAACCGAAACGAAACGAAACAAAACGAAAGCAGCGCTGCCTACGCACAAGAAAAACCCATAGTGAAGAAGAAGAAAATATCATAAAATGAAAACGTGATTTGCTTTTTAATTACACCCAAATAATAAAAATATAGCGAAAGAGCGAGAGCGAGAGAGAGAGAGAGAGAGAGAGAGAGAGAGAGAGAGAGAGAGGGAGGGGGAGAAAAGCCGACGAAATACTAAAAAGCAAGCTTTTCCAGCTGCACGATTAACAAAACGAGCTCCCGCGGGACGGGAGTGACCGACTAGCAAATACCCAGCCTTTGTTAACTTCGTTGTTTGCAGTCGGATCGTTATGAAAAGTTCAAGGCTTAAAGTTGGCATATAAAGGAGTATGCATACCAAAGCTCTACCTTAAAAAAACTTATTTTTTATGATTTTAGGGGGTATGGGTTAAGTTATCCGTAAAATTGAATATTTTTCATCTGTATATTCCACAAGAGAATCCACAGACCAAGTTTGTTGTATCCAGCTTTCATAGTGCTCGAGTTATGCCAAAAAAGCTGTTTATCGAAATCGATATTTATCGATATTAAAAAAAAATAAGTTAAGTTATCGAAGAGAAACTGTTAAGCTTCTTGTGAAATTAATATAGAAATATATTTCAATCATCGAGCATGCTGCTTTCGTAGTTACTGACAGAGATCGAACCGAGGTTCGTTCTCCCGATCAAGAATGTGTGCATTTTATGGGTTCGAACCGTCTTTTGCCTTTAATCAAAACCAGTATACCCTGTTTTGGGCCATTTTCAATGGGCTTGGGGCATCAAAATGACAACAACAACGAAAAAAGAAGTCAACGACTTAGTTGTCAACATTCTCGCTGGCTCATAAATTTTGAGACTTGGCGTCAGTCAAACACGCAGCCCCCGACTCCGACCACGACTCCAACTGACACCCACTCGAACACTGACGAGCCGTCGCACAGTAGCCCCTCCAGCTCCACGTCGCAATTATGCTAATTGAATGGTCTCTGGTCTCGGGCCTCTGCCTAGATATACGATTAAAGAGCGAGCCGAAATTTAATAACCGTTATTAAATTTGGCTCTTGGCTCCTCAACTGGTTCATTATGGTTCATTTGACAGAGTTTGGCATTCGTTAGCCGATAGCCAGTAAAACGTTTAAGAAGGCGACACAAAGAGGAATATTGAGTAGAGCTTTGTTTGAGTGAGTCAAGTGGTAGATCGTTCATTTTAAGTTCACGTCACGTTAGCTAATGAGCTAGTTCGCTTGACAAATTAATAATTAACAAATTTACAAAAGATTTAAGGGGAACTAGTTCACTTGAGAGATAAGCTAGTTAACTGGACAAACAAACTAGTTCGCAATGTACATAGCAAGCAAAATGATAAGTTAGCTAACAACTGAACTGGTTCATTCGACTTGTTCCACCTATGAACTAGTTCGTATAAGAATAAAACACTCCTGACAACAGAAAACTGGCATTAGCCGAACTAAAAGCAACTTGTTCCACTTATGAACTAGTTCGAACTAGACGAACTAACAACTTAACTAGTTCGTTTTGTCACATGAGCTAGTTCACATTTAAGCAATAATACTCTAAAATAGGCCAAGAACAGCTTCAAACGGTTCGCAGTCTTATTGACAGCTGAGCTAGTTCGCAAAAAGAGAGGGTTGCGATAGAAAACAAAAAAAAAGAAGGTGAACTAGTTCACACCCATTTGTGCTCAAAACATAACGCTAGCAAACGCCCCCAATCGCAACGCCCCCAAATTAAAGGCTCACAACGCCCCACAAAAAAAAAATGAAATAAAATAAAAAAAGAACTTATCAACTGAGCCCACGGGGGAGATATTGTTGTTGGTTTTTTCATTTTTTCTGGTGCCAAGCGGCCGCCGCGTGGCTGGGCAAACAATAGCAACAGCTACAACAACAACAACAACAAGAGCTAAAACAACAACTGCAACAACAACAATGACAAACATTGGGTTGTTGCCAGATAAACTCCATCGCCATCAATTGTTTGCCCAAGTTGTTGCAGTGGCCTACCTGGAAAATGAACCGAAAAAAAAAAAACAAAACGATAAAGTAAGGTTATTTTCGGCAAGCCGAAGATTGAATACCCTTGCGGACATTTGCCTTGCGGCTGTACAGATATGTGAGAGTTTTGAAGCTAGTGAATGCTGAGTTTGATAAGAATATCTTCCGAGAATATTTTGGCATCCCTTCTATATGATATACTGGTCCGACCCAGCCCCTTCCGACATATATACATATCTACCCTGCCTGCAGCCGAGAGACGACCTCATGCAAAACCGATAGGAGCAGACAGACGGACAGACGGACAGACGGACTCGACTATCAACTCGTTTGTTTATGCTGATCTTGAGTATATACATATATACTTCCTGGAATCGGAGATGTTTATATATGTTTTCTATGTAACTACAATAACTATAATTATTCTCAGAGTTCGTTGATAATCTGAATGGCGTCAATATTACATAAATTATATACATATATAATATATATATATATATATAGGCCAAGGCAGACGGGCCTAGCTTGAAAAATGAGTTTTTGCCAATCCCACTCTCTTCGGTATACAAGGGTAAAGCTGTTATGTGGTATACAAAATGTGACTTATATGCTCTATAAGAAACCACATACCAAGTTTGGTGTAAATAGCTCTCGAAATCGATATTTATCGATATTACGTAAGTAGTGCGAGATAGGACTAAAAAGAAACGCTAAGCTTCTTCTGTGTGGAGTCGGAGAATGAATATTCAAATTGTCAAGTCAAATCGCTTGGGTTTTTAATCAAGATCGAGAGACGGACAAACCGATATCGATGGCGACTGCTTTAATCGATAGGATATCGATAAGCCGGATATAGATTGCAACTGTTAATCGATAGGATATATATATTGCAATTGAGTCGGACAAGCCGATATAGATTGCGACTGAGAATAGATAGGATCTATATATATTATATTTGTAATGCAATGGAGACGGATAAGTCTACTGTGAATCGATAGGGTATATAACATATCGTTGTCTTCTTCGAAGCGTTGCACAGCTCGTGGCATAGGCAGCATGCCCGTGGTAAGGGTATCACAGCTAAAAATGATATCGTATAGAGAGTGCTGCAGGTCTCCGACTAATACAGCTCATAAACTGGAGCTAAAGCGAAACGAGTTGTTGTCAGTTGTTGTTGTTGCTGTCAGTTGTTGTTGCCGCTTGCCGCGTCGCGCCGCAAGTTTGTCAACATCAATGTCGCCTGCCCCGCCACACATGTGTGTGTGCGTGTGTGTGTGTGTGTGTGTGTGTGTGGAACTCAATTCTTATCATGAGTTGTGTCGACATCGCCAGCACCTTTGGCCGTGTTGCAGCAAGCCGCATTTGCCTCGATTTGTGGCGCCCACACGCAGCCGCTTGCCACGGCCCGTTGCACAGCTCAAAATTCGTCATAAGCGCAGCACATGGGGCAAACGAATGCGATTGCGACTCCGAGTTGAGTTTGGGTTTGGGTTGTGGCACATGCAACACCCACTTGCAGCTGGCTGCATGGGCGTTTTGGGCGTGGTAGGTGTGGCAGCTGCGGCCTAGCAAATTTTCGACAGGATTTCTTGCATTGCCAAACGCCCAAAAAAATGCTGCCACACACACGTGTGTTGCACGATGCGTGGCTGTCGCAGGAACGGTGCGCGGGGTCGGGCAGGAAGGGGTGGGGAGGGCTATCACGTATTTCTCAGTCTTTCTCAGTTTGCCCAGGCGCAAAAGCAAACAAAAAGGCGGCAATACGGCAAAGTGGGCGTGGCGCAGCTGTTGCCAGCGTTTGTTGAACTTTTGTGGCAAATGCAACAAGACAAAAATGAGAAGAAGAAGCAACAGCAGCCAAATGTGCATCGAGAAACTTGAACGCAAACTAATCAATCTGTAGAGAGAGAAAAGCAAAGCCATGTGGACACACACACACACACACACACACACACACACACACACGTACACAGATGTTGCAACGAAAAACTAAGGCCCAACTGCCAACATCTGTGGCAGCAACATAAGCGGCATGCAACTCAAGTAAAACAAAATAAATAATCATAATAAATAAACGAGCCACGAAAAATCTCACAGTTGCATGTGAAATAGTTGTTGTTGTTGTTGTTGTCGCTTTTCACTTCTGGGCGTAAAGATTATTTTCAGCTCGTGGAAAAACGAATGAAAAAACAAGACAAAGCGCAACAGGAAAAACCAAAGAGAAAATTACCCAGCAATTTTTTTGGTAGTTGTAGAAAACACCTCGAGAAGCGCCAAAACACACACACACAAATCTTGTGAGGCTTTCAAAATGTGGCAAATTTATGGCCCAAACAAAGGTGGCAGAGCGGGGGGGAGCAGAGCGAGGGGCATTTGGGCGTGCAGCAAAAAAAAAGAAAAGTGCAGAGCTTTATGTGAAAGAGCCGTCAATCAGTGAAAAGCCAGCAAGCAATTGGCCTGCGCCACGTACATCAATTGGCTTGAACTTCAAAACTAAGCAAATATAAGTTAACCAGAAACCAGAAAGAATCGCTCAGCATGGCCAAGCCGACCTTCAGACACCCTGCTGCGCAAATGTCAATGCCCATACTGCGAGAAGTTGGCAAGAAGTTTAGCCTCTAGCTAATATAGAAAGTAGTTTGTCCTGACTGACCACTTGATTGACGGACTGACTGCATGATTGATTGACTAAAATTGGCTTGACTAACTGACTAGTTGACTGAGCGACTGATTGAAGTTGTGTTAACTAACTGACTTGTTGACTGACTGACTGATTGATTGACGGATTGAAGCTGTGTTAAATAACTGAATCGTTGACTGACCAACTGATTGATTGTCAGACTAGTTTATTGAGCGACTGATTGGTTGACAGAAGAATTGATTGGTTGACCAACATGTTGTATAACTGATTGATTGACTGAATTTGTCTCGACTAACTGACTAGTTGACTGACGGACTGATTGATTGACTCACTGATTGATAGGCAGACTTATTAAATTACGAACTAGTTGACTGACTGAATGGATTCGTGTTAACTAACTGACTTGTTGAAGGTGCGACTGATTGATTGACTGACAGGCAGACTAATTGATTGACTGAGTTGGTGTTGACTAACTGACTTGTTGACTGACCAACGATTGATTGTCGGACTGAATTTGTCTTGACTAATTCACCAGTTGACGGAGCGATTGATTGGTTGACTGACAGACTAATTGAAAGAGCGATTGATAAAAAACTGATCTGATTGCGTTTTGTCCTAATTAACAAGCTAACTGATTGACTGACTGAGCAATTAATTGACCCACTGACTGATTGATTAACTAACTGATTGAGCATCAACGAACAGAGCTAAATTGTTCACACTAGACACTTTATGGGACGTAAGTGCATGCGAAGACGAGGTTATTCAATAAGAAAGTTTCCTGGTTTTTTTAAGCGATCGTCTTAAATTCATTTTCAAAGATAGTACATAGAAAAAAAGTGTTTTCAAGCAGCATTGGCTCTAATAGCTAACCCCTAACAATATGCGTATCTTAAAGATACATTTAGAAAATAAACCACAGTGTCTTTTCTCTATCCCTCTCCCCCACTCTCTCTCTCTCTCGCTCTATCTCGCTGTGTGCTATAGGAAGTGCAGAAATGCCTGCTAGCGACCGCAATAGGAATTGGAATAGATGCCAACGGATTCCCAGAGATCTCACGCAATGTGTACAAGAAAAATAGTTCGATTGCGGCAGCAACAACAACAACAACAACGCGAGGTGAATGCGAAGGGGAAGGAGAGCTGGAGCAGAGGGAGAACAAGAGGTAGAATAACAGAAAGCCCAAACCGAAAAAACCGAAAACAACTTAAATTACCAGCACGGCGTCAATTTTCATTAGAAAAGAGGCAGGCAACACGGGCAACAGGCCAGGCCAGGCCAGCTCGACACGATCCGGATTCAGGCAGACAACCAACAAGAACAACAACAACAACAACAAAACAGCTAATACAAGAGGCTTTGGCCATGACTGTAAGCCGAGTTGAGAGAGAGAGAGAGAGAGAGAGAGAGAGAGAGAGAGAGAGAGAGAGAGAGATAGATAGATAGAAGCTGGAGACAACCACAGCAACAAATCCAAAGTTTCAGCTTACGACAAGCTGAAGGCCAGGAAGAAGCCGATAAGTTTGGGCTAGCGGGGCATGGGGTATACTGTATAGGCTATAGAGAAGGCAACTGAGAACTGGCCTGGCTTTCATATTGGCAATAGCTTCGATCTACACACACACATACACAGACATACTCGCAGCATTAACTGTCGACTGTCGTGGATTTTGGTTTTGGTAACGAGTTTCATTCGCACAAATTCGAACGCCCCGAGGCGCACAGTAGGCGAGAGGGGGGGATGCAGGGGGTAATCTGAACGATTTGCTCCATAAATCTGAACAATGCGAGGGTTAATGCCCATGGGCGCAACATGTTGTATGCTGCGTGAGATGAGCTGCTGCCGCTGCTGCTCCTGCCCAACTGGTTGGGCTTGGCTTTCGGGGTGTGTCTCAGGCACAGACAATACCTTTAATACCCTGCAGGATGTGCGCTTAGTAGGGTATACTCAGTATAAGCAAAGAACTCTAGCTCACATGAACTGATTGTTCTTGACTGACTGATTGACTAGCTGCAAATTGATTGAATTATTAACTGTTTGTCCTGAGAAACGGTTTGATGGACTGACTGATTGATTGACTGATGAACAAACTGACTAACTTAAAATTGATTGACTGACTGATTGCATCATTAACTGATTGATAAACTGAATCTCTGACTGACTGAAAATGTATTGACTGAGAAATTGGCTCACCGACTGGTTGGATTGATTGATTAACTGACTACTGCTTACTGAGTCACTGACTGACTGATTGATTGACTGTCTGTCCTGAATGATTGACTGAGTCACTTACTGACGGATCAGACGTTTCATTGATTGACTGACTGATTGATTGTTCCGACCAACAGACAAATTAACTGCTTGAATGACGAACGGATCAACCGATAGCCCAATTCTTAAAAGCTAGGCTGATTGATACGACAGCAGCTCGGATCTGGGCACAGGGCATCTGCAAGTCGTGCAAATCAAGGCAAGAGCTCGCCGACTTGCTTTTTATTTTGCTTAGCCTGCGGACAATTTGTCAGGCACTGAGATTAGCCGTAACGGCAGCCACGGTTGCATTTTCGCTTATTGATTTATCGATATACAATTTTTTTTTTACCTTTTATTTTGTTGTATTTTGTGGGTTGAAGAAGCAGCGGCAGCAGTTGAAAGCTCGTCGCAGCGACGCGACAATCGCAACGAATTGATTGCGTGGGCCGCAACGTGACACAGCTTTGATTTGGCAAGGGGCAGGAGGGTAATGAGGGGGGGTAAGTTAAGGTGCGGGGGCAGGGGGCAGGTTGGCAGATTGAGCGTCGCAATGCCCACACGCGTTCAACAAAACGCTGATGAATGAGCCACGCGCAGTTGTTGTTGTTGTTCTTGCTGTTGCATCTCTGATGCCACAAACTTCAACCTTAGCTGGCAGCCGCAGTCGCTGCCTCATCGCAATTGGCAATAAATCATAACGCCCACACATTGCCGCTTGCCTCCCCCCTCCCTCTTGAAGCACTCTTCACGCTCCGCCTGAGAAGATCTGCCTTTCCCACTCTCTCTCTAACTCCCTCCGATGATTGCATTTGAGTGCGGCACTTGGACCAAAGTCTCATTAGTGCACACAAGTGCCCCCCCTCCCTCCATACACACACCTGGGGGCTGCCCCCGTGGCACTTACCTGCGATTCGCTTAGCCATGAAACGTTTTACAAAAATGATGTTGCGATCTTTTACTCTGTCTTGTTTTGTATCTTTCAGATACATTCAACACTCGACAGCTGCTGGGCAAGTTTGTAAACGCTTTGCAACACTTTGTTTGCTGTTATATGCTGACTTCACGTTTTCCCACACCACACACACACACACACACACACACACACACACACACACGCCTAGTACAGTTCACAGCTCGAAGAAAAGATGGGCAATTTTCCTAGCGCTATAAATACGCACGCCTCCTTTTTTTTTTCTCTTCTTTCCAGCTGCACGCCCTCGGTACCAGCCTAACTCACCCTCCCAACACCCACCCCTCCCCTCCCCCTCCCCACACGCAACAAAAATCAATTGAATTTTCACGCATGTTTATGAGGCAGCAAATGCTACAATCGAGCTTGCCTAAAATGCCAGCACAAGATCAAGCATCTGGGCAAGTTATTATACTCTGCGCTTGAACTAGTTGGGAATTATAGAGAAAGTGTTTAAGCAATGTTAGCTTTCCAGTGCTGTTAACTAACAGATATGCAATTTTAACATAAATCATGCTATTTTTTATACGACAGAAGTAAACATACCCATGCTTAGCCCAAAGAATTACCCTAACTTTATCCCTTATAAATATATGTTGTCAGATTTTAAGTTCCAGCCCGGTTTTCTATAATATGTTTCATCTATTTCATCTCTCCGATCTTTACTGTACCCTCTTGTTAGCACAAGAAACAATGAAAGTTTTTTTTAAAAGACGAAAGACGACCTTGCGTACATTTTAGGCTGGTTTCACTGTAGCATTGCGTATAATAGATATCTGCCAAGTGTTTGTCTGGGCATTTCCTTGTCTAGTATATGTACGTTATTTCTTTCTTTTCCGCCGTAATGCGTGTGTCGTATATCTCATTTGTTTATGTCTCTCGGCGTCTTTTCGGTTGGAGCTAGGCACGCAAAAAAACAACTAGAGAGAAAAAAAAAAGACTATTTTGCATGTGGAATACAGACGAATATCCAATAAAATACGAATAGAGGCCTAGTATTCTATCATGTACGACTGTTCGCCCCAGTTGGGCACAACAACAACAACAATAACCATTAAGCGCACCCCGCCCCCCGCCCCGGCCCGGCCCCAGTTCCAACTATTGCCCTGGCTGCGACTGTTTGGCGTCTGTTGACCTCAATTTCGGCGAAACATTTTGGCGCACTTTCAGAGCAAAGAACCCATAAGAACTATCATATTCAGCCAAAAAACAAAAAACATATACATATACATATGTATATACAAATATATAAAATAAATTTAACATGTGTCCGACAGGGCATACATTAAGCTAAAAGCCAGCAGAAGAGCAAGAAAGAACGCTCTAGCCCGACTAAGTGATACCCTGTTAGCAGCTGTCAATTGACATTTGGCCCTTTGCCCAATGGACATTTAAGTATGTTTATAATTTTCATCAATTATAATTTGATAAACATAAAATTATATAATATATTTATAATAACAATAATTGCTGATATTCGATACTTATCGATTTTACGATTTTTTTAAACAACGCCGACTTATAATCGATTATTATTGATTTTGAGCATCTGACTTTGAAAATCGGTGAGATAAGCTCAAAGAACCCATGCTGTTGAACAATATTATGCAAAGATAGCGGGCTGATCATCGATATTAATCGATTTTTACCAAGTGAATGCAGTTATTGAATAGTCCCAAATATAAAAAAGGTTTCATAGGGTGTGCATACTTCTCTCGCAGTCAAAAAAATAACGAGAGCTGTTAATCGATATTTATCGAGTTTGAGCAAAGGCCTTCGTGTGGTTTATCTCCCCCCTAAGAACCCATGCTATAAATCGATATTAACCGATTTATTTTAAATGGATGAAGTTATCGAAAAGTTAAAATACACAAAAGCCTTCGCTTGCAATTCAAAGACATGTCGATCGCAAATTCTTCCCAGACTTCTTCGCCCTGTTACATAGTACATTTCTATAACATAATTCAACATTTCAACATAATTCACACATTTTATGGAGACAGGGTATTAAAAGCGCCGCACGCACACGTAGATAAACGTTTACGAGTCTCTTAAAACTATCCCTATATCATGCTTATTGTGGGGAGGAACTAGACGATAAGAAAACCTGCCTGCCTGCCTGCCCGCCTAGCGGGCACTCGTCAGTTTACAAAGTTTTATAGTACGTGAATGTGAATCACATTTTTAACATATTCACGTTGATTTGTTTACAAATATTTGCCTTAGGTTAAGGCGCGGAAAATAATAATTAAAGCCCATTCGGCCCATTCGGATTCCATATGGAGCGTCGCGAGCTGCACGAGGAATCGCGTGTGTGTTATTCAATAATATTTAACATTTGGAATATCGAAAACAACAACAAGAGTAAACATGCTGACTAGCCGATACCCTAGAAGTGTCAATTGATGTGATGGGAAATGCACTCTTGATGAACTTCAGGGCTTCAACTGCGATCGATATGCACTTTGTAGGGTATTCAAGGGAAAGAAACTCTCTATTTTGGGCAAAGTTATTCAAAAAGTGAATTTTTCTTTTTAAAAAAACCTACATGCCACGTTTCGTGCATCTATCTCAAATAATCTTCAAGTTATGCTTTAGAAGGCATTTCTCAATATCGATAGTTATCGATTTGACAAAGTCGTTGCTAGCCTTTGCCAGCCGCAAGCTACAGGGTATTAATAGGTGCGAAAAAAAAGAATGTCCGGAGCACCTGAACGTGATTTGCATTTGTTTATTTGCATCGCGAGCAACACAACTCATTTACAAAGCAAATGGGCGACAAAGAAAATAAAAACAAAACCTATTTGAACTAAAATGCAATGGAAAGCAACAAGAACAATGAGAAAAACATCAAAGGTTTCTATAGTAAGCACTCTAGAAAATTACAAGATATGCCAAGCAGAGGTTTCCACAACTACAAAACAGTCAATATTGATACTCAACACGAATTCACTTAATGCACACGTCCCAATTCACGGTTTTTCCACGAGTGATTCACAAAGCTTTTACCAAATACGAAGCGCGTGATTCGAAAGCTCAAGCCTTGCTCACAAGCTCACGCATTGCTCATGTATAAAGCACGCTTTGCTTAGTACAGTTTCGCGTGACTGACTAAACAATTGAAAGCTTTTTGTGGCCCGAAAAGCTCGGCGTACTCAGAACTTAATCAAAGCACAAGTTTACAGCCCAGGCTGGATCATGACAGTCTATCGCTTAAGGATTTAATCCAAGCTTTGCCACTTAGAAGACAAATAAAGCTTTCATTGCTTACGTGATTAAATAACGAAAGCTTTTTGTAAAAGCGCGATGCAGGCTTACAGCTAAAAACTAAGATTAACAAACCGATTCTTCCAGTGAAATTAGTCACATTTAATGAACAATTACTTTAATTATCCATTTACAAGTTGTTAGTTGAAAGCTCATTTTAGTTGCGATCTTACAAGAGCTTTTTTGCTAACAATTCTTTCGACTCACGAAATTCTGCTGCACGAAATTCTGCAAAAGCTGCTTTCACGACACCCCAAGTGCTTTTATATGCACAACTAAGCATAGTTTGCCTCACACTCAAAAGCTCACTGCATCGAATCTCGAAAGCTCACAAGCCTTTCACACGTTGCGCACGCGTGAGTGTCGCAAATGGAAGAATCAAATGCCGGCTGGGTTCGTTCTTTGGACGACCGCACAGAACGCGTGAAGTGCACGTTCAAGTGGACAGTGGAGACGGACGGACAGACGGACGGACGGACTGACAGTCGGAAGGGGAAAACTTGACGTACATGACATCCGTTTGTCAGCAAATCAAAGAGACACGCTGCGAACTCTGGAACTGGCACTGGAACTGGAACTGAAACTGGAACTGGCACTGGAACTGGAATTGGGACGGGTTCGGGGTCGGGTAGAAGCACTGAAGTTAGTCGGAAATTCGAGAACGTGTGAATGGCTTTTTGATTGCCGGCGGTCGCTTGAAAAAGCCGCCAGCCAATTTGTGAGGTTTCGTTTTTTGGGTGGTTTTTCCCTTCTTATTACACGTCTCTTAATGCCCTACCAACGGGTATTCAAATTGTGCGTTTCAAGATTAAACCAAACCAAACTATGGCTTTTACCTAGCTCCATGTAAGCCAAATCCTATCTAATTAAACTAATATATCATCTAGGTCTATTGAAGAATGGGATATGAATATGGATATGGATATATGATGTGGATCCATATGGATATGCTATATAAAATTCGTTTTTTGTATGGAGAACTTTTTTTAGTTTTGTCCAGATATCTTGACTTAACCCAACTTTTACAAGCACACCCATTATAATAACATATATTATTGCTATATACTAAACGATATAGCACCCATAGCAACAATTTGATCTAAAATAGAGGCTTGTCTTTACAGGGTATATGCAAGAGTATTTCATCTTCGGCTTGTCGTAGTTGCCTGTTCTTGATTGTGTGTGCTTTTTTTATGCGCTTAGCCTTGATCATGGCCAAAAGCCGTCACATCGCGGCTTTATGGCAGTTAACATTATTATTGTTGTTGTTGTTGTTGTTGGAGCTGATGTCGTGTGAGCTGCATGACAAATGCAATCAGAGGGCGAGCGTCGAGTGGACCCGGAGCCTAATCAGAAATGCACGACCAGCAGCCAGATGAAACACATGTCGAGTTCGTGTTAAAGAAGGACCAATAAATTGCACACATATTTGCTTATAGACACTTAAAAATCCCAACTAACCAAAAGTGTGTCATGTGAAAGGTATTTGGCATTTGGCATTGCCCAAATATCTCTCGAAGGAGCTTTGGGCTCACTTTCCTCAAAGCTGCTTGTAATTCTTTGCAATCCGCACAAAAGTCTGGCAACGCTGCGAAGAGCTTTCGCTGCAGTTGTCAAGCTTTCATTAAGCTTAAATTCTGATCAAGCAAAAGCATTTTGGTTTGAAAAATCTTTCAGCTTTTATTGTTGATTGATTTAAAATGCATTTGATTGGAAGAGTTTCTTAAATAAGTTAACACTTTAAAGAGCTTTCAACTCTGCTTTTAAGCTTCCGATTACTTTCGCTTTTGTCACAACTTATTGAGTATATAAAACCTTATTGCCGATACTCAATAATGTCTAGGTCCAAATTCCGTCGTAATGCTTTTATCAGCACCTTTAAAGCTTTCGTTTCAGTGTAATATAATATGTTTAAAAGGTTTAAAATGTTGGATTCACCTTTAAACCTTTTATCTGCGAGGATGTGCTTTGGTATAAAGTGCTAAAGCAGCTTTAAAGCTCTTGTTTCACTTTGAAATGCTGTATTTAAAGCTTTTAAACGTTAGATGCAGCTTTAAAGCTTCTATATTTGTGCATGTGCTTTGGTTTAAAGGCGCTCAAGCAGCTTTAAAGCTCTCGCTTCTCCCTAAAAGGCATAGTTAAAAGCTTTTAACTGCTAGCTGCGCCTCGAAGCTCCTCTTAATAAAGCCTTTTCGCCAACATGCGCTTCCAAAACAAAGCTTTACCCACATATTTCTTACATAAGATTAAAAAAAACCAAACCAAAGCTCTTAGAAAATATTTCCGAGTCTCAGTGAATTGTCAGACATTCATGTTCAGAGGAAATGGAATCAAGTCTGGCCGGCCTTAGCTAGCTCTAAGCCATAGTCTGTACGGGAAACTGTGCAGAAGCAACCTAATTGCTTTGACCCACTGCCACCCAAAAGTGGACAAGTGACTTCCACGAAACGAACTTCCTCTCAGACTGAATGGCGACGACAACAACAGAAATACGTGGATGCATTGCTCTTGTAATACATATTTTTATGGCACCATAAGCCATAAGACGTCTTGGATTGCCTTCTGCCAAGCCCCTGCAATACTTTTGCATTGATTTTCTATTTGTATGCCCTAACTTTAAGGAGTATATTGGCTTGCTGTGAAGCTTTGAATGGCGAAATTGACAAAATTCATAAAAATCGATTAAGATTTATATTACTAGACTATGAAACGTAACTCAACACAATATTGTATTAAAGCGCAGCCAGTAAAACGTTTACGAATTTAGCCAGTGAAACGTTTACAATGCAAAATTCTAAAGAATATTCTACTTAACGATAACATTTTACCTTTTCTATCTAATCCTGAGAGTAAGAGAGCTGAAGAACACAGCGCAGCCAGTGCAACGTTTACGAAAGAGACATAAAGAGGAATTGAAAGGGATTGAAGGAGAAATTGATTTTCACATCTTTCTCTTATGCGCGCTTTTGCTTGGTGAGCGTATCCCAGCTTCGTTTTTATTGCATTTGATGGAGACATGTTTTTTTGATGTTTGTCATTTTATTGGCATTGCGGTTGGCTCCGATTTGTCTGCCAACTATGGCATGGGCATTGCGAGCTGGGCGTACGCCAGACAGACAATTGCCGCGGATACGAACACGGTCACAGTTATTCGCATTCGCATTTGTTGTTGTTGTTGTTGCCATTTTAAGTGCAGAGACGGGACTAGCTTGAGGCCAAATTACAAGCACGATTAACATCAGCTTTAACATGATGATTTAACTAATCGGTTAGCTATTATTATGGGCTCACATGCAGATTATTGCACATGAGCTAACTATGCAAATTATTATTAAAAACATATATAGAAATAATAAAAATATAAATATATTAATAAATATATATCTACAACTGCAGTCGGATGAGATTTCGGAGTCTTCCTGTGACCCTCGACACATATTTCCTTATCAACTGGCAAAAAATACACACACACACACACACACACACAGCGAAGAGATAAGTTTGTAAATAAAATAAAAATAAAAAACATTCGCTGTAAAACGAATGCGGAAAAAACAACAACAAAATAAAGTCGAGTGTGCTCGGCTTGCAAATACCCTGTACCTCTCTACTAGTTACACAGACTGTGCTCCTTCTACTTGATTGAAAAAATATGTTTGAAACGATTTGCATTTATATATCGATAAATATCGATCATTTATTTAGAATACATCGACAACTATCGATAATTTCTCGATTTCTTTCGTGATAAGCATTTCAAGAATATATCGATAAATATCGATACTTTCTCTATATATTTCTTAAAAAGCATTTCGAGAATACATCGATAAATATCGATGTTTTTATCGAGATATTCTAGAAATAAATATCAATTTTTATCGATATATTCTAAACCAAATAAGATTAGATTTTTAGAGTTTCTGGGATCGAAGAGGCTCTCATCTGTCTGTAACAAAGTATGCTGCTCTCTATTCAACCCATTTGCACCGCGTACAGGGTATTATAAAATAAACAAGGGAATCAAATGAGAAACAACGATAAACAATGAAATATATTGTTGAAATATCTGGAAATGCAAATATTATGAAAACACACACAGTGTCCTATCTGGGAAATGGGAACTGGGACTGCGACTTGGTCGGGGTCGGGGACTGGGTCGGGGTCTGAGACGGGGTCGGGGTCGGGGACTGGGTCGGGGTCTGGTCACAGCTGTAGCCTAAATACACATGAGATATAGCCGAATATACCAAATGTTATTGCGGACAAAGGCCCGAGCTGCAGCCAAAGGGTTGCTCCGCAAGATAATGCCGATAAATGTTATTTTCGCGAAACGTTGATAAATAAACCCTTTTTGGTTTTCGTAATGTGCCAGCTGGAATTGCGGTGATTAAGTCACCTTAACCATAACCGGAAATGATGATACATAGATTATTTTGAGAAACCTCTCCGATTTCCGGAATACATTCATAGATTACCTTTTACATGGAAAAATCTCGCTAGATACGAATAGCAAAAAGTTTCGTTAAATTCTTGTCCTTGCTTTCAATTATTAATATTTCCTAAGAATTTTGGGGAGTTTCCGATAATAAATCTGCTAGAAATCATTTAAAGATCATTAAGAAGAGTTTCAGAACCTGGTACTCTTAAGGAAATAAAATATACTTAATAAATATCAAGATTTATTTTAGCGACTTTTTGTTTGAAAAATAGTTGAGAAAATCTAATATGTTCTATACTTATAAATATTTCAATTAACGAAAAACAAAAGATTTCCGAAAAAACAAAAACTAGATCTAAGCAAATATTCAATTAGGCACGCCAACTTAAGAGTTGGCCTCTGCTTGAGATTCTTTTAATCTGCAGATGGATTTAAATAGAATTTGCATGAAATTAGCTAAGATCTGGCCGAAACACTTGAGAAACAAAAGATAGATGGATGGATAGATAGATAGATCGATGGATCATTCGATCATTTTTCATAACTTTCTCTAAATTCCTTCTTCTTCATTTTTTTTATCGTTCTCTTTTGCAGATGTATTCAATTAGTTATACGATCTTAACTAAAAATCCAACGAAAAGTTCTCTTTCTCTTCTTCTCCTCGCTACTCGCTTCTCGCTTGTCGTTCGTTTGTTAATGGAAACCACATGCCAGATCGCAACCCACATCCGAAAGATCTCTCTCTATGTCTATGTCTGTGTCTGTGTAGCATCATCTTTATAAATAATCAATATTCATTTTGATTTTTATTATTATTATATTATATGGTAATCGAAGTGTCTAACAACAACTATCAACTAAATCTCAAACAAGTTTCGCACATTAACAACAAAAATAACAACAAAAACATTGCAATGCACAAAAGGCAAACACGTTTTTTATTTATTTTTATATATAGTTTTTTTTTTGCTTCTTTTTTTTGTTGTTGGCGTCAAAAGGAATTTGTTGTATTTTGCAAAGTGTTGTATTAATAATAATCAATGTCAGTCAATTAAGTGTGAGCGAGAGAGAGAGAGAAGAGAGAGAAGTGCGAAAGAAAACTTTCGAGTATTTCATACAAGAAGCTACTTTTCGACCGATTATTGTACCTATGGGAGGTATATGACATAGGGGTCCAACATAGGCTCCATCTGAAATGATCAGAGCTTGAACAGTATCTAAATACATATATCCCAAAAGGGATAAAGAACGGAGGAGGTATCCAAAAGCGAAACATTCTGGATCTGTGCTTAACCGTTTTTGAGAGATAGAGAGAGTAGAGAGGGAGATATAGAGAGAGAGGAGAGAGAAGTTCAGGGTATCCGCTAGTCGGGCACTTCCAACTAAAGCACTCTAACTTATTTCGCCTTTTTTTGAACTACTTCTCTCTCCCAATAACATGTCTTATCCTCCGATTATCTTCCCTGATAATATATATTTCTCAAGTTTTATATTTTTCCCCATTTTTGTTCATTCTTTTGGATCTTTTTGACCCTTCCGTGCCTGACAATATTGCCCGAATAGAGCGAATAATTAGTTAAAAACAATACGAAAGAAAACCGGTTGTTTATCTGTCTTTAAGTTTAACGCTTACCATTTTGTGTTATTGGGCCAATTATATTCGCCGATTGTGTGCGTGGCCAGAGAGTAGCCGAAATTCGAGTTGGGATGCCCGTACTTGATCAGCGGCTGCCTCTGCTCCAGATTGAAGCTGGAGACAACGGTCGCGGCGAATAGGACGAGGAGCGCCAAATGGATTCGGCTCTCGCCGTGGTTCGAGCGCGGCGAAAGATGCGGCTTTGTCATTTTTGTTGCTGTTAATCTTGATGCGCTGCTACAACAACAATTACAACAACAAGAACAAAAATACAACTGTTAACGACATGCAGCGAACACTTGCAAATCGCTGTTAACCTTCAGCGTAAGCCAGTCTATTAGCGACAGCGACGTTGGCAGCGACCGCGACTGCGACTTAAAACTGCGGAGTTATGCTCAACAGGTAGCCTACAAAGTTGTTGTTGTTCTTGTTGTTGCTGCTGCTTTCCAAACGTCGTTGTTGTTGTTGTTGCTGCTGCTGCTGCTGCTTCTATGATGCTGCACTTGTTGTTGTGGTTGTTTATATTTGTTTTGTTTTGTTTTGTTCAGCTGCTTCGCTTGACCTTTTTGCCGGTCGGCGCGCAAATGTTGGCGTGAAAATGGCAAAATATGTTTTAGTAGAAAATAGATGAGTTAACTCATTTTGTTGTTGTTTCATAACACATGGCACTGATAATGATTATCAAATCACTGGACAAACAACAAAAAAATAAACACGAATTTTGCAAGCCAAAGAGAAACCGTTTCACGACAAGACCCGCAAATCAACCGCAACTTATGACGTCTTTGCAGAGAATAAACAACGTTGCATGCTCGCGCTGCTAAACGACTAATAACGCTGTTAACGCTAACGAGCTTAACAGCTGCTGCTCAAATTTGCGTCGCCGGGCTGCCAACTTGCTGCGGTTCTTTTACAGCGCTGGCAGCGCTGTGCGCGCGCGCATTTTTTTAAGCTGCGCAGCTAAAAACTTTGCTGCTCTGTAGAAATCAATGAAAGTCAAGCTGTGAATTGTGCTGCTACAGCTGCAAATGAAATGCAACTTAAACAAAATTCGTAAGGTGTTAAGTGTTAACAATCAGCAAAAAAAAATTGAGATATTGCCGTAAGTGTCAAATAGGCGCAGCAAGCAGAGCCAAAGCCAAAATAACAACGCCGCAAAAAGCATAAATTGCGAATCGCCGCGAATCGATAATAGCTGGGCTCGACGCTGAGGCTGAGGCTGAAGCTGTAAACAGAAACAACCCCCACCCCACAGGCTCACACACACAGAGACAGGCTACATAATCAGCAGCAAGAAGAAGAAGAAGCAGCAGCCATGTCTTATGTGAGCTCCCACGCATATTAATAAAGCAATAGATAAATACTCAAGTTTAACGGTAATTGCAGCGCTTGAAGGCCACCAAATGCCCCACGGACGAGCTGTCCTTGACGAATCGCGCCATTGTGAACGTCGGCGATTTTCCCGACGATGTCAAGTATGCCAAACCTCAGCTCCACCTCCTCCTCCTCCTCCTCCTCCTTCTCCTTCTCCTCATCATTATTAATCTTTAATTTTAATCCCTTTCAGGTATGCGGACATTTCGCCCGCAGCTGGACAACACTTTATCTTTGCGCTGGAGAAGACCATGGAGGTGCCCAGAGGCTATGTGGGCTTCTCTCTGGTACAGCGCAAATGGGCCATGCTGTCCATTAACCAGGACCTGGAGGTGCGACCCTATCGATTCGATGCCAGCTCCGATGTCATAACTAATGTCTCCTTCGAAACCGATTTTCTTCAAAAGAAGACGTAAGTATTTGTGTGTATAAAATATATATAAAAGTGAGGTTAGTTTACCCACAATCAGGTTAGACGGGGATCCCGAGCTGGAAGTCGTCTTGGGTATTAAGGCTTTGGCATTGGGTAAGGTTACAATAGATAAAGTGGGCTTAGCTTAGATCACATTAAATGAACCCTAACCTGAAAACTGATTTTTCCTGAAGGAGCGCATAACTTCGCTTTGTGTGTGTTTGTCTGTGTGTGTGTGTAGCTTTGACTGTAAAAGTGGGGTTAGGTTAGGTAACATCAATTTAGATATTTAAAAGCTTAGAGCTGTTAGGTTGGGTTAGGTTGGGTTAAGTAAGGTTAAGTTAGGTTAGGTTATGTTAGGTTAGGTTATGTAGGGTTAGGTTATGTTAGGTTAGGTTAAGGTTAGGTTGTGTTAGGTAAAGTGCAGTTTTGTTAGATCAGATTAAGTAAGGTTAGGTTGAGTTAGGTTAAGTTAGGTTATGTTATTCCAGGTTAGGTCAAATGAGGTTAGGTTGAATAAAATAAGGTTCTATATTCGCTAGAGACAAACACGTTTGTCAAAATATCTTGGGAAATTAATTAGGAGCAGTTACCCAAGATTGCTTTAACAGGGTTTGCGAAGAAGGTTTTTTAGAGAAGATACGGTGATCTTCCTTGCGGAAGATGTCATCTGTGAGGGATCTTCTAAGAATGCCGTGGTCTCTCTCATATTAACAATAATAACTACCCCTCCTCTGTAGCGTCTCGCAGGAGCCGTATGACTCGGATGAGATGGCCAAGGAGTTCATCATGCAATTCGCTGGGATGGCCTTAACTGTGGGCCAGTCGCTGGTCTTCAATTTCAAGGACAAGAAGTTGCTCGGCCTGGCCGTCAAAATGCTGGAGGCCATCGATCCGAAGACCCTGGCCGAGGGCAAGGAGCCGACCACGCGCAACGTGCGCTTCGGCCGCATCCTGGGCAACACGACGGTCCAGTTTGAGAAGGCCGAAAATAGCTCGCTGAATCTGCAGGGCAAGTCGAAGGGCAAGGTGGTGCGCCAGTCGATCATTAATCCGGATTGGGACTTTGGCAAAATGGGCATCGGCGGCTTGGACAATGAGTTCAATGCGATCTTTCGCCGTGCGTTCGCCTCGCGCGTCTTTCCGCCCGAGCTGGTCGAGCAGCTGGGCTGCAAGCATGTTAAGGGCATCCTGCTCTACGGACCGCCCGGCACGGGCAAAACATTGATGGCCCGCCAGATCGGCACTATGCTGAACGCTCGCGAGCCGAAGATCGTCAACGGGCCGCAGATATTGGACAAATACGTGGGCGAATCGGAGGCAAATGTGCGACGTCTGTTCGCCGAGGCCGAGGAGGAGGAGAAGCGTCTGGGCCCCAACAGCGGGCTGCACATCATCATCTTCGACGAGATCGACGCCATTTGCAAGCAGCGCGGCTCCGTCGCCGGCAACAGCGGTGTCCACGACACCGTCGTCAACCAGCTGCTGACCAAGATCGACGGCGTGGATCAGCTGAACAATATCCTGGTGATTGGGATGACCAATCGCCGGGATATGATCGATGAGGCGCTGCTGCGCCCCGGCCGGCTGGAGGTGCAAATGGAGATCAGTTTGCCCAACGAACAGGGACGCGTCCAGATCCTCAATATACACACAAAGCGTATGCGCGACTTCAAGAAGATCAGCGACGATGTCGACTGCAAGGAACTGGCGTCGATAACCAAGAACTTTAGCGGCGCCGAGCTGGAGGGTCTGGTGCGTGCCGCCCAATCGAGCGCCATGAATCGCCTGATCAAGGCGGATGCTAAGGTCACTGTCGATCCGGAGGCCATGGAGAAATTGAAGGTGAATCGCGATGATTTCCTCCATTCGCTGGAGCACGACATCAAGCCGGCCTTCGGCAGCGCCCAGGAGATACTCGACACTATGGTGGCACGCGGCGTCATCAACTGGGGCCAGCCGGTGGCCAATCTTCTCGAGGATGGCATGCTCTATGTGCAGCAGGCAAAGGCCACCGAGTCCAGCGGCCTTGTCTCGGTCCTGATTGCCGGCGCACCCAATTCCGGCAAGACAGCGCTGGCCGCCAAGCTGGCCAAGATGTCGGACTTTCCGTTCGTTAAGGTCTGCTCGCCGGAGGACATGGTCGGCTACACCGAGTCCGCCAAGTGTCTGCACATTCGCAAGATCTTCGACGATGCCTATCGCTCGACCCTCAGCTGCATTGTCGTCGACAACGTGGAACGTCTGCTCGACTACGGACCCATCGGGCCGCGTTACTCCAATCTCACGCTTCAGGCATTGCTGGTGCTGCTCAAGAAACAGCCGCCCAAGGGACGCAAGCTCCTCATACTCTGCACCTCGAGCCGACGGTAAGCGAACGCTTCTCTTTATTCCACGCTCATTCCCAGCTTATCCTTGTTAACTCTTTCAGGGAAGTGCTCGAGGAAATGGAAATGCTGTCGGCCTTCACATCCGTGCTGCATGTGCCCAATCTGTCCAGTCCGGAGCATGTTATCGCCGTGCTCGAGGACACGGATATCTTTAGCAAGAGCGAACTTCAGTCCGTTGCCAAGAAGATGGCCGGCAAACGGTAAGCCAAGAGACCCAATTTCCTGGCTAAATATATGCATGCAAAGTGTTTTTTGGCAAATCCACCGACAAGCGTGAGAAATAGGTGAAATAGGAGACGGCTCAATGGGAGTCCTTTTGGCTGCTCATTCTGCCCGATCTGCTTGAATCTCAAGCTAAGAATCTATTAAAATTTGAGTGTGGAAAAGGATTTTTCGATTTCTCAGACGAGCTACTTTAAGCTCCAAGCGTAAGAAATGGGTGAAAGAATTTCGAATGGAAGTTTTTTTGGGTTTCCAATCTAAGAAACTATCGAACTTTGAGCTTGGAAAAGAATTTTTCGGTTTCTCAGACAAGCTACTTTAAGCTCAAAGATTTTCCGAATTAAAGCGAAAGAAAAGCGTTTTACGATAATTCCACTATTCCGGGTGGAAAATAAGGGATTTTAGTCAAATTATTTTCAAACTCAATTTGTAAGCCTTGACATTTGCATTTTCACGTGTTTTACTTTCACACGTGCGAGAAAAGAGTGGAAAATCGAGTTCAAATTAAAAATGAAACGTGAGCCAGCTGTAAAATTATCTTAACTTTGTTTTTTGTTTGTTACCATCCACAGCGTCTTCATTGGCATCAAGAAACTGTTGGGCCTAATCGATATGGCCAGACAGACGGAGCCCTCGCAGCGCACCATCAAGTTTCTATCCAAAATGGAGGAGGAGGGCGGCCTGGACATGGTGGCCCGCAAATAGGATGTTAAGAATGCGAAAGCGAAAGAGAGAAACTCAAGTAAATCTCAATTATTAGCGTTTAAGTAAAGAGTATGTCCGATATACGAGCGCGTTGTTAACCATATATATATATTCTATATTCGAAAATAATCTCCCCATTAACCGACTTTGAAAACGCGTTAACTGCTTTGCACTGTGTGTTGGTCCAGTCCAGTTCCCGTTCTTCCCCCAACTGTCCCACGTTTCAAATTCCAAAACGTTCCTAACCTAAAACCAAGTCCAGAATATTTCCGGTGCTTCAACTAAAAGCACGTACGATCTGTAACAAACAGAAATGTGAGACCTGTGACCTGATTTGGCATTGCGGCTGGTATTACGAAAAATAACATAATCCTATATATAGATATTTACATATATATTATATAAATCGATACTAATCTCAACGATAAACGATTACGATATACGCGTATAAAATATTATCCATTATATTTGTTAGTTTAATTGTTTTTTTTTAACATTTTTTTTTCTCGTCATATTGTTATTAACTGCAAAAAAAAAAACTTTTGTCTTGTTAGTCTTAAGAATTTGTCGCGGAATAGAACACCAAAATTTGTAGGAGAATTGAATCGGAAAAAAAAACGTTATTTAGCTTGCAAAGAGTTTAACATAATTACACAAAAACAAGTACTCAAAATATATTGTTAATCGCCAATGTTATAAAACCCTAATAAAGAAAATTTATCAAAATGAACGAGTTCTGTTTTTGCTCTGATCTAAAACTTTGTGTTAGGTCTATAAAAATAGTTATCTCTGATCAGGTAAGTCTATAACACGAATATTTTGTTTTTAAACATGAACACAGACCCAAAAATCGTGAAAATCGGTTGAGTTTTGACTTAGTTATGGGATGGGAAATTTCGACTTTTTTGGTATATTTAAGGATACAATTTTTACATTCATTTCGACCAAGAAGTTGCCAGATTTAGATGCCAAATTGATCTAGAGATCAAATCAAGAACTAAAAGCCAAAACCCTTTTAAAATCGGATGAGATTTGACAGAGTTATGGAGTGGGAAATTTCGACCTATGTCTATATAGGATACTCTCGAATATAGCCCGGCCTTGCCCGTGTCTCGTTTAAAATAAATTCTCTCAAAGATCTTTAAAAATGAGAAAAGCTAGATACAAAAGATTTTTCGAGGCATGTGAAGGGAATTTCCCGAAAGCCCATTTTAACATGCACCTTGATCACGTAAGGTACAGTGAATATTTGAATATGACGAATATGTCTAGGTCTTATAGGTTCAGATATACTTGCGTTCATACATACGGACGGACGGAGATCGAGTCGGCTGTTGATGCTGATCAAGAATATATATACTTTATGGTTTCCTTCTGCCTGTTACATACATTCGCACAAATACATTATACCCTTTTTACCCATTTTCAACGGGTTCAGGGTATAAAAATGTAAGCTGTTTTGTCTATAAAGGTACTTCCCCAGGTAAAGTAGAGATTTCTAGAGAGAGAGTAGAGATTGAATAGAAGTTCGTGCTTTTGACTTGGACTGAAACATCGAGCTGGGATCTTACGAAAGTATTATCCTTAAATGAATTTGTCTTAAAACTGAACAAAAAAAACTTACAGGCAGTTATTAAATTAACTTATTTAAGCTTAGTTGAAGCTTAAAAGTGCTGCCTGAGTTGACTGCAAAGTTTTCTTAAAGAAATATCTTAAAGCTGTAACATATTCATTCAAGGTTTTGTAGAAACTGAATTCAAATAAATAACATATTCGCATATACTTCATACACTTAAAATTGTTTTCTAAATAATTGTTATTGACTTTTAAACGAGCTCTTAAATGGCAAATGCAATCATTTATTGGTCAAACAGTGTAAAATGCTAATAAATAGATAAGTTGACAAAACACCAAAAAAAAACTAGATGTATATAGAGAGGTAAATCAAGCTAGAAAATAGATTTGAGTTGGAGCCTACAATGGCATGCATAAGACCAGTTATTCGATCCATGGCTGATATATATCTATATATATCTCTATATATATAGAGTATATGTTGAGCATCTGCGACGGATGTCGCTCCGCTAGATGACGGTGCGACTGTGGTTGAGTGAGAGCTTGCCGCGGCGCACGCGACGCTGCAGACGCTAGAAAAGTGGGAGAGCGCCCGATTAGCTAAGAGATCTATCTAGATGGGAGGGGGTGGGATCGATAATCCCGATTGGACATACCCGATTGAAAACGTCGCGCATGATGCGATTGCTGCGACGACGACGCTCCTCGCGCTCGCGACTTTGTGCGGCGAGCACCTCGGGCAGGAACTCGCAGCGTTTGCTGGTCAGGGCCTTCATCTCGCGCGTCGAGAAGATGCGCACGCGTGCTGTCAATAGAAGGAACATGAGATCTCTGATTTAACAAATATATATGTATATAGTTTTGATTTGAATAGGGGCATGTGAAGGCTTCATCTAGCCAAAGAGACTAGTTAGTTAGTTAGTTAGTCAAAGAAACAGACAGAAGATCATATATATATATAGCCTCTGCTTGATTGAACAGGCTGATCGGGATTGCCTCTCGAAGCTTTGCTCGCAAGAGTTGTCGTTCCATAAACTGGACGCAGTGCATCGTTTGGTCAAGGACTTACAGGTAACCGGTGGCGGCAGCTGTTCCAGCCGTCTGTCCAGCGTCTCCAGGCTGCTGTTCTCGATCAGCTGATCGAGTTCGCGGCGTCGCGCATTGCGCAGCAGCTGCATTTGATTGAGGATCGCCTTGCGCTGCTTGGACTGGGCACAGAACTGGGGACGGGCGCGCTGCAGCTGATCCTGCAGCGAAAGCGATTCCGGCAGAATTTCGCTGTCGTCGCCATCGGCGCTGAACTGGATGACATACGCAATGCCGCGCGGTCGCACCTGCAGCATTTGCTGGCGCTGCTTATGCTCCGGATCCCGTTGTGCGCCCGAGGAGCTGGTCTGACGAACCCGACGCCGATGCTGGCTGAGCTGCAGCTGCAGCTGCTGGTGGCATGCCACATCGTCGTATTGATGCGTTGTCGTGGTTGTTGTCGTTGTCGTCGCCTCGCACGCATTCACCATGCTCATCGGTATGGACATCTCCGAGCTGATGCACAACATGGACGACGTGGAGGAGCTCGTCGCCCTGCAGCTATTCCGTGAGCCAGTTGTTGTTGTCGTTGCTCCTACTCCTGCTCCTCCTCCTCCTCCTCCTCCTGCTGCTGTTGTCGTTGTTTTTGTGGCAACTGTTGCCGCCTTGACGGCATGCTGCACGTAGCAGGGCGCGCCTTGGGAATTTACCACCTGGTAATAGACGGCGCCTTCATCCATGCAGCCAAACACATTGCCCGTCGTCTGCGCGTACTGCATCTGCATATATTGTTGTTGTTGTTGGTGTTCCTGAGGCTGCTGACATGGGCGCTGCTAGAGCGAGATGGAGAGAGAGAGAGGGAGAGAGATATAGTGAAAGGCATGAGCATACGATTTTTCTTATATATGTTGGGCATTTCATCGGGATATGGTTAAAACAAAGAGAAAACGAAAATGAAACTCTATCGTACATCTTAAACCTTCCTCTGTTGATTAAACATAAGCTTAAAGAAATCCTCCTTTAAAACTAATTCATTTACATTAAAGTTTACTTAAAGTTTCATGTTTTCCGTTTAGTTCTAGTTTTTGTAAGCTAATATTATTTAATGGAAAAACGGGCGAGAGAACGAAAAGAAATTTAAGATCGATTTACATAGGATATAAGAAAATATATATATATTATAAATTTCAAGTTTCTCTCTTTAAAGACGGACAAGGCCAGATTACCCGAGTCAATCCTTTTGTTATGGATTGGAGAGTATTTCTATTCGATATTTTTCGATCGAAATTATGAGCTCCTTGTGCATAAAATATACCAGAACATAAATATTATACATTTCAAGTTTCTCTCTCTCTTCACAGACGGACAGATGAACCTGAATAGGTTAACTCAGCTAGTCCATTTCTAATGGATCGGAGAGTATTCCTATTCGATATTTATCGATACTATGAAAATCGGGCGAGAGAACGATAAGATAAGATAAGATATAAGAGAATATATATATATTATATATTTGAAGTTTCTCTCGACGGACAAGGCTAGATTGACTCGGATATTCATTTCTTATGGATCGGAGAGTATTTCTATTCGATCGTTATCGATCGCTGTGCATAGGATATACGAGAACACTTCAAACATTTCAAGTTTCTCTCTTTTCACAGATGGACAGACGAACCAGGGTAGATTGACTCAGCTATTTGCCCTGTTACGGATCGGAGAGGCTTCCAGCTACCAATTGAATAGAATTGTTGAGTTCATCATGACTTGGGAGCTTACCATGTGGCACGTGGCATGCAACGGATGCTGCTGCAGCTGCTGGCGCTGGATAAGCTGCTGTTGCTGCTGCTGTTGATGCTGCTGCAGCAGGAGCAGCTGCTGTTGCTGCTGCTGCTGCTCCAGACGCTGCTGCTGCTGGTTCTGATAGTGGGCCATGAACTGGCGCTGACGCTGCTGGACAAAGGAGCAGACGCTCTCGCTGCCCGAGTGGCTTGGCGCCGGCGTCGCCATTTTGCTGCGCGGCAACTGCCTGCTGGCAGGCGGAGCAGGAGCAGAAGCAGGAGCGGGAGGAGGAGGAGGAGGTGGAGGTGGCAGTGGATGAGGAGGAGGAGGAGGTGCTGCTGCTGGCGGAGCTGCAGGCCGCCTCACAGCTGCGCTCCCCTCCGCTGGCGGCGGCACTGCATCCGCAATGGTGTCCATTAGCTGGATGGGTATGCGCACACTTTTGTCCGGCGGCGCGGCCAGCATGACGCTCTTGGCGGCGCTGCTCAGCAGATTCTGCAGCGTGCGCAGGCGTCTTATTTCCGTCTCGATCCAGTCCAGCTGTGTGCGCCGCTCCTCATCCAGCTGGCCGCGCTGCTGTCGCTTCTCCTCGTACTCAATCTCGCTCTGCGTCATCGGATTCAGCCATTCCTGCATGGATGCCTGATCGTCCTGCTTGGTCTGTTGATTGGTTTTCTGTGTGACCAGCTCGTTGGAGGCGCCGCTGCTCGTCGAGGCATAGCTGCAGGGCAGCGGCGATTGCGTGGGCGTGCCCAGGCGCGTTCTAGGCGCGGGCACGGGCACAGCAGGAGGAGGAGCAGCAGGAGGGGCAGCAGGAGGAGCAGCAGGAGGAGCAGCAGGAGGAGCTACAGGAGGAGCAGCAGGAGGGGCAGCCGGCGAGAGTATGATGCATCTTTTGCTCGTGTTGGTCGCCGAGTCCTTGTGTCGCGGCGGCTCTGCAAGAATAAAAGATGTATATCAATGGACTCGGAACTGAGAGATGCCTCCACCAAGACTACTCGTTACCCAATCCCAGTGTACAGCGCACTTACCCTTGGGCTGGTTGTCATCCTTTGCAGCGGGCAGCGGCTGCTCCTTGGGTTGGCGCTTGGAGCTGCGGCTGCGGTTGGAGCTGGAGGTGCTGCTGGCGGCCAGATCGAGGCTGGCGAGTCGCTTGGCAATGTCGCGTATGAGCTGTTTTTTCTGGACATGGCTGAGGCTGCGCTTGCTGACCAGCGAGCAGAGCAAATCGATGCCCAGATCCAGATCGCATTTCACACCCGGGCTGGACGAGACGCTCGACGAGGAGGCGGCCGAGCTGGGCTGCGGCTGTTGATTTTCCTTGTTGTGGCGACGATTGGAAAGCACCTGCTCCAGCTGTGCGGCATACGCGCGCTCCTGGCGTTGCTGCTCCACATGACGCAGCAGCTCCTCGGCGCTGAGCGCCTGCCGATTGCAGCTCCCGCTGCTGCTGTTGCTCTGCCCCGTGGAGGGACGCGAATTGTGTTGATAATCGAAGCTGCTTACCGCGGACGTGGCGCAGGATTCGCGTCGTGAACTCGGCGTCGGCGTGGGCTGGCTCGACCTGCGGCTGGAGTTGACAAAGGTACTGGAGGCCAGCGGCGGCGCCGGCTGCGGCGCCAGCTGCGGCTGCGTCATCTGCTCCGCCGCCTGCAAACGATTCAAATCGGATTCGGAGTGATTGGAACGCTGGACCGGCGCACGTTGTACGGCCGGCTGCATGGCCGCCTCCAGGACGGAGCGTTCCAGCGTGCTTATGTTGCTGGCGGATGCGGCGCGCTGACAGCGATAGCCCACATCGGCGGCGGGATCCCATTCGAGGCGTTTGTGCGATTTCAGCGCCGATTCCGGTGTTTGCGTTTTGCGCGTCTGCATCTGCGGCGTCGGCGTTTGGGTGCCTTTGGTCGGTGTGCGCAAATCCTCAACCGAGGCGGACGCAGTGCGTCCCGTCTCCATGACAATGGGTATCTGCTTAACGTGCTCGGAGGCCGGCAATGCGCGTTTCTTTTGCTTTCTAATGCAGGCCATGGCAGCTGCGCAGGCAGCTGTTGCAACCCCCATGCTGCCGCTGCCGACGCAGGCGCCGCCGCCGCTGCCAGCGCCGCTGCTGCTATGTGCGCCGACGCTGATGCTGCTGCTGGCGGGCGATGTCGATGATAATGCCATGAAGCGTTGCAGCTCCAGTTCCCGCTCGTTGGCCATCTCAGCCAGATATTCTCTTATTTTGGGCGTAATGCGCGATGTGTGCTGTAGTTTTCTATCATTATATTGCTTTCTATTTGTACTGTTATTGCTTGACATTGTTTTGCACACACATTGCTTGTGCGTCGGATGCTTGCTTTTTGAATTTCGAATATCAAACACACACGAGTGCGAGCAGGCACGCAATGGCATATGGCGAGCGCCAGTGTGTACACACTAGCTAAAAGTGTGCAATGAAATATATATCGCTCAGCTTGAATATTGGCAGCTCACTAACATAATCTTAAACTCAAAATGGCACTGTACAATTTAAATTATATTCACAGTTAATTATATGACAGGGGCGCTTAAATTGTGTTTTGTTAAATTTACCCTGAAGGAAATGTTGAAATATACACAAAAGAAGAGCATTAAAAGAACGTTTGCAATGGCTAAATCTGAGAAAAATGGCCACTAATAAGTAGACATACATAAATGCCAGACACGATCGGCGCAGTTTTTTTTAGGGCGTGCCTTTGACATATTTCTGTTTTTCTTTACTTGATCGCCCTAAATTGCTGCTTGCTATGAAACTCGCCGAGCAACCATGTAAAGCAGCGAGCATTAAAATAACGGATTAAATTTTGAAAGTTCTTTTAACAAATATCTGATTTTTAATGTAAATAATTAAACGAAATTTGGTTGTATTTAAACATCTATCCGAACTTTATTAATATAGCGTTTAACGTAGATAATTATTGTTTTGGGCAATTGTTAGTTAATGATATATCATGTACATAGTTGTCATTTGGGAGCAGGGGTATTCTGTTTGCAAACACGATAAGCGATAAATGCAAATGGCGATCGATTATAACGTAACGATCGATCCACGAATTCGGACCCCCAAACAATTAGGAGCGGGAAGTACATCTATATAACAGATTGGAACAAATGTTTAAAAAAAAAACCGTACACTCTTTATCGATTCATGCCTCCGGTAATACCCCTAACACAATTATTTTTTTTTGTTTTCTTGAATCTATATATCTATAGAGACATCTAAAAGCACATGACGTGAATTTCAAATTCAATTTCAAAAATTTTTAAATGCATTGATGTAACAAAAATTCTAAATATATATATATGTATATGTGTGTGTATGATAAGTTGTAGCTATTGTATGCATATAAGGCCTGCCCTTAAATTAACGCAGGTGTGTGTGTGTGTGTGAGTGTGTGTGTGTTTTTTGGTGCTTGCTGAGACCGTTTTCTTTGCAGTTCCTTAAAAGGTTTTTTTCTTGTTTTTTCTTGTTTTCTTTTGTTTTTTTTTTTTTTTGTTGGAATAGGATTCTATGGCCACCGTTTTAATTATTATATCGTATAATAATCTGAGTTTCCAACACAACGTCGAGAGCGAGAACAAAAAAAAAAAAAATGACTAGGCCGACGTAACAACTACATCACCAACTGGTTCTAGGAAGGGGGAAGGGATGGGATGGGGGGAGCGGGAAGCTGAAGGGGGGCTTGTGTGTGCTCAGCGCATTTGGAGCTGTCGCTGCTGGCCGCGATCATAGAAGAGCAGATAGGCGGGCACGCTGAGCACCTCATCAATGGACACCTCGCGCACAATCGTGTCCGATGTGTAAAACCAACTGGAAAATGTGAATTCGTTTAGCAAATGATTAATCCTCTACCAATCCTCTCCGGCCAACACTCACCGATGCGCATTGCGCAGCGATCCGCGTCGATAGGTAACAAAATGTCCGCTGTTCGCCTCACCCGAATGGACCACAACCGCCAGCAGGCGGTACAGATTTTTGGGAAACATCGCGCCGAAACCCTCGCCGCCGGCGCCGCCGCCGTTGTTCATCGGCAGGCTGGTCGAGTACAGCGACATGGTCGAGCCCCAAGGTGTGCCCGCCTGCGAACAAATCACATACAGTTGTGTTAGCATGGAAGAGCCGGAAGTGCTCAGCGAGGATGTACCCTGAACTCAGCTACAAACAGACGTACAATTATTACTTTTCCCTTTGCGAGATGCAATCTGGAACAACTTCGGATCTTAAAGTCCGATCTAATAGAAATTTTTGAGGCTTAAATGTGGAATACAAAAATATTTAACTACTGCTCAGCTGGGATGTACCAGAATGAACCCAGCGACAAGCTGACGCACAATTTTTCTGATTCCCTGTGAGAAATGCAAACTTTAATAACTTCGGCTCTTATAGTCCGATCTATTAGAAATTTTCATGGCTTAATATATGGATATGGCTATATGGATTGCAAACACAGCCAACCCCTTAAGGTTTTGAATTTTATCCAATTTCGAGAGAAATAGGTAGATATCCAAAATGTGGAATATTATTCATGCGTAATCATGAAGAGCTATAAAATAACTAAACTTGGTGTCTTAAAATAGTTTTTTAGATCGATATCAGGGGATCTATATATAATATGAAAAGCATATATGGTGTCTTTAGATATTGTTGCTCCCGAGATAGATGCCTAACTGGATATGGGCGGACGGATGGATTCTGATCCCGACCCATCTATATATATATATATATGTATATATTTATAAATTGGGAGGATAGGAATAGGTAGATATCGATAATCGTAAATGGATGGATATTATTGAAAGGGATCTATATATAATATGGAAAGGGATTTTTAAAAAAATATGAGAAAATATAAACTCTAGATTTTGTAGCTGCCGAGATGTATGCCTAGGTTTGACTATGGATTCCGATCCATCTATGTATATATAGATACATATTTTACGAGCTTGCAGCTGCCTGCGAATGTCAGTTCTTAAAGCCACATTCTCCGTTTGCACGCTCACCTGACTGTTGAGATGGGGCTGGACAAAGCTGTAGGGCGCCATTGAGAGGCTTTCCGGAAAGTGGACATAGTCCTGACGCTTGCACACCTGCCCGGTGGGCAGCCAGACGGTGCGGGCAATGTGTATGCAGAGACAGGCCGGCAGCTTGGCGAAGGTGACGGATTTGGTGTGCATGGTCGTCTCGTTGCAGGAATCGCACTTGACATCGCTCAGATCCTCGGAGGTGATATACTCGCTCAGCAAATGGCCCAGGCTCAGGCCGGAGCGACGCTGTGCGGGCAAATTCAAGGTGACGCTGTCGAATTTGTCGTAGCGCACGGCGGACTTGGAGCCGCAGCCGTTGCAGACAATTTGGGCGCCCATGGCGCCCTGAAACGGATGCGCCACCTGACTGGGCATCATGCTCGACCAGATGGAGACGCGTCCGGGCCCGCGATTGAGACGCTCCAGTGAACGGCACGAGCTGGACACACGTCGACTGAGGCGCTCGCTGTGTTCCTGCTGCTGCTGCTCCTGGCTCTGGAGCTGGGTCTGGGCCTGGGTCTGGCGCGGACGCGACAGGCGCTCGCCGCCCAGCACGGGTGAAGCGGGCAGGGGCTGCGGCGTTTGCGGCTCCATAAACTCCATGGCCGACTGATAGCTAAACGGCGAATGGGCCAGATACGAGCCACCGCCAGCTGAAGGTGTCATTATCTCGGCTGTTTCGCGTTCGCACACCGAGGCCGGCGAGTCGGGCGTGTGCGCCTCGGAGCGCACCAGACGCTGCAAGCTGGTCGACTCATCGTACTCCATGTTCAGAAAGTCCGACAGCATCGCACTGGATGGCCGATTCGGCTGATCGCCAATGCGCTGCTGGACACCGGGAATGTTGCACGTGCGATAAGCAGCAGCTGCCGCTGTCGCAGCCCCAAAGCCATCTCCCGTGTCGTTGCCGTTGTTCGGTTCGTTGCCAGCGGAGCCAACGGGCAGCAGGGCGTCCGAGAGGCAGCCCACTTGTTGCGGTCGTGTTGCCTCCTCCTCCAGTGACGAGAGCAGCACATGGAACAGCTCGTGTGCATCGTGCTCCTCCTGCGGTATAACCCAGCCCAATGTGTTCAGGGCGCGCAGCACAGCGCCCGGCGAATGTGGATCACCGCGCAGCGTCGCATGTGTACCATTCACCACCTCTAAGGTGCTCAGCATCGAGCTAATCAGGCTCTTCCGATCCGGCGTGGCGCCATTGTACAGCTGCAACCAGGCAATGAACTGCGGACAGGCAGCCAGCGCCTGGAGCAGCGTGTTTAGGAAACAGGTGCGTCCAAAATTGTGAAGTCCGGCGATTTGGCCGCGACGCTGACGCAAGCGGGAACCTGCATGTGTGTGAGTATGTGTTAGTGTGAGTGGCCAGTGTTGCACAATTGTTTTATGGGGTGCACTTACCCGATGGTCCCCAGAAGACAAACGCACCGACAACGGCGGCGACCGTAACGCCGGCGGCCATCAAAATCTTCTCACTTTCCATCTTGTGCGGTAGGCTTGTGTTCTGGGCTATGGGTAGGGGGTGGCGGGCGAGCGTTGCACATACACACACACACACAGAGGTACTGGCGCTACAACATCGATTGGCATTAACAACAAACACACAACACTTGGCGAATTATAGTTCTATTGTCGTTTTTGTGTTAGTGTGTGCGTGTGTGTGTCTCTTTGTAACCGCAGCTGTTCGTTTTCTATAACAAAATTAACATTAGCCTGGAAAAATAAACCTAAAATTCTTCTATACTATTGTGTCTGTCTGGTGTCTGATGTTTAGTTAATGGTGCTGCCACACTGTCGAACAATGCGCTTTGCTACTGCCAGATTGTTCATGTCTTGTTTTTGGCGATATGGCAACGCCGCGCACGTCAGCCTGGTATACTGCTAACCAGAGACAGCGAACAAAGCAAGCCAACATATAAAACTTAAGCGTAACAGCATTTATTCGAAAAAGCCATAACAATTTTGTGTGCGTCGCAGTCATTTAACGAACAGCTGTTTAAAAGATTTCAATAATAAATAATTATTAATTGCAAATAGGAACAATTTGTACGCCCGAAAGCTGATCAATTTTGCTTGCAGTGAACTGCATATGCGCTTTATTCTCGAATGTTGTGGAACATCTGCAAGCAAGCAACAACAATAACAACACAACAGAGCAAGCACAACAAACAAAGGTGGCCTGCGTTAGTTCAATTTGAAATTTGTACATTCACAACATTATTACTCACATTACAATTTGGACGTCGTAAGCGCGACAAGCGTACGGGCAAAATAAAATGCTTTAAAATTGTGGAATACGTGTTTCAAAAAAAAAAAAAATAGTTCGAATAACAATATTAAATTAAACGTGCAAGTTATATTCAAGCAATACAAATTTTGAAGAATTCAGTTCCTAACGGTGGTAAGTCTCATTGGTCTGTTCAGTATTTTTTGTTGTTGTTCGCATTCTATTTTCTAATTGTTACAATTATTGTCCCATCCCTATATGCCCAGCCACCCAATCGCTACGTCCTTGTGTCCATTTCACAATATTCTCTGCATATACATATACATATACATATATGTATATGCTCAGACACACACAGATGCACACGCACACACAGCTGCTGCGCAATAAACGAATTCTCTTCGTTTCTGTTTTCATAGGCTGCTTTATTAGCACCTCTTTGTTTATGTCGCCACTTCGCTGCGCGTTAGCCGTTGTGCAATGCTCTACGCTTTTCCGCGTTAATTTTGGAAACTGTGTCAGCCGCCACGAGTTTAAATTGCAAGAAATTTGTATATATATGTACATGTGTATATTTATATTTTGTTTTATCTAGGCTAGAGATTTTTATTTGCAGCTTTTGTCCCCTTTGCTTTGTGTGTGTGTGTGTGTGTGTGTGTGAGTGTTTAAGGTGGTTGCTTGCTTTGTAACTGTTTTTGTTGCTTCTTTGTTGGCTCTCACACGCATACGCACTAGCACACACATACACACACACTCGCGCACATTTAACGGTTATTGGCTTGCATTCATTTTGAACAACGCATTTCGTCAGCTGACCCTGAAACAAAGCTGAGCTCTGCCCGCTTTGGAAAGCTCTTTGTGCTTCCTTTTGCTCGCGGAAGCAAATACGCAATTGCAACGAATAAGGAAAAACCCGCTTCCATTTCCATATTTGCAGAAAACCAGTTGCACGACAGAAACAACTTGAGAACAACATCAAAGTACTGCAAAACGTAAAACCAATCAGAACAATTCCAATTGGAAAACTTCAAATTTCCAGTCAGAAATGGACGCCAAGGAGGATAACAAACGGCAGCAGGAGCAGCCAACTGGGAACACGGATGTGCCAATGCGTACGGATAGCGAAAGCTCCACGGACAGCACGATGCGCTTTGTGCTGCCCAGCCTCGATGGCAGTCCGCCGAAGGTGGTCACCATGGACGAGGTGGCCGGCATGCTGAAGGATCTCAAGAACATGGAGCTGGCGCATGAGATAGCGCTCAATCCGGAGTTCAAGCTGCAGCCATACGAGCCGCCCCTCGACAGGTGAGTCAGACAACTCTCTATCTCTCTCTCTCTTCCGCATCCACTCATCCAATCTTAAACCTGACAGCCTGGAGGGTCGCATCAAGGCCATGGTGCACAAGGCCTTTTGGAACTTGCTGCGCGAGCAACTGGAACGTGATCCGCCATCGTATGATCAGGCCATACGGCTGCTGGGCGAGATCAAGGAGGATTTTCCGCAGCTGCTCTCGCCGAACAATGCGAACGCCCTGAGCCGCATCAATGCAACCCTGGACGAGGCACTAATCCGCCAGCAGGCGGAGCAGGGCACCCTGGACTTTCGATCGTACGCCAATTTTGTCATCCAGCTGCTGGCGAGCATGTGCGCGCCGGCACGCGACGAGACGGTGGCCAAGCTGCGCGAAATCGACGATGTTATCGATACATTCCGGGGCATCTTGGAGACCATGTCCCTGATGAAGCTGGACATGGCAAACTTTATGGTGTCCGCGGCACGCAACGATATTGCGGCCAACTCTGTTGAATATGAGAAGCGAAAGTTTAGCACATATTTGCGCGAGTTTCATGGAAATGGTGCGTATGTCGTGTGAGAAGAGAGGTAGAGAGGGGGAGAGAAAGATAGAGAGGGGAAAAGAGAGACAGTAAGAAGTCAAGACACACAAAACTACGTTTATCAGTTAGTTTGTCAAGCAGTCAAGACACACTCAAATGAGCCAATCATTCCGTCAATCAGTCAGTCAGTTATTCAATCAGTCTGTCAAGCAGTCAGGGCGTACAACAAGTAGCCAATCAGTCAGTCAAGACACGTACAAATGAGTCAATCGTCAATCATTTAGTAAGTCAAACAAAAATAAGTGAATTAGTCAATCAATCAGTTAGACAGTCAGTTATTTAATCAGTTGGTCTGTCAAGCAGTCATTTTGTGAGTAAGTAAAAAAAATGAGTTAATTAGTCAGTCAATCAGTTAGTCAAAGAGTCAGGACCCACAAAAATGAGTCAATCAGTCAATCAGTTAGTCAAACAGAAATGAGTCAATCACTCGATCAATCAGTTATTCAATCAGTTACTCTGTCAAGCAGTCGGACCTATAAATATAAGTCAATCAGTTCGTCAGGACCCACAAAAATGAGTCAATCAATTAGTCAGTCAATCAGCTATCCAAACAGACCTGTCAGTCAGTCAATCAATCATTTTAATTTCCAAAAAAATAATGTATTTCTTGTTTTGCAGTTGGCTTTCCGGCCACTGAGGATTGGCTGCAGCGTCATCGGGCCGGCTGCAGCAGCAATGATGACATCATCTTCAATGCGTTCCGGCAGCTGCTCAACTATCCGGCGGACAAGGAGTTTCCGGAGCTGTTGAGCATCGATAAGGAACGCTTCGGCGGACTCAGCTGGCGCGGCCAGCGGCTAATTCTGTGCGCCTCGCTCATCTCGATAGCCCAGGGCGTGCCGGTCATATCGCAGCGACGCGAGAATCGCGTCAAGCTGGCCCAGCAGCTGGACATACTCGTCCAGGACGTGAAGCGCGAGGAGTGAGTACCAAATGTCCAAATGCGCCCCGCCCCTCAGTTGCTGTCTTCTTTACTCAGGCCTCTTCTTGTCTCGCCCCTTTTAGCCAACTGAGCGCCGCCCTCGATGGCTGCTACGAGCAGATACGCGCCTTCATCAACAAAGCGCTGGAGAACGAGCAGCTGCCTCCGCTCAGCGAGCCGCAGCAGGCGCAGATCCAGAGCCAAGTCCAGCAACTGGCCAACAAGACGTCGCCCGTGCGCACGCTCATGGGTAAAAGACAACTTCTCAATATGCCCTCGCCGAAGGGGGGGAGGGGAGTCGATATAACCCAGAAGCCTATCTGTCCGTCCGTCTGTTTTCATGCGAGCTACTCTCCCTCTCTCACTCTCTCTCCCTCTCTCTCTCTTTCACTCCGATAAAAAAGGTTTGGAACTTTGCAATATTTTTTTAGTACAACTTTTCATTACTATTAGGATCATATGGTAGGAAAGCCCAAAACCTGGTTTAAAGTATGTTAAAAAAACGATTAACGAACTAAAGTTCTAGGCAGGGCGCTGGTTCGAACCATAAACTAAGCCGAATGAATGTATTTATGGCTTTTCAGTAGAACATTCAATTTAAACTTTAAGCATACTGTAGAAAAACCAAAAACACAAGCATGTATAAAACTGGGATACCGAAAAAAATGCAAGGCAGGGCGCTGGTTCGAACCGTGAACTGAAGCGAATGAAAGTATTTACAATTATGCACATTTTATGGGGCAGCGCAAAAGCTGAGTTTACGAGTGTGTTAAAACCGGGTTCACGAACTTCCGTTCTAGGCAGGGCGCTGGTTCGAACCGTAAACCGAAGCGAATGAAAGGAAGTTACATAAATATGTTCAACATATAGGAAAAAGCCAAAGTCAAAAAGCTGAGTTTAAGAATGTGTCAACGAGTTGAAATTCAAGTCGCAGGGCGCTGATTTAAAGCGTGAACTGAACCAGCGACCTTTCCTTTTACGGGCTTGCAGCGCTGCTTCAGCGAGTTTATTCAATTTTCGGCCTGGTCGAAGATGAGATGTTTCTTAATGTGTCAACTCACCTGCTTGTTACCTTTTAGCCAACCGCCTGGATGGCTTTGTGCGCGTCGCGCTGCGCTCCAACGGCAACATCCCGCCGCCGCCCGCCGGCTTTGCGGACTTTGAGGAGGAGCTGGTCGCGTTTATTGCCTCGTTCCGGCGTCTTGTCGGCTACAATCACGCCGTCTTCGGCGAATACTTTACGCAGCTGCTCAATGGCAAGCAGCCCGCGGTCGAGGCCAACAACGCCGGCAGCAACAGCAGCAGCAGCAGCAACAACACCGCCGGCAGCAGCAGCAGCAACAACAACAACAACAACAACAACAGTCTTGGCCTGGCCCAAACGGCCAAGCCATAGAGCGAGCCAGCAATAGGAGAGCGAGCGAGAGAGAGCGAGAGAGAGAGTGGAAGACGTCTGCTGGGGCTCAAGCGTTGGAAGCGCAAATGTTGATGCATTAACTAGCTAAAGCCCAAAATCCACGAGCCACAACAACAGCAACAACAACAACAACAACAACTTTGACAGCAACTTTGACAACAACTTTGACAACAACAACATTTGTTATGACTCGCAAAACGGGCCAATTAAGCCTAGCCTCATAGCCAACAACAATTGTTAACCGGGTGCGTTTAGAGCCAAGTGCTAAACTGGGCCTAGACAAAAAATAAAGCCCCCAACACACACACACCACACACACACACACACATATATATACACACACACACACGTTTGTGGGCTGCGTGCGTAGGGAAGGGCGTCTGTGATAAAAGATAAAGCAAAGAAAAGCCAATGTTAAAGGCAAAAAAAAACGAACACAAAACACAAATAAGCAAATAGCTAGCTATATTCGGGCCTAAATAACCAACAACAACAACAAGAAGAAGAAAAACAACAACAACAACAACAATTGACAGCTGCTATTCAATATACAATATTATAAACATCAAATATTTATTAACTATTAAAACATAACCTTAATAAATTAAGCGAGAAAAAAAAGGAAGCAACTGTATTAACATATTTACACAACATATGCATATACATACTTATATATATATACTATATACTATATATTTAGATAACTGTACTATCCGTAACTCGCGACTGTATTTAGTTGTTGGTTCTACATATTGATCCACCTGCGATAATGTGCTAGGTTCTTGAAACATAGTTAAATAATCTAAAAAACGCTTCTCAGTAAATCAAATCGAATAATGTGAGTAAGAAAAAAGCGCAAAAGAAAACTTTGAGAATCGCATAGAGAGGCAATCGCATTCGGTTTCCCTTTGCTGCTAGAGTAAAATTATTAATTGTGAACGCAATTTTTGAAAATATTTAAAAAAAAATTCTTGTTTCTGAAAAATTTCGGCAAATGTAAATTACAAAATTAATTCATAAAGAATGTGCAGAAAATAAGCAAAAGCTTAAGCAAAAGTTTATCAAATTTAACATTGGTTTTTAATTTATTAATTTAATTTAATTTAACTATGCAGTTAATTTATATAAATATAAGTTTTAAATGAAATGTTATTGAAAAGAACTTGGTTTCTTGATTCTAATTGTTTTGTACGAAATATGTGAAAAGTTCTGTGTGAAATAGCTGCAATATAAGTGTGTAATTTTAATCAAAAATATAATAAAATATCGTTTATTTAAAGCGACAACAAAACCAAATTTCAGACAAGCTTCAGCTTTAATAAGGAATTGAACTTGATTTGTAGATATGCTCAAAAAATCGGAATTCGTTATCGATTCTTATCGATTACTTCTAAACGAAGTCAGTTATCGATGAACTTTACTTTCAACATTTCAGGTCCTTAGCTTTTATAATTTGCGAGTTGTGACTTTCAAAAAAAAATTACTCCAGATCGATTTTTATCGATGTATTAGGAATGTAAAGAAATATTGAAAAAATGAAATTTTAAACTCGTTTAACGTATGGTATAGGAAAAAATATATCTTAAACTACTTTCAGTATTTAAAAAAAAAAACTTCTTGCGCTGGACTTGAACTCGCACTGTTATGTTCGGCAGGCAGTTGGCTTAAGCCTAACGCCACCAGGTGGCAAATCGCCTGGACGCTCAAAACGGTATTTATACAAACTGATTGGCAACAATTGCCAAAGTGTAGCCAACCATATTGTTGAAATGCGAAAGCAAGTTGATTGGCAACAATTGCCAAATTGATGAAATGCCGTTATTGATTGTTCCGATTAAGCCCAATAGAGGGCTGCATGGGCAAATGTTAAGAACAGCTTGGACGCCAACCGCGCAACGATCGAGGTTGCTGCAACGGCTATATTGGAAAACACTTGTGAACAGTTTGGCGGGGGAGCGATGTGCGATGTGGGTTGTTGCCTCCGCTAAATCAGATTGTGCGCATCCCGCGACGCCTCTCACTTATCGCTGACTGCAGCCAATTACAATACCAAAAAACCAGATCACATGCACGCACACACACACACACACACACACGCTCACATAGCGGCGCATGTGTGCGTTTGTGTGTGGGCATAATAATAATAAAGAGAATAATAATAATCACGCCACTTGCTGTACTTTGGCACTTGAGACGACGCGTCGCAGTCGACGGTTGACGGTTGATTGCGTTTCGGCTGGCCACGCCCTCTTCCGTTTCGCTTAACGCCCATCGCACTGGTTCAGCCTCATCCTGATGCCTTATCGCGGCTGCACTTGCTCTGCGCTCTCTCCCTCTCTCTCTCTCTCTCTCTCTCTCTCTCGCTCTCTTTGTGTTTATATGCATGCGTGTGTGCTTCGAGTTTTGAGCATTTTTTTGTTATTTTATGAGGCGCTGATAAGAAATCTGCGTCGTCTGCGTTGCCAACTGAGTGCCACCCCCTCCCAACCCCTTGCCCAGTTCCGCCTGACGCCAAGCGTCTTGATAGACTTCAGACGCTGACGTCGTCAAAAGCAGAGGCGTGCCGCGAAGGGGGGGCTTGTATCGGGCGCAAAGTCCAAGCTCTCTGTTTTACTTGAGTTGATGGAAACACGCACATCTTGCGCTCTCTGCCCCATCCACCTCATCCTCCTTATCCTCCTCTTCTTCATCATCATCATGAAGCTCATGATGATCTTAAAACGAACTTAAAGTCCAACTTTGGCTCGGAAACCCGCTCTGCCAGAACTTTCCAGTCAAGCATTGCGAGACAACAACACGCAAAAAAAAGCAAAAGTGCTCGGGGCGGGTGTGCACGACTAGAAGATGCCCTGGCCCAGTTATGATATTAGATAAATATGTAAATTAGATCAATTTCGGTGCTTGGAGTCCGATCTTTAGTTAGTTTCGACTTATCTGGAAGCTTTAGCCAAAAGTAAAACAAAAAACATAATCTATATAAGAACAGATCATTTTTGGTAACATTTCAATGTTGATTCATAATGTGTGCGAGCCCAAAAAGGTGTGCATACCCAACGTTGGGCTGCCCAGAATGTACAGGGTATGCGATACCACAGTCCAAGAATCTGATCAGTCTGGCTCGAGCGTCCGTTTTTGGGCAGTTGTCGTAGCTGGCCATAATTATTGATGCCAGCCTCGGAGTCTGGAGCCCGAAAGGCATCCCAGCTATGCGATTGACCAGCGCCCAGTTTCTGCCCAAAATGCTGTCGGGCATATAAATGAGCGAAAGCGAAACTGGAAACTGGCAACTGGCAACTGGAAATTGGAGACTGGAAACTGGAAGCTTTGCTCAGCCTCATTATCGACATTTCCGAAATTCTTTGGCATTCTGAAGAGTCAGCCAACAGTTGACTTCCCCTCCGGCCATTCCATTCTGGGCTATCTTAGGCCCCGCTCTATAAATAGGGCCCAACGCGGCGAAACACAATTGTTGAACTTCATATTCAATTGGCAATCCGGCACCTGGCACCAGGTGAGTCTCTGATAAGAAACCGATTCGTAGCCGTCCAATTTAATCACGAGCAAACAACGGAACACAACAAATTGAACACATTTTGCGCGTCATGCGGCTGCCAGCTCTACATCTACATCTAGATGTACCTGTGTGTGTCTGTGTGTGGGTGTGAGTGTGTGTGTGTGTGTGGATAGTGGATTTTCCAAAAGTTACAGTTTTTGGAGCATTTTCTGTCAGCTTCCTAGCTCTTAAGACTTGTGCACTGCGTTGATCATCAATCAGCCAGTCAATCAATCACTCTTCCGATTAGTCAATCATTCAGTTACACAGTCAATCAATCACTTACTTGGTTAGTAAGTCAATCAGTCAGTTTGTCAATCAATCGGGAGGACAAACAGTCAATCATTAATTAGTCACTTAATAAGCCAGTCAGTGAGTCAATCAAACACTGTGTCGTTCAATCAACCAGTCAGTCAGTCGGTCAATCATTCAGTCAGGACAAACAGTACATCAATCGTCCTGTTAACCAGTCAGTAAAGTAGTCAATCAGTCAACTAGGCAGTCAATCATTCACTTAGCTGGTTGGTCAGTTAATCAAACAGTCAATCATCAATTATTTACTTAATCAGCCATTCAGTTAGTCAGTCAATCAGTCTGTCAATCAATCACATAGCCAATCACTCAGTAGGTTATTCAGTGGTCAGTCAGTCAGCACAAGTCTCTCACTCATTCACTCAATCAATCAGCCAGACAGTCCGCTCAAACAAATATCATTCAGTCAATCAGTCAGTCAATCAAAACTAACAGAGTTATTTTTAAGTAAATATATGCTATGCTATCTCTGTTGAGGTATCAAAGCCTAAATAATCCTCTTCATAATAAATCTCTGGTATTTTCCATCTGGAATTTCCTCAAATAATGCGATCGATAATTGTGCCTTGGATAGATATAAATATATAGAGCTCGGCAATATGTTATCTCTGTGATTGACGCCCCAATAAAAAGCCTTTAAATAAGACGGAGAACGCTATCGAAGAACCTCTTTGCCTGATAAGCCAAAGGATGTCATATTTCTTGATTTGAATATACTCGAATATACTCGAGTGCACTCATAAAAACCAGGTGCCAAAGGGAGCTGAGTATGCAACGAGCGAGATTCATATTCGCTTTCGATAACAGTTTCTTAAAATCGATAGTTATTGATTTGGAGCTTTGCTCTTTTGAGCATAACTCGAGAACTATGCGAAGAAAGGAACTAATGAACCAAGCAACCAAGAAACTAATGACCCAAGGAACTAATGAACCAAGGTACCAAGGAACTAATGAACAAAGGTACTAATGAACCAAGCAATTAAGAAACTAATGAACCAAGGTACCAAGGAACTAAGGAATCAAGCAACTAATGAACTAATGAACCAAGGAACAAATGAAACAAGGTACCAAGGAAGTAATGAAGCAAGAAACAAAGGAACTAGTGAATCAAGGATCTAATGAACCAAGATACCAAGTAACTAATGAACTAAGGCACTAATGAACCAAGCAGTCATGAAACTAATGAACCAAGGTACGAAGGAACTAAGGAACTTAGGTACTAATGAACCAAGCAACTAATGACCCAAGAAACTAATGAACCAAGCAATCAAGAAACTAATGAACCAAGGTACCAAGGAACTAAGAAGCCAAGCAACCAAGCAACTAATGAACTAAGGAACCAAGCAATCAAGAAACTGAACCAATGTACCAAGGTACCAAGGAACTTACGAACCAAGGAACTAATGAACAAAGGAACCAAGCAATCAAGAAACTAATGAACCAAGGTACCAATGAACTCATGAACCAAGGAACTTATGAACCCAGAAACCAGTCATGAACCAAAGCAAAACTAACGAAGTGCAAAAAATGCAAACAGATAAGATTTTTTATAAGCATTCCAAGCCCTACAATACATATATATATAAAGGTATATATGGGTATATAAGTGGGTATATATATACATATATATGTGTATATATGTATATAAATGGGCATTTTAATGGTTATTTCTTATCGCTGTGAAAATGTCGGCGGGAACTTTGGAATAGGAAATGGAACAGTTCGAGTCATCGTGAAATTGGGCCACATCACACATACATATCTCTACACATATATATATGTATGTATATAGAGCTATATATATTTGTATATAGATAGATATGTACTTGTTTATCTGTCGAGTGGGCTTTCGATCAGAAATCAGAAATCAGAAATTTAATGCCATTTGTCTGATGTTTTTTTAAGACCCCCGTCATGAGGCTTATCTGCAAGCACAACGTTCATAATTCACAATTATATATATTTATTTATTGCCTTTTTTTGTTTTTTGTGTTTTTTTCTTTTCATTTTTCATTTTTATTATGATTACTTTTCCATTTAGTTGGCATTTTTTGTTTTGTTTGTTAGCGCAAAAGTATTTGTAGTTAAATATATATATATATATATATATGTGTGTATGTATGTGTGTATGTATGTGTGTGTGTGTGTATATATAAGTTTTCATATATTTAAAGCATAATTCATCAGCTAAGATAATGTTACATATTTTAAGCATAGTTAAAACATCAGTATTACAATTGTTTATATATATAGATATATATATATATATGTATATGTATATATATTCATTAAGCATACAACATAAACGACGATCTGTCTCTCTCTCTCTAACTCTTTCTATCTCGCTCTAGCTACATAACTATAATTCAGTGTTTCTTTTACGATATACGATATACGACATACGATATCGTTAATTAGTTTAACGTTTACGGTATGCGGGGCATGGTGTTGGGTTAGTGCGGAGGAAGAGGGGGGTGTGTGCTGTATACATGTGTATGTATTTAGCATGGTTTCTGATCAGAATTTTGTTTAGTTATTTGTTTTTTGTTATATTCTCCATTCAATGCATGTGTGGCACATGGCCGCCAGGTGGCGTGTTTTTTTTTAGATTTAGCACAGCTAAAAAAAAAAATGTTTAAAATCTTTTACAACTACAACTTATATCAATATGTGTATATATGTGTGTGCATGTGTGTGTGTGTGTGTGTATGTGTGTTACTTCAAATAAATATTTACAAAGCAAACGCTTGGGTGTGTGTGTGTGTGTGTTGGTGTATGGGAAGGGGGGGAAGGGAAGGGGGCAGGGCGGCGGGCTGCTTAGGCCACTTTCTTAAAAACGAAAGAAAAAAAAAAGAATTGCAAAAAAAAAATAATGGGCATAAAAGTAAAACTAAATAAGAAAATGAGCAGCGCTTGAGAGGCGAACACAGGTTGGGCTATTTTCGGGCGAGTGGCAGGCGTTTTTTTCCAATTGGAAAACTAACTGATCCTCGATCTACAAAGGGGCGCAACCACCCAACCAAGCCCGTGCAGCTGCACACTTATTGTCCGGTAGATGGCGCAACTGTGCTCACTTTGCTCTTGGCACTGCTGTTGCCGCTGCTGGCCGCTGCTTTGGTGTTGGCGCTGCTGTTGCTGCTGCTGCTGCTGCTGATGATGATGTTGTTGCTGCTGCTGCTGCTGTTGTTGCTGGGCCCGTAGGGTGTACAGTTGTCGCTGGCTAACGTGGACTGCTCGACATTTGTGCCCATCGATGAGTTGATGAAGTTGATGTACTGATGCAGCTTGAGGGCGGCTATCAATGAGCTCAGATAGTCGTTGATGTTGCCCTGTTGGACCTGTTTGATCTGTCTGGAGACATTTCTATAGACGCGACGCGAGATCTTATTGGATAACCGGCCAACGGTCTGGACTGTGTGTAAAACTGGGTCCTCGCTGGCGGGAACTGGCACTGCAAGGGCAAAGCACAACAATAATAAAACATTAATAAACATACATTTCGAATGTGTATAAGATTAATGGTTAATGATATCTAAGTTTTGCAAGCGATCTGGCAACTCTCTTGGCTTAAGCTTGAACTCGTTGCGAATTACAAGCTTTCGTTAGTAAACACAACAATATTAGATAATAAGCATGAGTTTTGAATGTGCATCGCTTACCATTAGCTTGTTGATTTCCCTATCGATAATGCCTACGATCTCTGGATTTCTTCTAATGTATTCAACAATTTCGGTTATGATTTTCAACGACATGGACAAAAATACCGTTGAGGCGGCAACTAAGAATCTAGTGTCAATCTCTTGATCATAGTCTGGCTCCCCAATAACAATAACTACAAGAGAGCAGAGAGAAAGAGAGAGAGAGAGAGAGAGAGAGAGAGGAGACGAAAAAGAAACATAGTTTTTAGCGAAATTAGTCAACACTGCATGCATAGTTTGGACAAATTTAAATAAAAAGAGGGGTCGGGTTCCCTAGAAATGATTGCGAATTGATTTTATGGCCTGAGTTCAGCTGAAACTAACTCTATTTGACCGGGCTTAGCTTTTAATTGATTAGTTTATAAAATAAACATGCTTTTGATATTGTTTTTAGTTGGGTTAGTTTTATTTGGGCTGTGGTTTTTTTTTGGGCACACTTACTGTCATTCTCAGCATTTTTGCCATTTCGCACGACAGCATTTTGTTTATTATCTGAGAATTAGAAATATTTACGATTTATATTCATAAGAAAATCGAGACCAAACCCGAACAAGAACAAGAGAGAGACGGCCATAGAAAACGTTAACTAAATACATTTTTATGGGTGCAATTCCAGGGCTCGAGGGAATTAAGGAATTATGTTCTCCAAAGCTTGAAATATAAGGAAAGTTCTCGAAAGCAGTCTCTCGCTCACGTAAGCTGAGAGATGTAAAAGAGCAGAGTTTCGATTGAGATCTTAATAGATTTCATTGCAATGGAGCTAGTTGTCGTTGTGCGGAACTTTGGAGGAGCCACATTCCAAATTTTAAGACTCAAACTCGCATAGTTACAAGTACAGGTCGGCTTTCCTAGATCGTCTGGACTAACCAGGGAAGTCCCTTCCCTTTGCAAGTTCCTTCCCTTTGCAAGTCACTTTCCCATTGCAAGTTCATTTCCTTCGGAAGTCCCTTCCCTTTGCAGGTCCCTTTCCTTCGGAAGTCCCTTCCCTTTGCAAGTTCCTTCTCTTCGGACGTTCCTTTCGGAAATCCCTATCCTTCGGAAGTCCCTTACCTTGGGAAGTCCCTTCCCTTTGCAAGTCCCTATCCTTTGCAAGATCCTTCTTTTCTCGAAGTCCCTTCCCTTCGGTTCCTCCTACTACCAGTTATCGAAAACCTCCGCCATCCGACAATATTCCTCTTAATTAAAAGTTATGTCATTTGTTAAACAACTGCTCTTTGACCTTTCTTTATGCGATTCCCCGACGTAACACATATTTCTGTTTATTTGATCAAGCGAGTTTTGGTTCGTTGAGCTTTTGTGGAACTTTAGTTTTGGGGTTTATGAAGAGATATGTCTGTTAACCATGAACTGTGCCCAGAGAAGACATCACCGAAAACTGTTTAAAACTAATGCAAACATAATGAATTCCCATTTGAGGATAGGATTGAAGGGGACTGGAATGTGATTTAACCCTGGAATGCCCCGCCCAGCAGAGCATTGAGAGGCGGCTTTACTCACCATTATCCTCCTCGACATCGGACTCGCATTTGGGGAAATAGTATTCCAGGAGACGCTCGGCCAGGGCTGTGGTCGTGTCCACGCCGTTGACGGCGAGGCTGCCGTATTGGGTTGCGAGGACCTCGTTGGCCTTCTGCCAGGCGAGATCCTTGAGGGAGGCGGCCTTCTGTTGGCCGGCAGCCTTGAATTTGACAACACGCTCCAGATGCGGCTGGACCACATCGATCATCTTGTTCTTGGCCTGGGCATAGATCTCCTGGGGTGTGTCCTTAATGATGGGCGCCTTCACCTCCAGCGTTTCGATGCCCTTGACCAAGGTCTGGTCCACATACGCAATCGGACGATCCAAACGATTCACAATGGGCGCCGCTGTCGTCACAGCGCGGGCAACGCAATCCTCGGCGGCATTTAGGGCCCAATTGAAGACGCGGTTTTTGCCTGCAAATCAGAGAGAGAGAGAGAGAGAAAATGAATATAAAGTTTCTAGAAGTATGTTTTGGATGTGTGCGTGAACATTCACAATTGAGCTCTGGCCTGTGATAAGCTGCCCCCCACCCCCCTCCATCACCCCTCCACGCTTCCCTTGCCCAAGTCACACGCTGCCTTATCGGCACTTGGCGTTGCCTGATTGATAAGCAACTGCGCAGTTGCCAGACCCAAGACTTGGCTATTAGCTGTATGTCTGAGTTAGACTTTGACAGTTGCTGCCCATTTAGTCATCAACAACAATTTCATCTCTGAGGTAGCACAAAATGGCATAAAAAACCAATAAAACTAAATAAAACACAAACAAGTCGAAAGTCCAACTAGACACACACACACTTACACACACACACGCACACATGCATACATACAGCAACATTTGAGCATTGATTCACAGCAGAGGGCGGTGACAATTTGCGCAAATATTTTTGTATGCTAGCGCCCCCTGTTGGTCACGCCACTGACTGCACTTTCCTAAGCTATTCATAGCTCACACCAACACATATACATACATACATATATATGTATTTTCACACTCGCTCATTAGTGTGAACACACATACATATGTATGTATATATTTTGAAAAAATTAAAAACTTGCGTCTACGTGTTGTTGGGCTGGCAACAAATTAAGTTATGTAAATTTGTTGATTTTGCACTTTGCACGCACCGCCGGGCGCGTCATGAGCTTGGGTGAAAGAATTTTGCCTGTTTGACGACGGCAGGTCATGGTTGTTGTTGCTGTTGTTGTTGTTCTTGTTGTTGCCATTGTTATTTGCCATTGCGTTATATTGACTGTTGCGTCAATTGAGCTTGATTGGCTTCAATTTGGCAATGGCCAATTGCAATTTGCCGGCTCAATTAAAGTTTTCGAGTTCGAGTTTTGCGGCGAATTCGCGTCAAGCAATTCACACTCAAAATGGCGAACTTTGCACTCACCGCAAGTCGCAGTTGCGTTTTGGCTGCGCTAAGCAACGGTTTTGATATTTGCTTTTGGTTGCTCTTTCGTTTCTTTTTCCCTTTTTTTTCGCTTTTTCTTTCGAAGTCGACTGCAATTGATTTGCCGTTAGTTAACCGGCAGGCAAAGCCCGAGTTCAATGCCCTGCCCAACACATGGCGCCCGCCGACACGAACTAATCTTAACTAGCTTGACCAAAGACAGAGCGAGAGAGGCGGATAGAGAGAGAGAGAGAGAGAAGATTTGAATTGCACTTACCCTTCACTTTTCCATAGACATCTTGTGACTTATCCCAGGCGGCATTCACCACGGGCAGCTTAATGATGCGCTCCAGCGACTCCAGATGCGGCAGCAGATCCTTGGCATCCTTTGGCGGCTCGATTGGCTCTGTTAACGCGCTGTTATTGTGCTTGGCGATGCCGTTGCCGTTGCCAGTTGCGTTTTTTTGCTCTGCACTTGCCATGTTTCTTTGAATGTTGCTATTTCTCTTTCGTTTGCTTCTTGATTGGTTTTCACTTTTCTTGTTTTATGCTTTTGCTTTGCACGGCACTTTTTTTGATTCGTCTTTTGTGGGCACCAAAGAAAAAAAGGCAGACAATTTTATATCTATATGTGTGTGCGTGTGCGTGTCAGTTCCACGGGCTAAAGAACTTAAATGTGGCTGTGTGTGTATGTGTGTGGGGGGCCTGTAGAATTGTGTATATGTATGTGTATACGATCTCTTGGACACTGGGCACGTCTGTTCGCTGTCGCACTCAACGCGTTTCTGACTGACTTGCAAGCTGCGCGGCTGGTTTATTATGAGGGCCTCTCCTCCAGAAGACGGCGGCGGCGGCGACGACGACGACGGCGACGACGGCGGCGACGTGCACGAAGCGAGCGAGCGCCAAAGCGAACGTGAGCGTGCGGCTGACAGAGATGGCGAAACACAGATTGGAGAGTACGCCAATCGCGCTCTCTCTCTCCCTCTCTCTCTCTCTCTCTCTCTGTCGCTCTCCGCACTGCCTTTTGAGTTTTGGACTTGCGGGCGCACCGACGCCGCTGACTCTGCCGCTGCAGTGCTGCACTTGAGCGACAGTGGTTGGCAAAAGTATGCGTCTCTTGCCAGGGGAGTTGCTGCTTTTTGCCTGTTTTATTCAATTGTAAAGAATTTAAAAGCTGAGCAAATACGATGGCAAGCTCAATTTTAAATAATATCAATAATAAAGTAAACCAAGTATAAATGTAATAAAAATAAATTTATTTGTATATATTTCAGCTTAGCAAAAATATTGTTGAGTGTTGGCCGCTGACTGCTCGAATGCACTGTGTTCGCGAACATCTCACGCAACCGGTGTTGGTAAGTGTCGTATTGTTACTTTGGACTTGAATTGAATTTCAACATGTGAAAATGACGTTTCGAAATTGGTTTAATCAAATTAAGTGTTTATTTGCATTTTCAATGGCTGCTGCTTCGTTGGCCGCGGGCGGAGGAGGGTTGGGTGGGCGTGTTTGGGGGCTGGGCGGCAGGTGGGCCAGCATGCAATTGCCATTGGCATTTGCATAATTGGAATTACACCAAGATGCAAGGAACGGGAACATGCTAGCTTCTACCAGACGCAGGCGGTCTGCAGAAGACTGTGTCTGTGTGTGTGTGTGTGTGCGTGAGAGAGGGAGAGAGAGAGAGAGAGAGAGAGCGAGCTTGTGAGAGTAAAAGACGCGCCATGCTTGACAACTAGATTAACACGCAGTCCAATGCGCACCGCCCCCCTCTCCACACACCCCCCTCGCCCGCATCCTTGGCCGCAGTTCTATAGAACGGCATTTATTATCAATCGCATTGTTTGTGTGCGTGCGAAACCTTTGACCCAGGCCAGAATACGTACGTACGCTCAGCCACCGATAGGCGATAAGACGCAGTGCATTCGCTTGAGCAAGCTTGTGGGATCATGTCATCATTGGGTATGGCGCCAATGGACGGGCATTACACGTAGAATACGCGCATACGTAATATTTGCTCAGCCCTATGTAATGCCAGCGCAGTTCCAAAGTTCAAGCAACGGCTTCTGACTAAATGACTTGCGGGTAAAACACAACAACAACAACAACAACAATAACAACAAAGTAAACCTGCTTCAGATGAGGCTGCACGCCCTCCCAGATACCCTGTACCTGTGCTTCTTCTTTTCCGCTTAGTCACTTTGAGAGTGGAAAATGTACTCTTGAACTAAACTTTTGTGTTTAATGTCCGATCGTCGGGTCTAAAGTTGACATTCGATATCAGATTATTGCTCTATATGGTGGAGGTAATCGAAATGGTAAATATTCTTAATCTGTGTCCACTTTAGAATATATATATGACAGCATATATATGACACATTTTGTATCTAGCACTGCAATTCTGTAAAATATGATCATTTAAACCACCTTTGACAATCGATATTTATCGATTAAGGTGGGAATGAGAAAAGATATCAGTCTTTGGAAAGTAACTTGATGAACGTACAAACAAATTTGCTGTAACTGGCTTTTAAATCAAGCCAGATATGGTCTTAAGACCTCAGTGCTGAAAATCGATATTTATCGAAATATGTTGAATTAAGTAGAGTTATCGCAAAGAAAGAGAAAAAGGGAGATGGAGAAAGCAATGTATCTATATTCAGCGAAATATTGTCATTAAAGTCAGGGCTGAAAAACGATATTTATCGAATTTGGTTGAATTGCGCAAAGTTATCGAAAGCAAAGACAAACGAAGGAAAGAAAGAGACAGAGAGAGAGAAGGAGATACTTACGTATATTCAGTAAACATCGATATTTATCGAGTTATCGAAAACAAAGAGAGAAAAAAGGGAGAAAAGGAGAGGAAGAGACGAAGAGATATCTATATTCAGCTAGATATGGTCACACAAATCAAGTCTGAATATCGATATTTATCGAATTAGAAAAAAGAGAGAACATTGTATTTTGGGGCACTCGCTGCCTGTTTAATGGATACGAGGTAAAGTCTATTTAGAGGTCCAATGAAAAGTCGACTGGGTGTGTGTCTGGGCCGGGGTCCGTTGATAAGCCATATTCCAGACGCTGGCCATAAGTGGTATGTTTTTAATCAGGCGTCTGGTACGTGGCCCAGTTCCGTTCGGTGACTTCTCAACCGCTAACCACAAGCCTCGATATCAAAGATTAATCCAAAGTTCAACCAATTTACGTTGTCGTCATATCTGGTAACGCGTTGTAATCCAGTTTTGGGCGCTAATTGGCGAGCTTATCGCCGATGTCGGTATCTAAATCGCAATATACTTAGCTATATATAGCTATAGGCCTCCAAATATGTGTCGACTTTGCGCCCGTCTAATCGCATTTACGAGCTGCGCGTACCAATTCGTATTGGGTACCCTCTTAAATATATATACATATATATATATATTTACAACATTGTAAATCAATTCAGAGTCGGGCAATAAGGGTTTCTCGTAACTGTTTATTAAGCGCTCTAATAACACATCAACAAATTGTAAATCTAAACATGCTCAAATATTATAAGCAAATATTTGTTTTGTTTTTTAGACATAACTCGCTTTTTTCAATGTTTGTGCAGAATTTTGTGTACCCTTTCGGAAAGGGTACCTCAATTTTTACAGCATAGCAACATAAAAGATCCGAGATCCCATAAGGTATATATACATATGTATATATGATCAGCTGCCCCTTAAAGTCGTCTTCGTGTTTCCAACAATAACAAAATGGAAGTTCGAACCAGATTCTGGTTCAAACCTTGTTTGCCATCAGGTATTTATACATATGTTTATCCGATTAGGCCCATCTCTATGGGTTGCGACCGTGTTTCCTTTCTTTGTCAACGACAAGAATGAAAAAAGGTTGAGCCAATGCGTCCCAGATTCTGGTTCAAACCTTAGTTATTCTCATTTCTTACCATTTTTAGAAATATATCTCAAATATCGCAAGCGTTTCTTAAATATTATTCAATATTTGTGCTATGCCCTTCCGAAGAGGTTATTCCCCAGATTCTGGTTCAAACCTTGCTTGTTCTCATTTTTTTTCAGTTTTTAATCATATATCATTTAGCTTAGGAATCTTTTAAAGATTTATATCTTAAATATTGCAAGCGTTTCTTGAGTAATCGAATTTGGGAAAATCTTAACAAGATCGAACAACTTTTTAATCTTTTCATCTATCAAAATTCTGAAGTATTTGAGTAAAATAAACTGTCTAGAACATTAACTAAATGTCTGCAAGGGTATTTCAACTTTGACAGCCCGATAATACAATTTTCGTTTCATACTCTTTTATCATAGATAATAGCTGGTTAGCTAGACGGCAATACGGTTATATTATCTCTGGATTGCGCCGTTTCGTAACCCTCCCTCTCAATAGCGCCTAATGAAGTCACTCGCTCCAAATAAGCGTTGCGTTGTCGGTTATTGACACTCATCGTTCTTATCGGGCCCCGGATTAATGTGCATATATGTACGTACTTAGGCACCATATAGGGTCCATGGGGTGTGTGTAGAGTCCAGAGTCAAGTCCCATCTGGGATGATTTACCAGATGAGGCAGCATGTCCAAGTCCAAGTGTTTTTCTTCCACTATTCACGCAATTCGTGTGTATCCGAAATTATAAAACCAGATGATATATGTTTTTGGACTTTGTACAGGAAAGTACGGCATTCATTACGGTAATCATGCGTAATTTGGATGAGTCGCTGTTAGCTCATTGTTCGTACGCTTTTCATGTTTTCATTCCAGACGTTATCGCTCTTTCGAAAAGAAAAGAATGTACTCAATGCGCATTTCTGTAGATTTCCGATTGTTGTTGTTCAGATAAGCAAGCCAAATAATCGTATGGTAAAAGTTTTCTAGATGTGCTCAACGGACATTTAAGTCGTCTGTTAAATAAAACTGTTATCTTGGGAGATATAGGGCTCTTCCATGCCTACACTTGACGTTGACCGAGAGTCTATCGATGCTTTTTGCATTGGAATCTTTATAGATATTCATTATGTAGTAGAGAACACGTATCTACATCTATTTCCAAGGCATACTTCATCTAGAAACTGAGTTAGTTGGGTCTATTGATGCTTTTTGCACTCTAAAGCATAAGAATCCATATAAATATTCATTATTTAGTAGAGAACACGTATCTACATCTATTCCCAAGGCATACTTCATCTAGCAACTGAGTTAGTTCGGTCTGTTAGTGTTTTTTCTTGCTATACAACATTGTGTAAATAACTGGAAACGTCGAAACTTATGGAAACCTAGAGAAATAGCTAGGCAAGTACATGAGATATGCCTGAAAGCAGATGCTATGTCAGATATTGGTTAGAACTCGAGTTATCTGAGTCTTTTGATGGTTATTACGAACATAAATTTTGAGTTCTTCATGAATAGTGCTTAGTAGATGGGATTTATAGCCATACATTTTCAAGTCAAGTATATAACCAGGTATATGAGAGATGTTTGGTAAGAAATTTCCATGTCAACGTTGTTCAGAACCCAAAATAACTTGGGTCTACATCAGATTTTCAAATATAAAATATGTAATACATATATTTTTCGAACATATGAACTAAGGAAACTCCTTAAGTATCAATCTCCAGTCCATGCGCTGCCCAGAACTCGAGTTACTTGGGTCAAGGCATTCCAAATTTAACTGGGCAAAGGCAAAGCACCTGTTAAGCTCGGATAACGGTAAGCGTTAAGCACTTGATGATCCTTAATCCAATCACAGTTTGTCTGGCTCGCTCTCTCTCCCTCTCTCTCGGCCCTTGGGTAGCTGTGTGTGTGCGTGCGTGCCCCGTTTAAATGTTAATCGGAATTCGTCATGAAGCAGACCGACCACAAGAGAAACAAGCAACAAAAGGAAAGAAGAAAAGAAAAAAAAAACAGCCAGACAATTGGACTTTGAACGCTCTACGTGTCGCCGCCGGCGTCGCCGTCTGCGTGGCTAATGACGACGACGCAACAACAGCGGCAGCAGCGCTGCCGCCGTGAAGCATTGAGAAAATTCGATGAGCGAGCGCCAAGTTTCATTTGTTGGGCAGCAGCAGCAAAAAGAACTCTTTGCTCTTTGACTAAATTTAGACAAGTTGCGGCCGCGAGCAAAGACCAACTCTTGGCATACGTCATTTCATACATACATATGCACGCATATACATACATACATACACATGTACATATGTACATAGTGTATACGCACACATGCTGCCATGTTGGGGGTACAGTTTGACATGCCACACGCGTCTATAGTTTGGGCAGCAGATCAACACGAGTGCACATGCACTTGCAAACTACACACAACAGATGTCGCTGCACACAAACACACACACACACACACACATGCAAATGCGGCAGCGAATTTGTTTTTGCATTTCATTGCTGTCTGCGCCAGCTTTTTAGTTTGCCTCAATGACAAACGGTTAACTAAGCTTTGCATGAAAGCATGCACGGATAGTTATACACACACACACACACACACACACATACACACGCATACAATTATATTGTTAATTCGCCGGCTGCGCTGAACTTTGAGTTTAAGCAATGCTAATTTCTGCGCTTATTGCTGCTTTTTTTTTTTGTAGCGGTTCTCTGCTGCTTCTTCTCCGGCCGCTTCCGTTGCCGTTTGAGTTCTTCATGTTGCCTATTATGATAATCTATTTGTTTGTATGTATGTATGTATGTATGTATGTATGTATGTACATATGTATGTATGTATGTGTGTATAAATGTGCGCAAGCTTTTTTCATATTTTGTTTTTGATTGTGTTTTGTTTTTTTTCTTTTGGTGTATTTTGTTGTTTGCTAAACGCAACCTTGATCTTTTATTTTTGGATGTGCGAATTCTAGAGCTGTGTGTGCGTGTGTGTGACTGTGTGTGTGTGTGTGTGTGCTATAGATGTTGCTCTTGAACTGCACCAATAAACAAAATTTGTGATAAGATTCGTGTAGTTCCTACATTTTGAATCTTTTGGCACGCATTGGGAAAGTAGCTCAAGAACTCAAAAACTTCATATTATTAAATAGAACAGACAGACAATATTATCTAATCTTAAATTGTTGATTTGGTGTACATATGTATGTATGTACATACATATGTATGTATGACATGCAGTGTTATATGTGCACATATGTGTATGTATGTATGCACATGTATGAACTGATTGAATCAATAAGTGACTGATGGAATGACAAGCTGACTGACTGAATGACTGATTGACTCCCTAAGTGATTGACTGGCTGACTGACTTACTGACCAAAATGACTGACTGATTGATTGACTGACTGACTCCCTAAGTGATTGGCTGGCTGACTGATTGACTGACCAATTGTCTGACGGACTGATTGATTGATTGACTGACTTACCAATAGTCTGACGGACTGACGATTGACTGACTTCCCAATAGTCTGATGGACTGACTGATTGATTGACTGACCGACTCCCCAAGTGATTGACTGACTGACTGTCTTACTGACCAAATGCCTGACATTAACTAATAAATCCCGGGTTTAGTCAAGACATCTTGTTAAGCAAAAACGTTTTCCATACTTTTCGACAGATCCTTCCTGTGGCAGCTACATATAGGATATAGTGCGCCGATCAGGTTCGATTATATGTACTTCCTGCAACAGATAGACGGGACCTATGCAAAACTGAGAGGCAAGTTCGCATAGAAACAGACAGACGGACGGATATGGCTATATCAGCTCGACTTTTGATGTTGATCTGGAATATATATAGTATACATACATATATACATATATATATATATATATATTATATACTCTAAGCAGTCGAAGATGTCTCCTTTCATTGTCGAACACCCTCTATAAGTAAACCCTTGGCCAGGGTAAGGCCTACGATATCAGGTGATATATATATATATTCATATCTATAAATATATATGTATATGCATACTGGAAATGTTTTCCTAGTACTTGCCAGTGTGCACATATTTGCAGGGAAATGCAATACCACGTATCTGTTTACCAAACGCAAGTTATGGAAGTTATTATTGAATTCCCATAGATATATATAGATATAGATATTTCGCAATATTTGCCAAGGAAACGTCAAGGAAACATTGGGTAAAAGTCGTTAAATAATTGACTTGCGAGCAGGTAAACTTGTCGATTGTGTGCAGGTGAGGCGGGTCACATGGTTCGGGGTCAGTTTTGGGGGTAGGGGCTGTAATTGATGCAGGATTAGCGCAGGAAGTTGGCGCTGAGAAGCGTGCCAGCTGTTATGTGCCGTTATGCGACCGACCAGTACACACAATAATAATAACGGTTAAGCTACAGTTAAACATGAACAACGAGACGATTAACATGTCCGGGCCGGCGATGGGTCCGTCCTTGCTGACCAAATCGAATCCGGTTTTCTGCTGTTATCTATTCTGGAGCAGCCTGCTTGTTCTCAAGATGCTGATGATGTCCCTGTTGACCGCGCGTCAGCGCATCAAGACCAAAACTTTTGCCAATCCGGAAGATTTGCGGGTGGCCAAAAGCAGCGATGTCCGTTTCAATGATCCCAATGTGGAGCGAGTGCGTCGGTGAGTCGATAATCCTGACAAATCTCATTACAAGCACATTTTCCTTATGCATCATCGCCTATCGCAAGCTCATTTGTGACGTCACGCTGATTAAGTGGGTCCCTCACACGATGCATCATGCGATCAATTTAGTTCTTATGCATCAAGTCTGCATTTTTAGCTTTTCTAGCTACGAAAATAGCGATGATTTTCACAGTTGATGCGTATTCAGGCTTTAAGTGGACGTTGTCAACACTGACGTGTAGCATGACTTTCGCTCTCGCTTTTGCACACTATTCTCTGAGTCCTACACACTGTTTTACAAGTCTTATAGTAAAAAGTGTGAGAAGTGCGTGTCTATCTGTGCTTGGTATATAATATAAGACTTACTTTAAGGAAAATCGATATTTCCCAATTTTAAGTTTACAGCTCTTAACATCGATTCATATTGCAGTTTGAAAGCCACTGAGCTCCAGCACAATTAAATACTTTCACTGGTTCTTTTTTTTCGCAAATGTGTCGTGCATTTGTTTACATTGCAGAATTAACATTTACCCCCCCTTCACACCCTCTCTCACTCTCTTTTTCATTCTCTCTCACACACTCTGTTCGTCTATTTGCAGCGCCCATCGCAACGATTTGGAGAATGTGCTGCCATTTTTGTTAATGTCCCTGGCCTACGTGGCCTGCGGCCCCCACCCGCTGACCGCCAAGCTGCTGATACGCATTGGCGCCAGCGCGCGGCTGCTGCACACAATTGTCTACGCTGTGCTGCCGCTGCCGCAGCCGACGCGCGCGTTCAGCTTTTTCATAACGTTTGGCATTGTGTGCTTCGAGGCGATCTATGTGCTCATCGCTGCCGTCAAATACATCTAGAGCGGGGCGGAAGGGGGGTTTCGGTTTAATGAGCCGTTTAACATTTTATGTTCTGCCCAGTCACCTAGTCTGCAGCTTCGCTAGCCTCACACACACACACACACTCACATACACACGCGAACACAAAATTACAGTAACCAGTTTGGCCAGTTGCTGCTGGTCTGTTAGCTTGGAACTGGCTCCGCATTGGATCACTTGCCAAAGCTCGCTTTAGACGCACAGACAACACACGCGCTCGCCATGTCCAGCCCGATGCATAATATTAATGTTAAAAATAATAATAATGGCAGCCAACTGGCCAACATGGAGCTGCTGACACTGGACAATCCTGTCTTCTGTTGCTATCTCTTTTGGGCCACGGTGCTGGTGGCCAAGATGCTGCTCATGTCGCTGCTGACGGCGCTGCAGCGTTATCGCTACAAGGTGAGTCCTGGCCAAAGGCAGCCAGCCAGCACATGCTCATGTCGCATTTCACATTTTCACAGCTGCTGGGTCTGGTCCCACTGGCTGTGCGGCGCAAGGTAAATCCCTCATGCATATGTACAATGTGCCCACAATTCGCTTGCTTTTTACTCTCACTCTTATTTGCGCGAGCTGTCGATCAGAATTGCACTCAAATATTGAGTGAACCAGTTGCGCACCAAGCTCCTTAACATACATACATACTTCCATTCATAATCCTGCTCTCTTTTGGCATCTATTTTACTCTCGCTCTCAGTTGTCGATCACAATTGCACTCTCTCTCTCTCTCTCTCTCTTTAAATTGCATACCAAACGCTCTCTGTTAATGCAAGCCTGCAATGTGTGTGGCTCATGTTATATCTAACATTTTACAATTCACAATTTTTGTTTTCTTTAATTTGCTGTTAATTACTTTCCCTTTCGCACATACACTCAACATTGCAATTACACTCAACGCGGAAACGAGTGAGCGTGTGTCGTGTGTGCATTCGGCAATGCCCCCACTCAGTCACTCTCCCTCTCGCTTGCACTTAAGCAAAATCTTAAGTAGAAATGGTTTTTGCTTACCTTTCAATCAGCGTATTCCAGTTAACAATTGCCTGCTGCCACTTTTCAGGTATTCCCCAACGAGGAGGATCTGTTCTTCAAGAACATTGAAGTGCAGTTCGATGATCCGCACGTGGAACGCGTGCGCAGGTGGGTTGCATCCAGAAACAGATCCTGCCACAGGCAAACAACTCTCTCTATCTCTCCCACTCTCTCTGTTTTTGTGTAGAGCGCATCGCAATGACATGGAGAACATTTTGCCCTACTTTATCATGGCCTTGATCTATGTGTGCACCAACCCCAATCCCCTGGTGGCCTGCAATCTGTTCCGCGTGGCTGCCATTGCACGCATTGTCCACACGCTCGTCTATGCCGTCTACCCAGTGCCACAGCCATCGCGTATTCTCGCCTTTGCCACCATGCTGCTGATTACCTTCTACATGGCCGCCGTGGTGGCCCTGCGTACCCTGCGTTTTATTTAAGTGAATTAAACAGTTGTTAGATTTAAGAAATAGCGCCAAACTGCGCGCAAGCTGACGTCACTGGCTCCTATTGCCAGGGCAGCACAAACTGGTCTAGGGATGCAGGTATTTTTTTTTTTGTAATTGTATGCAAACTCAATAAATAACTAACTAGCTGCAACAGCGCGCGATTTTGTGATGTCAGAGCTGCAGCGTAATTCTTGCTGACGTCACTGGCTCACGTTTGCCAGGGCAGCATAGACTGATCTAGGGTTGCAGAGCTTTAGTTGTATGCAAACTAAATAACTAGCTGCAAGAGCGCGCGATTTTGGGACGTCACAGCCGCGCAGCGTTCCCGTGAGCGGGTAAACATTGGATCGAAACATGCAATTGGTATCAACAATTTTGGTTTATGTTTTCCATTAAATTAACTATAATTAGCTTGAGATATAACGAAACAAGAGAGAGAGAGTAATTTTAGTTAAGCAGCTCGGCGCAGCGACTACAAAGGGAGGGGGGGTGGCTGCCGCCTTACTCTAAGTACTCCGACCAGCTCTAGATATTGAAGCCAGCGTCGCGCATGCACTGCTTGTGCGCCTCAATCAGCTGTGTGCAGTTCTCCTCGCCGTTTTCCACAATGCTGCACATGCAAAAAACAAAAAAAAAAAGGTTGCCAATTCATTATCAAAACATGTTGCGTCATCTGCATTTACTGACCATTGATCACGTGCACGCTTCGTTTCGGGACAGGCACAGCAGGCTTTGCATTTCGGCTTGTCACCGCCGGCTGCGGCGCCAGCGGCGGACGCTGCGTCTGTGGCCTTGAGCGCGGGCGCTGCAGCGGTCTCGACGACTCCGACTCCCTTGGATGAATTGCTGCCCATTGTGTTTGTGTTATTTACGCGTGACTTGAGAAAAAAGAATGCGCTGCTATTAATTGAACACGTTGCACTTTCGCTTGCCTTTGTTTATGTAATAAAACTTACCAAAAATCAAAATATATGTGCACTTTATTTCACCACAATTCTATTTATCGGCGCACACAAATAACAATTCAAGTTCACACACACTCACGCATACAGTTGTCAAACAGCTGTGCCTTTGCCTATCGATAGGCGGCGCTGCAGCGCACGTGCTTTGCAGTGTTGTCAATTCGGCTTTTTTACAGTCAAATTTTGGCATCCGCTTTGATAACCAAATTCATGCCAATTTATAAACAAAATATAACTGCAATATAAATATAACCATATATGTTGCAAGCAAAACATTGCAATACATTTATTTAAACAGTTTGTTTTTGTTCTTTCAATTTTCAACCCGCCAACTAGCTTTTTTCCTGCTCAAAGGCTGGCAGCACTGGCGACTATCGCGCGCAATGCGAGTCAACTATCGCAACTGTTATCGATATGCAAGCAAAGCAATTGTTTGTTTGTGTTTTTTCGCGACTACAGTTAGCTAAACATTATTTATTGAAATAAAAAAAGAGAATTACAACAACAAACTGTTTTTAAAGCGTTTCCATTTGGTCCGTTTTACCCACAGCTTCTAACGGCGTCTGCTTTAGCCGCTGCAGCATGTTGTGCGAGACGAGATCTAGCTTCAAATGCTGCACGCTCAGGGCGCTGCCGTCCCAGTCGAGCAGCGTCTTGAATTTGGCCGCATCGCAAAGGTTCAACATTTCTGCGAGAGGAGAGAAAATGAAATACGGTTTGTCTGAGATACTAAGCGACATACCCATGCCGCCGCTTTGGTACTCGTTGCGCTCCTTCTCCAGCGTTATGTTTATGACATCGCGACGCGCCGCGTGCTGATTGCCGCGATGTTTGCCAATCGATTGCTTTAGCGCAATTTGCGCCAGTTCCTCGTCGAAACGTTGCAGATAGAGCGCAATTAGATGCTCAAACTCTTGCGGATTGAGCGGCGTTGTTCGGCCCTCGTCGATGTGGCCCAGAAACCAGCTCAGCTTCTCGCCCATCAGATTGCTTTTTATCGCATGGCCGAGGCGCACTTTGTGCTTGTTGTTCTGGCGGCGCGCCTTCTTGCCGAGCGCCTTCGTCTTGCGGCTGTTCGGGTGTTTGCATTTCTCCAGCTCCTTGCGCAAGTTTGTCTGCAATTGTTATAGCTACATTTATAAGAATTGTTAAATAAATACGATTTCTACGACTTGCCATTTTGATGAGCACGTTGTTTTTGTTTGGCCCAGCTGTTGGCAGTTATCGATAGTTCGCCAGAGGGCGCCAGCGCAACGAGTTGCAGCGTTGCCAATCTAGCCATTTTCACGCAGCTCAGCTGCAAACGCTAATTTATTTAGTGTAAAACTTAGAAACATAACATAACTGTTTTAGCTAGAAGCTAGAAAAATGAATCTACCGAACATGTGTCAGCAATTTTGTTGGCTAATTTTTCTCTTTAGCTACTTTTTGAGCGTCAGCGGCTGGCAGCACAGCTGACCTATCAAAGCGGTCGCTAGATGGCGCCTTGGCGACGATCAACCAACCGCGGCTATCGATACTTTCGCTGCTGCCCATCGATATTGTGGCTTTTGGCCGCCAGCTGGCGCCAGCGCAATGATCAGCTCCACCTGGCAAACAGCTGGCAAATGCAAAACAAACTCAGAGCCGCAAGTTCGCTTGATAAGGGCGATCATTAGGGGGCAGTTGGGACTGGTTGTAACGTGTCGACGAAGACAATTCGCAGCATTTAAAAGGTAAATTTGATGTCCAGCAAAATAGCCAGCGCAGGCATAACACACATGTGCTACATCTAACACTTGCAGGCCAGTCGAAACGCAGCACAGATTATGGCAATGGCTACACACCTGCTCCGGAATGGCGGCGGCAGCACATATTGGCTGCTCAGAAACTGTCGTCGCTCGATGCCACTCGCTGTGAGTACAACAATTTATAAAGATGCCAATTAAATACGTTTGCTATGCACCTACCTCTTGATTGGCTCTTGAAGCGTTGCCAAAAGCGACGACAAACGGCAAGTTCGCGAAGTTCTGCAATGTTCTGTTATGTAATCGAGTTCGTGCACAACAAGTGTCAATTCGAGCAGCCAATCGTCTGCATGCGTGCGAGCGCAATAGCATGCCTCTACGCATAGCATGGCAACAGGTGCGAAAGGGCGAGGGCGAAAGAGAGCGAGATAGAGAGAGCCAGTTGCTTTGGTGTTGTAGCATGAATTCCGAAAGGGGGCGCATGTTTACTTGACTTTACAATTCTATGCGCTGCACCCATTGAATATGTTCAAAAGCGGGTATATTGGATTTGAGAGTATGTATGTAATATGTGGGAAAGGACACGCCATGGACATATATATTAAAAAATATCGATAAATATTAATAAATATCGATCTTAAGAGATCATATTTTGAGCAAATCTCGCATTTATATTTGTTCACATAACCCATGCATCTAGCGCACCTGTCTACAGGGTAGCTGGCAGTCGTGCAGCCGCGATTTCTGTTTTTTGTAGAATTTGCACTTTGAATTCGAAATTCGAATTGAACATTTGGAATTTGTATGCTTTTCAGCTGGCTGCGCGTTGTCTGCACTTCACGCCCTGCCTGGAGAAGAAGGTGGCCTTCAACCTGAGCGACATCGGAGAGGGCATCCGGGAAGTCACGGTCAAGGAGTGGTTCGTCAAGGTGGGCGACACCGTCGAGCAGTTCGACAACCTGTGCGAGGTGCAGTCGGATAAGGCCTCGGTGACGATAACCAGCCGTTACGATGGCAAAATCACGAAGATCTTTCACAGCATCGATGAGCTGGCGCTCGTGGGCAAGCCCCTGCTCGAGTTCGAGGTCGAGGAGGAGGAGGAGGATGAGGACGAGGCGGGCAGCAGCGACAGCAGCGACAGTGACGTGGAGCCCGGTCAAGCTGCAGCTGGTGTCCAGGCTGGCGCTGGGGCAGCTGGTGTCCAGGCAGCTGGGCGTCACATAACCCCGGCCACGCCCGCCGTGCGCCGCCTGGCCAAGGAGCACAAGGTTAATCTGTCCGAGGTGCCGCCCACGGGCAAGAACGGGCGCGTGCTCAAGGGCGATGTGCTCGAGTATTTGGGTCATGTGCCGCCGGGCACAAATGTGCCCCATCCCAGCAATTTGCCCAAGCAGGCGGCAGCTCCTCCAGCTCTTTCAGCTCCTCCAGCTGCTGCTCCGGACGTGGCGGCGCCTGCGGATCGCGTCGAGCCGTTGAAAGGCGTGCGCAAGGCCATGCTCAAGTCCATGACGGAATCGCTGGTACGTTATACGTTATACCCTGTTTTTTTTCTCTCTTAAATATCAGCAGTAGCGTCAACATTTTCACAAAATCGATAATTATCGATTTGCAGACGAGCTGCTTTATGTATAATTTAAATGTATTTTTGCTTAGCCTAGATTGTTTTTACTGTTTGCCTTATTCTTCGTCCACTCCGTGAAAGCTTTATGTAGATAGCCCTAAGCTACGATAAATATCGATCATTGGTATCGATTTTCAGCCTCGATACTGTTAGCACATTGTGTAGCCCGCGTGAGGAAAGTTAATATAAAATAATCGATGATTCCCACAAATCGATAAACATCGATCTCTTCAAATCGACAAACATCGATTTCTTCAAATCAATAAACATCTAGTTCGCCAAATCGGTAAACATCGATTTCTCCAAATCGATAAATATCGATTTCCCCAAATCGATAAATATCGATTTTAATCCTTGTTTCTTTGACCATAGCTCGGTGATCTTAAGAGCCAAAGATATGAAATTTGGTATATGTATTTGCAATCCATCTCTTCACCCAAACCCAAATAAATATTTCAAGTGTTTCTCTCGGAAAATTTTGAGGAATACATTTGCCATAGAACGAGGCATTTCCCAGTTGGGAACACATTCTTCCTTGGCTAAAGCATTTTCTTGTTTTCACAGAAAATTCCACACTTTGCGTACAGCGATGAGATCGACATGTCGAATCTGGTTAAGTTTCGCGCCCAACTGCAATCGGCTGCCCAGGAGCAGGGCGTGCCCAAGCTGACCTTTATGCCGTTCTGCATCAAGGCGGCCAGCATTGCGCTGGCCAAGTATCCGATTGTGAACAGCTCGCTGGATTTGGGCAGTGAGTCGATTGTCTACAAGGGTGTCCACAACATAAGCGTGGCCATCGACACGCCGCAGGGCCTGGTCGTGCCCAACATCAAGAACTGTCAGGCGAAGGGCATAATTCAGATAGCCAAGGACCTCAACGCTCTTGTCGAGCGCGGACGCACTGGCTCCCTGACCCCAGCGGACTTTGCCGATGGCACCTTCTCCTTGTCCAACATTGGCGTCGTAAGTTCCATTCACGATACCCTCCCCGAGGGGATTATCTAGTATTCTCCGTTAATCTGACCCAGAAGTATATGTATCTTTGATTGACATACTGACTGACTGACTAACTGATTGACTGATTGATTCATTAGCTTAACTGACTGAGTGAGCATCTGAACGATTTTCTTGCTCGTTTACTGACTAATTGACTTAATGTTTGTTTGATTGACTGATTGATTGATTGACCAAGTAACTGTGATTGATTGCTCCCTACTGTTCGATTGTTTGACTGATTATATAATCGATTGACAGATTGAGGGATTGTATGAATGATCAATTGACTGCTTGACTGACTGGCCAACTGAATGATTGTTTAATATGCCTGGCTGTTTGACAGACTGATTAACTAATTGACTAACTGATTGATTGATTGACAGCCTCTTTAACGGGCTGACTGACTGGCTAACTGATTGATTCATTGATTGTATGGCCGTTTGAATGACCGAGTGAGTTATTGACTTATTTAACTGATTGACTGTATGATTGATTGGGATTATTGGCTTGTTTGATTGACTGACTGATTGACTAACTGACTGACTTACTTAATGGTTGATTGTCTGGCTGTTTGACGGACTGAGTGACTAGTTGACTTATAGCTTGATTGACGGACTGATTGATTGATTGCCTAACTAATTGGCTAACTGACTAACTGATTGATTGATCGTCTAGCTGCGTTTCTGACTGATAAAGTGACTTACTGATTGACTGATTGAGTAACTGGCTAAACAACTGATAGGCTTACTTACTGCCTGACTGATTGACTGCCTGACTGATTGATTCATTTACTGACTGACTGAAAGCTGTAGCTATCTACTAGGGTATAGAAATGTTGTCAATCTGGCTATAATTGTACTTTCTTGTTCTATCTCAACTCACAGGTGGGCGGAACCTATACGCATCCGTGCATCATGGCGCCCCAGGTGGCCATCGGGGCGATGGGAAGAACGAAGGCGGTGCCGCGTTTCAATGAAAAGGACGAGGTGATCAAGGCGCACATCATGAGCGTCAGCTGGTCGGCGGATCATCGGGTCATCGACGGCGTCACCATGGCCAGCTTTTCCAATGTCTGGAAACAGCATCTCGAGCAGCCGGCGCTCTTTTTGCTGCGTTAGGGCCAGCTCCAGGGCCAGGAGCAGCTCCAGGGCCAGCTCCACTGATCAACCGTTAAGGCTGTTCTCTTGCATTTATTTACAAAAAAAAAAAGGAAAGAAAGAAAATCAACTAGGAAAATAGGAAAAACCTCTACAACAACAACAACAACTCACTGCAAAATGCCTTTTTGGCCGCCATGTGACGCACTTTTCCTAACCAACTCCCCTTCAGAATGTGCATTTATAGCGGACGCCGCCCATGCGGTCTCCCCTCTAGCTTTAAGCTCGTCGCGCACATGGCCGGCCCATGCCTCCCTTAAAAAAATGAAAAGAAAACAAAAAGAAATTCAATTGTTGTAGTTTCTAATGCAGTCCAACTGCAATTTTGTGTATATTTTAAATATATATATGTATATCTATTTTTTATGTACTCACGTTGTAAATGGTTGTCCAATAAACATCCAAGGATTTAAGCAAAAGCCTAATCTAGCTATTTTGTGGCTAAATGAAGTGAGATTTAGCAGATGCTCAATTGATCTAGAGGTTAAACCCCGAACAAATAGCCAAAGCTCGCACACATGTATACCAACATACGTGCATGCATAGATACATACATACATACATACGTGCATACATGCATACACACATACATATATGCATACATGCATACAAACATTGATACATACATACATACATGTATACATACATACATGTATACATACATACATACATACATACATACATACATACATACATACATTCATACATACACACATACACACATACATACATACATACATGCATACAAACATACATACAAAAAATAACACCAATAAAACCGCTCTACTAGCTAAGCATGAAAACTGCAGAGCCTACTTGAACTCTTGAGAATCGAGGAGTAGAGCTCTTGGTAGAAATTCGTTTTATTTAAATTTGCAGCACAGCGACCTAAATTATACTTATATGCCTTCGTACAAACTACATACATACATACATACTTATATATATGTGTATACACAGTCATGTTATGCAGACATACACACACACACACACACACACACACACACACACACATTCACCTACATGAATACTACCATGACTGCACATCAAATTCATATTGTCATACACACCCATAATACTTGAATTCATGAGAATCGCGTAGTAGGGCATTAGTTAACAATACGTTTTCTTTAATTTTACAGCTAGAAGTAAACTTCGTCCTGCAAATAAACACATCTATGCATGCATACATACATGCAAACATACATACATACATACATTTTGACCTATATCTATATAGGATATTTGAGGGTAACATTTTTACACCAAGTTTGACCGATAAAATTGTTGCCATATTTAGATGACAAATTGATCAAGACTTCTAGGCTAGATGTGGTTGGCTATTTGGCTATATTACAGCTAAATATTGTTCTTTGTCTAGCTGTTTTTTTGTTAGAAGCAATTTTAAGGTTTTTTCTTGGTCAACAAATTTCAATTTAAAAGTTGTTTATAGCATTTTAAGGCTACATTTGTTTATAGTTATTTTACGGCTAGGCTTAGGCGGAGGGGGTTGTCAGCTTAGCCGTTTTATGGCTAAATGCATTACGCACTCCAATTTGTTTTTATCTCAACAGCTGCCACAGCTAACTCGGCCATTTAACAGCTAGATTTTGTCGTGATTTGTAGCTATTTCGTGGCTAGATTTGGCTTATTGTCCAACTGTTGCCAAGTCAAGCAGTTGCCATTTTAGCCATTTTACGGCTAACTGTTGTGCAATTTTAACTAACTTCCTCGTTCAGAGTCCGAGCTTTTTTTATTGCAGTTAAATAGTTAAGCTTAAATTGTAGCCCAAAAGTTGTATAAGAGCAAAATGCCTAATGACTGCCGCAGGGCAGATAAATATACACAGAAGTATAAACGAAATAATACTCCAGAGTATGCTCCAACACGCGCACGTATACACACGTACACACACGTACACACACGTACACACACGTACACACACTTGTACACATTTACTTTGGCTTTGGTTTTGTTTTCGCTTGACTCGCGTCTATTTTAGCTCAATTCCAAGAGCAAATCGGCAGGCGTTTTTGGGTTTTTACACGCACACACACGTGTGCATTGGAACGCACGTGGCTGGCAGGAGTCATGCGCAGTGACTGGAAGCGGAATCCAACAAGTGCGGCATGGAAATGTGTAGAGACATAAAAAAAAAAAGTGGCTAAGCGCACGGCATTTTCCAGTCTGGCAACGGCCAAATGCACGCGTATAGGAATTTCAACATAATACAACACACAATAGCCACCACCAGAACTCACCACAATCCACCACAGCACAACGCAAGCACACACACAACGTGCCCGCGTCCTGGATGCTTCCTATTAGTCAGACAGTAATCAGTTATAAGACGAACAGCGCGCAGCACAGACGCTCTAACGGCAGTTGACAAATAGCACAGTTGCCAGTTGGTGGAGCAAAGTAGCTGGGCAAGCAAATAAATAAACAGTTAACTGTGTGACTAGCGCGTGTTTCTTTTATTTTTTTCTTGTTCTTGTTCTTGTTGTTGTTGTTTTTGGAGTAGTTTTGTGTGGCGCGTGCTTTGCTGTTATACTGCACTCTGCAGAGCAACAATTGTATTGCATAGCATAATGTTGACGCATTCACGCTGATTGACAACAATAATTGCCTGACGAACTGGTAAGTAAATTAATACCAAAACTGTGCTACATATAAAATTACACGCAGCTCTGCGTATATATATATATATATATGTGTGTGTGTGTGTGTGTGTATACTACTACAACAACAATAGCTTTGGTATCGACACATTTATTGCTGCTGCTGCGGCTGTTGTTGTCATTGCTTTTGTTACTGCTGCTGCTGCTGCTGCTGCTGCTGCTGCTGCTTAACGATTTTTCCAGTGACCTTGTTGCGTACGCGAACGCCCGCTGCGTGTGCGTGTGTGTGTGTGAGTGAGTACGCATGCTGTGTGTGTGTGTGTGTGTCATTGTTACTCCTGCTCTGCTGCTTAGCCTTGTCAACCCACCTCACCTGCGTCGCGTATTTTTGGCTGGCTTGGAAGTCCCAGCTGTCGGCGCTCATTTTGCGTTTGCCTTTGCTTTTGCTTTTGCCTTTTCTTTGCTTTGCTTTTTTTGCTTTACTTTTGTAGCACACTTTTGAGCGCATTTCGCATTTAATGCGGGCCTTTGCCTGTGTGTGTGTTTGTATTTGCTTTGGCCTTTGGCTTTACTTATTTTCCAATGAATTTTTTATGCAGCATTTTTATGTTTTGTTGCCCACTTTGCATTAATTAAATTTGCTCAACACATTTCGCGCTTGTTATTTCAGCTGTGCGTACGTTTGTGTGTGTGTGTGTGTGTGTGTGCGATAAGCTTTGACAGCTTTGCTGTCACATTTTGTGGCCTTGATGATGTGGCTGTTTCGTTGGTTTTGCTTCAGCTACAGTTACAGTTACAGCTCCTCTGCTTCCTCTTGCCCATTCGACATTTGCTCGCTGTTGCTGTCTCTGTCGCTCTGCTTGGCTTTGACCATCAGCCTAGGAGAACGCAATGCAATTGCCGAGCCTTTTATCGATTTTGCTGGCCCAACAGCTAACAACTGGGCACGTGCGAGCCAACAACAACAGCAACAACAACAACAAGTCGTTCACACCACTCGACAGGCCCCAGGCGTGCACACACACACTCACACACGCACACATGCATGCTTACATATGTAAAACGAGTCGCACAGCGTCAAATTAATTGAAAAAGCAACGCCCGAGAGACGTCGCCTCGACACTCGAGTTCATAAGTAAGTGGCCCAGCGAGCCGCAGACGGCGACGTCGACAGAGACAGCGACAGCGACAGCGACGGCAACGGCGATCTTAAAGCAGTTGACGTGCAGCTGTTTTGACGTAGCATACTTTTGTGCTGCACTAAGGCCACATAACGGACGGACGGACGGACGGACAAAGCAACAAAGAAAACAGAGCAAAAGCAGCACAGACTGCATATACTCTGCAACACAAGCACGTCCAGCTAAGCCATGAGGTTTGCACTCGAAGCGAGAAGGAAAAGTTATAGAAGAAATTTACTAAATGTGGGGAATATTTGAGGAATTTTTCCATGTTGGCAAATAGCACAATTTATAGGGCTATAGAAACAAAGCACAAGAAGAAGTACCTCAGTAGGGTGTTAGCGACTAGGAGATACCCTAAACGCAGCGTTAACCAGGCGTTACAAACATCCTACGAGGCGCACGGGCAAAGGTATCGGAAAAATAAATAGGTCTCTATATATTTACGGCTAAATTTAGTTTGCACTCCAATTGTCGGCTAACTTAGCCATTTAAAAGCCAGATTATTGTTGATTTTCAGCCAATTTGGCGACTCTTCCTCCTATAAGCTGCGAGAGTTGCATGTCGATAACGATATTTATCGATTTTATAGCAACTGGGCAACTGTTTTGATATACTCGGTACATAGCAGAAGCTGACTTCAAAATCTTGAAGTCTCCAGCTCTGACATTGCAGAGCCAGAAGGACGAACAGACTAAGGACGAATGTTCAGTACGACCTCATATTAGTTATTCCTTTGTCCGCTTCTGGGAATGCATTTTCAATGGAAAAAGTAATAAATGTTCAAGGGAACTTTTGCTTCCTTTTGCTTGTTGCATTTTGTTGGGCACAAAACCAGCAAAAACTTTTTGCCCAATTTCCTAGAAATACATATTTCCAATTATAATAGAAATTGATATTTGAAATTGATATTTGAAAAGTTTTAAGAATTGAAACCTTCCCAGAACGCAATCGATTTAATTAAAGAAAGTGTTTTCTTCTTTTTACTCAAGTACTTTTGTTTCATAGGGTATGTGTTGGGTCGGTGTCTATTGCATCTGTCGCGCCTTTCTTTGAGTTTTATTGTTAAGCTTATTGTGACGCGTTATTTTCCCGTATTTTCCTACATTTCCTGCTCGTCGTTTCCGCCACTTTTGACAGATTGCCGTTATTGTTGCAATCTTTCTTATTCTTCCTGGTCTTCTTCTTCCTCTGAAACAATGTAAGGAAACAATTTTAAGGCACTTGCAACTTTTACGAGAGACTTTCCGAGAAGCTTATAAGTTCCTAGAGCTCATTGAGAGAGAGAGGGACAAAAATTTTCCCGATGAGACTCTTTTTATACCCATTGAAAATAGGTAAAAAGGGTATTTGACATGTCTATTCTAGAATAATATATATATCTGTTGAAAGAAGAGGGTTCAGGGTATCCCCTAGTCGGGAGCTCCCGACCAGAACCTCTTACTTGTTCTTCAATGCAGCTCAGGTGTTTAAATATTAATGGCACTATTCTCAACGTTGGAGCAGGTAAAAGGTTTTGATTTGGGAAAGACAGCAAATGCTTTTAAGCTTTTATTGACAGCTTGTCCAAATCGTTAAAAGACCAAAAAGGCAGTTTTTTCGTGCCCTCAAGCCATTTAAGTTGTTTAACACGACTAGCAGATACCCTGCAGCTAGCAAAAAGCTGCATTCTAGCTTCTTCTTCAAACACTGAAACTTGTGCTTGTGCTTCTTCTCTTCCTGGAACTATGCGAACTTTATACAATTTTCGGAGCATATTTGTAGATCTTAAATGAATGTAAACACCTAGGGACAGGGCTTTAGCTGGTAAAGGAAAGTGGGGAATGTATCTATGGAATTGGGCGAGCTTAGCTAGAAAGATTACGTGGGCTAATCGATATTTATCGATGTTCTGTAAAGATATCGATAGTTCTAACGCTTATGATATACGAGAATCCCTTTCCATGGATATCTTCAAGTCTCTTGTGCTTATAGCTTGCATTAAGACCACGAGTTCGAACCTGCTCAAATCGAATGAGTTTGTGCTGCATATATATACATACTTTATGTATACATACTTGATGAGCTTGCAGCTGCTTGCTTCGGCCCTTTTTTTATACAATTTGATTTGAGGGCGAAGCCAATTTGGCTTTGATTGGTACGTGATTAATTTTTAATAGTTTGTTCAACATTTTGCCCAACCGATAATGACGGCTATTTGGGTAGGCAATTATATATTCGTGCCATTTGGCAGGGGGGCGGGCTAGTTAAATATTCATGATGCGAACAGAAATGACAGCCCTTAAGCCTTATCCAACACTGGCCAATTGAAGGCTTCAGCCGAACGACGAGAAACCCTTTGCAACTGCGTGGGCTTTATTGAAAGAGTTTTCGCTTTTATGGCAGCATTTCATAACAATGTCGTTGACAGTCTTTTCCCCATTTTTCCCATTTTCCCTCTTTTTTCTTTCATTCTGATTTTTGTTAACGACAGTTTTGCCTTTGGCTATTTTTAACGCGTGAGGGCGGACACAATTGAAATCGCAGCCTCTGATGACGCCAGCTCTTGGAAACGCGTTGGCGTCCTGTGCCTGTGTCCATTAAATGAAATTGACGACCAAACATATATATATATATACAGATATATATATATATATATATTTTGCAGCTGCATTTGCTCAGCTAACGTTTACTGCGACTTTGTTGGGGAAATAGAACATAGAGAACCGCAGCCTTGACATGATTAGCCATGGCATGTGGCACCGTTTGTTTGTGTGGCTTTTAGCTGGAAAAGTGCAAACGGCCAGATGCCACTCAAATGCCCCACCCCCACACACACACACACACACGCACACACACACGCATACAAGAGTCGCATTCCTTGTTTGGCCTTGTGGCTGCAGCATAAAAACTTTGCACAGTAATGAAAATTGCGAGATGCAAGGCCAAAACGCAGTCATCCTTCAACCCGCCGCCGTCGCCCTCAGCCCCGCCCAGAACTATTCCCAGAAGTACAAACAACATGTTCAAAGGGCATGACGAAGTTGCGCCCGTTTATGTAAATGTTAGAAGTTGGCGTCTATGCGAAGATTTGAAGTCTTTCGATAAATATCGGTTTTCAGAAATGATAAAGGTAGAAATAGACATCTTTGTGACGACTTTTAGTCATTCGATAAATATCGATCTAAAGAATTGATGAAGTTGTGCTGGCTTATGCAAATGGTAGAAGTTGGCATCTATGCGACGACTTTAAGTCTTTCGATAAATATGGTGAAGGTAAAAGTTGGTCTATCGATAAATATCGACTTTCATAAATGATAAAGTGCTAGTTTATGCAAATAGTAGAATTTGTAAGATAAGCTCAGGAGTTAATTAAGGAGGCATTTCCCTTATGAAGTGTGGCTCAAGCGAAAGAAGCACAGGGTATCTTCTAGTTGTCTACACCCGACTAGTTTAATTTAACTTGCTTTGTGCTTTGGAATTATGTATTGCGCGTTGCAAATCCCCAGAGTAGTTGTCCTTGAGACAGTCCCCCGAGCTTGTCAAGTGCCATCAAGGTCTCATCCCACCTCTTGTTCCTCCTCCCGCTCCCGCTCTTCCTCTCTCCCTCTCCCTCTCTCTCTGTCTTTTTCTTCCGCCCCTCTCAGCCGCATGTCAATCATGCCAAATGAACTTTCTGTCATGCCAATCATCAGAGCCAGAGCCAGAGCCAGCCCCAGCCAACTCTAAGCTCGGTATTTGCATGCCGCACTCGCCATTTTCCTGTACAAATTTTTCCATTTCCCGTTTTTTTTGCATTTCACTTTTTTTCTTCACATTTTTCTCATTTCCCAAGTCGAATCGAGTCAATCTGTTTACCAACCGTTCGCGGCTGACGTCAATGCGATTGGCAATTTGCAATTTGCGTTATTTTCCAAAGAATTTTCTTTGCTGCCAGCGACATTCGCTGGGCTCCTGCTGCTGACAGCCTGTCCAAACCCAAGTCCATGCCCCTGTTCCTGCCACGACTCTCTACTGGCAAGGTCATTAGCAGGCCACTGACTTGATGGGTCTGGTCCCTAGAGACTGATTGGCTCGACCTGTCTGCAGGTCGTTGATTTATAGAGCTCTCAAATACAAAATATAAAGTAATTGCAGTAAACGCAATTGTCGACTGACCTTTTGCAGCTGGAGTAAGCTGATATCTGCTCAAAGGTCTCTCGGATGAAAAAGGTCAAACTATGTTCTGAGCTGTACGAGAGGGAGGGAAGCGAGGCAAGCTTGAGACCCGCTTTTCATTCATATTCTATTCACGCTATTCACTGTCGTTAGTTAAAAATGCGATGTGCGTTTATTTAAGAGAACTTCTCTAATGCGCTAATTGAATGAAATTGTGCACTCGCAGGATTTCATATTTTTTTTTCCCGCCTTCCTCCCAGCTTAGCCGTTTTAGGAAGAATTTAATTAAGCGTCTGCTTGGTCAACTTCCGAGAAAACTTTTGAAAGTGAATTTATAATTACGGACCAAGTACGGGGGCGTAAGCCCCACTTTGCGCACTAAGCGTTTATTTATGGTTTCATCAAAAAGGATCGTCCGTCAATGTCCATGGTTAATTCCAGCTATTACCCTTGGCATAGTTAACTGGGGTAAGCCAAAGCATTGTTGGTTAATGGAACAAATAATAGAAAAGAAACTGTTTAGTTATTTATTTTTAAATCCCCATTCAGTTTCCATTTTGCGTTGTTCTTTGTGCACAATAAATGCAAATAGGCAAATAGAATAATTGAAAATTGTGGCTGCATTTGCACAAGCTACTGAGCGCTTGTTAGTTCGACGAAGATTCGAACCAGCGACAGTGAGCTTGCTAGTTCGACGAAGATTTGAACCAGCTACTCAACGTTTGCTAGTTCGACGCTGATTTGAGCTTGTGACTGCACGCTTCTTGTCAGTTCTACTTCACGCTTGTTAGTTCAACGCATACTTGAACCGTCAACTTGACGCTTGCTAGTTCGATGCAGTTTTGAACGAATTGAATAATCGTAAACTGCTGCTGGATTTGAACCAGCAACTATGCGCTTGTTAGTTTGGCGTAGATTTGAACCAGCAACTTCACGCTTTTAAGTTCGATACACATTTACACGACTTTACGCTTGTCGGTTAGAAGCAAATTTGAACCAGCGACGGCACGCTTGTTTCTATGCATACTTATGACTTAAAGTTCGAAAAGCACAAGCAAATGTTTTTCTCTAGAGAAATCCGGCTTTTAAAAACTAGCTGAATGAATGCAGAATTTTCAGTAATTAAATTAGTTCTTTTTTTTGAGTTTGAATTAGATTTTATTTTGCATGTGCCACAGCCAAGGACCTGAAGAATATGCATCCTTTTAGTGGTAATTGTTGGCATGCGCTTGTTTTCAGGGCTCAAATTCAATTTACGGCTTACTGAAAAGCTGCCTCGTGTGGAGCTTAACTCGATTAGCCGACATGGCTAATGGATAGCAGCTCCTGCCCAAATGGCCTTGGTAACGGCAGCCCTCTGTTCCCCCTGTTCCCTGTGTTTACTAATGGTGTTTATCTTTGATTTCATCTTTCACCTTCTCCTCTCTCTCTTTCTCTCTGTGTACTTGCAGCAAGGTCCCCGCCCAAGGGTAGTGAGTAGAGCATCCCACAGAATGTCGGATCAGCAACGTGCCTCGTTATGCCCGCGCCTCGTCGACTATATGGCCATTGTGGGTGCGCATACGACGCCGCCAATGCCCAAGGGCATGCAGGGCAGCAAAGGGCCGCCCGTTCAGGTGAGTCTTGTTTCTGAATGTAGAACAGAATGTTAACAAACGGGACGAAGGCATCCAAGACCCGAGTCAAGAGTCAAGTTTAGATGTGGGATCTTCTATATTATTATGATTCTCTGTTTGTTTAACTAAAAATCGATAAATATCGATTTAAAGTGTTGGCTCTTGTTGGGTGCATCTCGAAACTTAAGGAATCGAAAAAAATCGATAACTAGAATCTTGTATAACTTATGCTGAAGAGATTGTCACTTTCGGGATATCCTGCTTAACAGTCAAAGGAAGGAAGGCAAGGAGAAGCAAATATGTAAATTCCGATTACAGGGTATCTTCTAGTCGGTGAAGCTCGACTAAAACTACTTCTTATCAGCTATTCCCGCTTGGCCGTGTATTGCAGGTGCCCGACCTGCTGCGACGTTATCCACCGTCGGACCATGCGGACTTTCCGCTGCCGCTGGACATGGTCTACTTTTGCCAGCCGGAGGGCTGCACCAGCGTGGGACCGCGACGCACCGGCTCCGCCATACGGGACATGACCTCGTTTGTGTTTGCGCTAACCGACAAGGATTCGGGCAAGACGCGCTACGGCATCTGTGTTAATTTCTATCGGCCCATCGAGCGGCCCTGCTCCGCAACGGCCGCTGGCACCGAACGTGGCGGTCCGGCTGGCAATGGACCGCCGGGCGGACACGGTATCGGCGGCGGCGGTGGGGCCGGCGGGGTTGGAGGTGGGGGTGTTCGCGGTCGACGCTCATCGGCGTTCCGGCGGGAATCGTGGCGCAAGAGCATGGAGCGCAGCTCAGACTCGGCGTTCAGCAGGCAAGTGTGTGTGTGGCAGGCAGCTGCTGCTGCTGCTGCTAGTGCTGGGCGGTGGGACGCTTTTGGCTTTATTGTTCTAACCGATTTCCAAACCATTTCCATAATAGTTACGGCCTCTTAACTACTTCTAGCGACTACAGAAGTAACGTAGCGCCCAGCGATTCGGATCGTGAACTGACCTCGCGTCGCGACTCTGATCAGCAGCGTCTGCATTCCCATCATTATCCGCCAACTCAAGCCGGCGTCGGTGGCGCCTCGGCACCCAAATTGGGTCTAATGGCACCCTCGGCGGATTCGGAATCCGGCGGCAGTCATTCGCCATCGCCGCGGGCCTCACGCAAGCGCACCAAGCTGCGCAATCAGTCGCTCACCTCGCTCTGTATCATATCGCATCATCCGTTCTTTACGACGTTCCGCGAGTGTCTCTTCATACTGAAGAAGCTGATCGATGCCTGCAACGAGTCTTCATCGCCGAAGCGTGTCGGCGCCTCCCAGAAACTCAATCGGGACAATGTGTGGACGGTGCTGACGGGCCATGCCAGCGAGGCGACGCCCTCCATTGTGCTGCACGATGTGCGCGAGATTGAGACCTGGATATTGCGTCTGCTCTCCACGCCAGTGCCGGTGCCGGGCTCTACGCGTGTCGAGGTACGTCTTCCAAGATTCTAGATCCACATTTTCAGGCCAGACGTCCAGTTCTAACAAAGTCCTTCAGTCTATCGGAATACCAGATGCACAAAAACCTAAAATGAAATCCTTCGATATGTGATTGTTCCCATTTTAATGTTATGTTTCAAGCCTAATGAGTTTTTCAAACATTTTTAATCAATTAGTATTCCTATTAATTTGCCATTTATTTAATTCTTATCATCATTTTGCAGGTAGAGGTGCTGTCGCCAACTGTGCATGAGCCATTGCTGTTTGCACTACCGGATCACACACGCTTTTCGCTGGTTGACTTTCCCTTGCATTTGCCACTCGAGCTGCTCGGCGTGGAGACATGCCTGAAGGTGTGGACTTTGATCATATTGGAGAACAAGGTGCTCTTCCAATCGCGCGACTATAATGCTCTCTCCATGTCGGTTATGGCATTCGTGACCATGCTCTATCCATTGGAGTACATGTTTCCAGTGATACCGTTGCTGCCCACTTGCCTCAGCTGTGCCGAGCAGTTGCTGCTAGCGCCCACGCCCTTTGTCATCGGTGTGCCAGCCTCTTTTCTCATCTATAAAAAGAACTTTAGGTATGGGTAGTGTCCTCCGGGTGGTGCATTGTAGCGCCCGGTAGTGCCGTTTTAATGCTTTGTAGGGCTACCTAATGCCTGGTAGTTTCCGGTACAGCCCGGTAATGCCTGGTATAATTTGCCGTATCGGTAATTCCGGGTAGTACCGGAAGCGTACGGTAGTGCCTGGTAGTTTCCAGTACTGGAAGTGTATGGTGTTACCCGCTAGTGTCTGGTGATGCCTTGTAGTACCGGGTAGTGCCTTAAAGTACCAGGTAGTGCCTTGAAGTACCGGGTAGTGCCTTAGTTTGCCTGGTACTACCAGATGGTTCCTGCTAGTGCCCGGTATAGTCCGGTAGTGCCTAGTATAGTCCGGTAGTGCCTGGTATAGTCCGGTAGTGCCTGGTACATAGCGCCTCGTAGTACTTGGTTTGCCTGGTATTACCGGATGGTTCCTGCTAGTGCCCGGTATAGCCCGGTAGTGCCTTACGAATACTAATGTAAATCAAAAACTTGCAGGTTGCCCGATGACATTTGGGTTGTGGATTTGGATTCTACCAAACTGACGCCACCAACTGGTGGATACGATGAGATACCTCCATTGCCGGAGCCCGAGGGTACCATACTGAAGAATCATCTGAAACAGGTAAGCCCCTTGTTAGGATGGTTGCAATTAAAAATACATGGACATGCATTAAGATTTCTGTGCATCCATATAGTTGACTGGGGCACCATTTAATTTTGTTGCAACAACTACTTAATCGTGTTTGATTGATGTGATTGAGATTCTGTGTGTGTGCGTGTGTTTGTGTGTGTGTAGGCGGGTGCGACCATGTCTATAGGGTCTGCTCTAGATTCTTCTTGCAGGCCTTAAGTAACTGCATACCCTTATCGTATAGGGATAGATTAATGCTCTTGAGAGCCTTCTCCCTATGCAGAAAGCGCTCGAATTTGTCGTACTCGTTGCGCATCTTGAAGACAATATCTGGTAGCATGCCCTGCACCTTCTTAACAACCTGCATTTGCACGTGTATGCGATTATCTTTGGCACCCTCGCACTTGAATCTCTCGAGGCGTAGCTGCTCAATGTCTCGCTCGTGCTCATAATGGAGCTTCTGTTGCAGCAGATGCTCCAGCACGGAGCTGTACACCACCAGCTGATCCAAGCGTGGATCCATGGAGTTTGGCACTTTTCGCATGCTTTCTGCATTCCGGAGAGATTGCGTCACTTCTGTAGACATGGTCGCTATTTTCTGTCTCGGCATTTTTAATTGGCTATTTTCTGTTGTTTTATTGATTTTTTGGTTTCAAATATCGGGAAACGAATTTGCCGACAATAAGAAATTGAACCACAAACCAAATTTCCTAATAATAAAACTATGCAACAAAACTGTAACGAGGGGGCAAATAAAAACTGGCAAACTGACAGCTAAGTCGTGCACAACTTTTAAAGGTCAACTAAACAAAAATGGATAGATTTTTTAGAACGAAAACCTGGTCTCACATTAATTTATGCAGCAATTAGTTATGATTTGTGGGCATAGAAATATAATTAGTTCAGCATTTCCGATTCGGTATAATCAAGGTTTTTTCACACACATAAATATTATTGAATAGGATATATGTTGATATATATGTTAATTAAGCTAGATTGAGATTTATTAAGATATATTTTAATGAAAGACAAATGTCATATTATACCCTTATAATCATGGAAAACAGTTTTGTTTATCAAGATATTTTACCCAAACTCGACTTTTATAAGTCCTATAATGCCCCATACATATAGGCAAAATTATATCAATATCAACATAGTAAAGATCGGTCGAAAAGTAGTTTCTTATATGGCAAAATATTCTGTTTTCCAAGATATTTTCATTAAGCTCAGCCTTTACGAGTTCCTCGATTCTCGCATATCTGTAAAAGGAAAGGGCATTAAATCTTTTTTCTTCTTGTTTTAATTTTTACTTAAATCAATAAAATCATAAAGTTATGGCGACGCCGGGTAATTTCTTTTAGTGTATATATCTATTACATGTACATATTAACACATATTTTTGTATTTGGGTACAGGGTATCTGCTAGTTGCGATAATAATTAAATGTTAATTTTGTGTGATTGTTGAAACACCTCCCGATGCTCGATACACGCATTCACTGATTTATCATATCATCTTTAATTGTATATCTTGATATGTGCAATAGGCTTTGATTGTGTCTATGTTAAATAGAGCTCAGCTCTGTTATGCGCCTGCTTCGAATGTTATAAAAGATATCGATACATATTATTCGAAGCGCGCATATCGATAGTCCAACGGTTAACCGTTGATAAGTGTACTATTTAATTTATCGCCTCTTTCCCACACTTTTGTATGACTGTGCTCTATATATATATATAAATATTTAATACTGTATTAAGAAATGTCTATATCGCCTTGGAGTTACACTTACAGAGCCGCCCATGATTTAAACATAACTCTTTATATATATAAATATATTTGTTTGTATACTTTTGTATTAATTTCAAACACTTTTTCGATACTTTTATTGCTCTATCTGTCTCTCTCTCTCTCTTACTCTCTCTCTCTCTCTCTCTCGCCCACTCTATATTTGTGTCTATCTTTTTGTGGCTTTTACTTCGCTAACAATCATGCATTATCTGTTATACGAATTTCTTAAACTTGTTCACAACTACAACAATAACAACAACAACAACAACAACAATAATAATAACAACAACAACAAATGCAGGCTATGCTACTTATGGATGAAGCTGGACTTGGTGTAAATATCGTTCACATTTAACATATGTTAAATAACATTTCTTTCGTTCGTATAACATTTTCTTATGATTATTATTTTGGTTTTGAGTTGAAAGCGTTTTGTACATAAAAACTACTAAAAAAAACTACTAATACTATGAATTGTTGTATACTAAACATAACATATTAACATATTAGCTAGTATTAAACTAATCTATAATACATACATGTAAACGCATGCAGACAGTCACATAACATTTACCTTAAGCTTACATAACTCATGCCGCATGTGCATTTCCAGAGCGGGTGCCACCACAATCAAAGTCCAAACGAAAACGTATTTTTCTCATATTATCTGAGAATGTATTATCAAAATGTAACGTTAATAGTTATGGAAAAAGATGTCACTTAGCATAGATAAAAAAATGTTAAGCGATTTATTTATTTACTTCATGTTAAACATGTTTAAAAGCTAGAAACAAACTGATGTTGTAGTTTTCTTCATAGTTCTCATCTATATTTAGAACCAGCTCTTACACATCTTTCGGTTCAAACCTTTGTTTGAACCATTTTTCCAGTTTTTAAAAGACCAATTCAAAAGATTATGTTTACATAAATTCTTTTATATCTAAATGAGAATGAGAATTAATCATTATTCAATTAAAAATATCTGCCAAAAGCTAAGATCTTTGGTAAAGGTATCTTCGTAGCATCCAAAGCTGATGCTTAAATGTTATAATCATATTTTCATATATCAACCAAGAGAAGCGTTAGAGAAGTGCCAGCATAACACTTACCTTACACTTACCCTGGTATTTCATCATTTTGTGGCCCTGGAAATGTCCCATATGTACCTAGGCTAGCTCTCTGCAAATATATCTCGCTCCAACTCTGAGCTCTGGCTGGGGCCTAGCCCAGTTATTCTCTTTCTCTGGCGAAACTCTCTTCCGTCTTCGTGTTCTTCTGTGTGCATGCTGTATGTGTATAAGCTTCTCCCTGTAACTTGTTATCCCTAAAAGGTCGTCCCTTTAACCTACCCTACCGCTCTTTCGGTCTATCCCTCCTTATAGCTAGCCCTGTTGAAGTTCCAGCCTATGCAATTTTTACACAGCAGATCTTACTAAAGCGTCGTTCTTTTCCTTTCGATTCCTTGCGACAGGCTTTAACCTCGATGACGGCCTCCAATCAGGCTGTATCCTCGCAGCAGCTGTTGCCCTCGGTGCGCGATTGCCTCCAGGAGCCGCCACTTTTGGGGTGAGTCTTGTGCATATCATCGGCGGGTCACCGGTTCTAATCGACATCTGTGTGCAGGGTCTCGCAAGTGCGTCTGCCCCTGCAGACGCCTCCGCACTCGGCCCAGGCCAGCCAACGGAACTCGATGTCCGCGCAGGGCACAATGCTGTCCCGCCAGCCCAGTCCGATGAATTCGCCGGCCTTGAATCCCTTTGTCTACGGCACCGACGTCGATTCGGTGGATGTTGCGACGCGTGTGGCCATGGTTCGCTTTTTCAATGCCCAAAATACGCTGGCCAATTTTGCGGAGCATACACGGACGCTGCGTCTGTATCCGCGACCGGTTGTCGCCTTTCAAATCAATAGTTTTCTGCGTTCGCGACCGCGCGCCTCCTCGTTCCTCAATCAGTTTTCGCGCACACAGGCGGTGGAATTCCTGGCGGAATGGTCCCTAACGCCCACAAATGTCGCCTTCCTGCGCGTACAGACGGGCGTCATGGACCCGATGCAGGTTGGCGATAAGCCCAAATGGTTTGCCCACTCCCTGACGCCCATACGCTTCTCGGTGTGGGATGACGGCAGCTCGCTGAACGGTGCGTTGCGCTCCTTGAAGCAGCTCGAGTGCCAGCCAACGGATGAGAGTGGCTCGGATTCGGAGGGTGCGGACAGCAGCAGCTCGTCGTACAGCTCGTTGAGCGATTTTGTCTCGGAGATGGCCTCATCGGATTTGTCGCCCAGTCTGCACGATGTTTTTGGCTCGTACAATCGGCCGCATGTCGTGCCGCAGACGTTGTCCTCCAATTTGGATCCGGCTCTGGTCTATCATCCGCCCAGCAAGCTGCAGTATCCGGAGGGCTTGGCCGGACCAGCGGCCAGCAAGGGGGATGAGGAGCGTGCCGATTCGCCGGTATCTTCCTCATCCAGTCGCTCGGACCTGAGCTCGCCCAGCTTCAATCGTGACTCGGAGTTTGATTTTCAGCCCAAGTCCGGTCAGCAGCCGGCGCCGGGTGCCTTTGAGCTGGCCACGCCGCTGGCCATGCGTCTCGAGGCGACAATTAAAATGGCCAGCCTGGAGGCCGAATCGGATACAACCTCCACGGTGACGGGCAAGAGCATAGCCAGCGGCAAATTGCAGCGCAATACCAGCGATGTGGAGCGCACCGAGAAGAAGATACCGGTAAGCGGAAGGATCTTCCATTGTTGATAGACCTAACCAAGTTTTGGTTCGCTTTAGCCACCGTTAACGCCGCCCGTTAAGCAACCGAGTGTCACCAATATATTGGCTCGGACCGGCAGCTCCGGCTCCAGTTCGAGCAGTCCGGGTCGCCAGAGTTCGCAGAGTTCCCTATTCGAAAACTTTGCCTCGCACGCCAAGGAGCTGGTCCGTGAGACGACGCGCCAGAGCAGCCAGGAGGGTCTGCTCGCCCACGTGGACAAGGTGAGTTGTGTCCGTAAGCAAATCGATATATATATATATATGTATGCATATATATATATAGAATTGAATTTGCATCCGTTGTCGGACTCAATGTGTGTTGTTGTGCTCTCTGTTGTTCGTCTACTTTGATAAACTGTGATAAACGTAATTCGAAATTCGATTAACGATTAATCGAAACGTTTCTCATCGATATCGATATCGATAATCGTAACATAATCGCACGTTCTATGTGTCTACTTCAATGTAAACCAATGTATAACTAAGTATAGCATGCACAGGACGAAGATCTAGATGATAAAATGCGTCACACCTTCGAAAAGGTTGGTACTCAGCCACTCGCAAACACTCGCCCTAACCTCTAAACACATTTTACATAAAGAAACACATACAAACACACGCACGCGCACACGCCCACGCACGCACGAGCATTGATAACACCTTCGTCCATGCCCAGGCCCATAATTAAAGAATTTAGAGTTCGGTTTAGGATAGCTCTGTTGTATTGGCAACCCTATAATTGACAAACTTATTGGAGTTTCAATTAAAAAAATTAATCGTTAAGTTATACCAAAGAAAATACTGAAAAACATGCATTAAATTGAAGAGAATCAGCTGTTAAAGCATGGTGACAACCCTGTTTTATGTTTGGGTTGCAAAACCCTACAGAAATACATAAGATGAGATAAAAGTAAACAAGAACCTCGTGAATATACTAGAAATAAATACAATAAACTATCGCATGGAATGGAAACTGTTACGTAGGGTGACAACTCTATTTTGGATACAAGCTGCAAAGCTCAAGCATGTGCAACTCATAAGACAAAACTTAACAGGGACTTCATGTACACACTAGAAATAAATATAACTGATAAGCAAGCGGATTGAAAGCTGTTGAAATATGGTGGCAACCCTGTTTTGAGTTTGAGCTGCAAAGCGGGAAGAAATAACTGTACAGCAAGTTTTAAGATGATAATACACATGGACTTAAGGGATATTCCAAAAAATAAGGAGTGGCGACAACCCTGTTTTGATTTGAGCTGTAAGTCTGACGGAGGAACAGGGACTCCATGGACGTACTAGAAGTAAATATAATTTATAATCAAAGGGAATGAAAACGATTAAAATAATCTGGTGACAACCATAGAAAATAAATATTATAAATTACTGAATTGAATGGAAACTGTGTACAGATGGTGACAACCCTGTTTAAATTTGCACAGCAAATCTGGCGGGGGGACCAACCTCCATAGACATACATAATATAAGATAATAAAAAAGCAAAGTATGGCGAAACCATAAGAAATTATTGAACGGAAGAGAAACTGCAACATGGGGTGACAACCCTGTTTTGCAATAGAGCCAGAACACTGTGGAAAGTAACTCCAAAGACAAAAGTGATTGTTAAGCTGTAAAGAACTGAAGGAAACCGATTTTTTATGTCACCACACCACAAACTAAAAACACTTTTCGAGGCAGCTGTCAACCCTAGAACCATTGTAGCTTATAGATTGCATAATCTCGCTGTAGTTAGTTGTCCTGGCTGTCATTATCCTGCACTCTGCGCTGTTGTTCTGTAGTAACTCTCAAGTTATACCTTGCATAGTGCCCGAATTGATTTCCGAATTTTCCAAGCTTGAACTAATTTGATTCAATGCTCTGATCCTCACAGTTTACGCTGCACGCCAAGAAGGCGGCTGGCGAGGCTTCCAAGCAGGCGCTGGAGGTGTCCAAGCAGGCGGCTGGCGTTAGCAAGAACACATTGGAGGATCTCACCTATGTGGGCAAATCAACGCTGGGTGATCTGACCAAGACGGCCAAGGAGGCGGCCACCAAGAAGGGCATCATCAAGATTGAGGAGCACGGTTCGCCAGCGTCAAGCAATGCAGCCGCAATGCCCAACTCTCAGCTGGCCACACAGAAGCAGGTGCAGCAAAGCGGCTGCGGCGGGCCGGGCAACAATTTCTTTTCGTCGATTGGCACAGACTTCAATGGTCTGGCCTCCACCACAACAACCATGTTCTCGGGCATGTTTGGCAAGAGTAAGTCCGGTACTGCGTCCAAGTTTCAATTCCCAGCTCATGTTCCCACCCACGTACAGAGAACCAACCGAAGCAGGCGGCTGTGCAGCACAAGTCGGCCAATATGGGCGGCGGCAGCGTTAAAAACAAGACGGGCAGCGGCAATTTTGATTCGTTTCCCAGTCGCAAGGGTCTCGTGGAGCGTACGCCGCTCATTAAGCATTCGGGACCGCGGCAAACCCAGGAGGATCTTACGCGTCAACAGAATCAGGAACGATCGCACAGCAATGCCGAGAATCAGTCGTTCCTCAAGGATGTCACCAATCAGGTGTTGGCCGGCGAGGGTGTCGGTTGGCTCAAGCTCAATCGCTTCAAGAAACTGATGGAAGATGAATCCTATCGCACCCTGGTGCTGAGCAAGCTCAACAAGACGCTGGACAAGAAGATAGCGCCCGATGATCACATTGACGATGTGGTACGTCAGAAAATCCCCCAAGTTTAAGTCAGGTTGACAAAGGTTGCGCCTTGGGCTTAATCTTCCAACTTCAAAAGTTGCCCCGAAATTCTTGCGCGAGTATGGGACATATTATATTAAACCCTTTACCTTTTTTTTTTTCTCAAATAGTGTGTGACCAAGCCCGTGTGGAAGGGCATGCTGAAGTGCGTGCAGGCGATTGCCGGCGGCCTGGACGCGACCTTTAGCAATTTTGGTCTCGGCGGCATGGCCTCCGTGTTCCAGCTAATGGAGGTGGCCCATACGCACTACTGGAGCAAGGAGATCAACGAGGGCAGCGACATGTCGTCCAGCCTGTTGTCGAGTCATGCGGCTAGTCCCATCGGCAGTCGTGAGAATCTGCGCTCACCGAGCAGTCCGAATGGCTCGCATTCGGGTCTGGGCAGTGAGTGGGCCTCGCCGCAGGAGTCGCGCAAGAGCTCAACCCATACGGCCTTGTCGGCCACAACGGCGGCGGCGGCAACCACAACGGCCGCCGCGCGACGTCTCTCCTCGGCGGACAGCCAGGATGGACAGTCGACCACTGAGATGTTCAAGGATATGTTGTCGCAGAAGAGAAGTGCCTTGAAGAATATGCTCACCTCGTTCGATTCAGATGTGAGTGTGGTATATGTTAAAAACCTTCCAGCTTCCACAATTCACAGCATTCAATGCTCGTTAGCTCAATCATTCAATCATAGCTGCCACGCCCATGCCCATGCCAACGCCCATGTCCATGTCAATGTCCATGTCCATTTATGCCGTAGTCGGTGTATCTATGCCGTAAACCATCGTATGCCAATATCGTGCATCGCTATCGTAATCGTTATCGTAATCGTTATCGTTGTCTATATATCGTATATATCTATATATAATTATATATATACATGTAGCAAGCGCTTATCAGCATATCGTAGTCGCATTATCGGGCCAAGCCGCAAACTTTAATCAATGCTCAATGTCGGCCTGCCAAGAATAATCGTATATCGTATATCTTCTATCGTCTATCGCAATCAATACATATCGTATATATCGTATCGTATCGTATTGTAATTCGTAGGCTGCTGGCTCTACGGGCGCGCTATCCGTGGTCAGTGATCTGCTGCCAGCCGGCAGTCTGAGCGTCCGCATGCCATCCAGCTGCCGTTCCACAGTCTCAGACACCGAATACGAAAATGTAAGTACACAGCTCGATGACCCCGATCGATCGATTAATCGTTTTATCGATAAATATTAATCCATCAATAAATCGGATACGTTCAACTTGTCTCAGGCCCCGCCCAAATACACCCACAAGGAGGCCAAATCTCCGCTTGTCAACTTGTAGTTGGTTGTTTTTCTTTTGGCTCGAGATCTGCACCGATCACCATTATATATGATATGATTTATCTGCCTTGACTTAAGCTGCGATTGTCGCTGTTCTTTCACAGACCACCACATCGAAGGATTCGAAAAAGAGCACTGGCAATTTGTGGTCCGGCAAATCGACGCTCAGCGCCGGTTTTCGCTATACGGGTGGGCATTTGATTAACACCTCATCCTCACCATCGCCGGACAGTCCCCGGGTATATCTATTTGAGGGCCTTTTGGGCAAGGATCGCCTTAATCTTTGGAATCAAATGCAATTCTGGGAGGACGCCTTCTTGGATGCGGTCAGTCAGGAGCGTGATATGATCGGCATGGATCAGGTGAGCCGAGCTATATCTAAATGTTTCTGGAGGTATTTTATCGTCGCAATCTTAGTTGATTATCGCGGTGTATTTTGATTATTTTATCAAACATTTCCACCCATCAAAGTGAAAACAGGGTGAAACGGTTGTATCAAGGAATTCTTTTCTTCTATCAGTGTGAAAATGCATTTCAATCGTTTCTCGTGGATTTTGTCAAATTCACCCCGAATCCACCGGGATGAAAACTGCTCGATGAAATTTAATTGTGTTTTAACGTTTTATAGAATTCCACCTCTCAAGGTGGAAAATGGGATTTCAGGATTGTGTGAATGAATGGAATTCACCTTTCTAGGTGGAAAATTCCAAATGACTCTCATTATACTATGCATTTCTTCTATTTATCCATTCAGGGTCCCATTGAGATGATGGAGCGCTACAAATCGCTGAGCGAATCGGAGCGTAAGCGTTTGGAACACGATGAAGATCGCCTGTTGAGCACCATGCTCTACAATCTGACGGCAATATTGGTGATGCTGAATGTGAGCAAGGATGAGATTCGACGCAAAATACGTCGCCTGCTGGGCAAGAGTCATATTGGGCTTGTCTACTCGCAGGAGGTGCACAATGTGGTTGATCAGATTAACAATCTGGTGAGTTCTCCCCTTCATTCCTATAAGCCCTGAACCTCTTGATCAGGATGTCGAATGAGTCGAATTAGTCTGACCCTCCCTGTGAACGCACAGATCTCGGGAATATCGATTTGAGATACAGTCTTATAAGCATAACTCGAGAATTTTGGAAGATAATAAGGCCTAACTTGGTATTAAGCTTCTTGAATAGTATACATAGGTTTAAGATATTTCACTTTTTGAAAACCTACCTCCATTGCTTCTAGAAATTAAGAAAAGAAAATCTTTAAAGCTAGACCCTTGAGCTTTGGTATGCACACACTTGTGTATGCCATGTTAAGGCCCTGATTTTTTTCATAAAGATCGGACTATAAAAACCGGAGTTACACGGGAACGCACTTCCCATAGATATTGTTAAGCTAGACGAAGAAGCAGCTAGGGAGCGTTGGGTTCAGGCTATCTCTCTGTAAGGATTTTGACTGCATACGATCAACTATTTATTCTCTTTATAGAATGGCAATGACATAGATCTGAAGCCCCTCGGCTCTCGGCTGTTGCATCGCCAGAGCTTTACCGTACACCAGGGCGTCGATGTGAATGGACCGTTGCGTTTTATGGAGGTGCGCGACGATGGCCTTGTGCTGCGCTCCGTGGACGGGACGATTGTGGAGCGCTGGTGGTACGAGCGTCTGGTGAACATGACCTATTCGCCAAAGACCAAGCTCCTGTGTCTCTGGCGACGCAATGGCGGGCAAACGCAGCTGCATAAATACTACACGCGCAAGGTGAGAATTGGCCTCATATATATCGCATATAAATCGCATATTATATCGAGTTCTCTTGTGTGCTTGTGTGCGTTTGGCAGTGCAAGGAGCTGTATAATTGCATTAAGGAGGCAATGGAGCGAGGCGGCACGCCCACAAATGTACCCGAACTGGGCGGTGAGTTTCCGGTGCAGGACATGAACACGGGCGAGGGTGGACTGCTGCAGGTCTGTCTCGAGGGTGTCGGTTTGTTGTTCTCCAACAGCAAGGTAAGTGTTGTCGTCTCGCTCTCTCTCTCTCTCTCTCTCTCAATTACGCACTCACACACATACACGCACACGCACGCACACTCATAGACACACGCACACACACTCACACACACATACATATACATATACATAGACATATACCTCGCCGCTCTCTCGTTTTGTGTACAACTCTCTGCATCTACATATATAAAAAGCCATAAACATATATAAGCATCAAGTCCACCCGCCGGCCCACTAAAATCTCCCAAATCTCCCAAAATTCCTAACTTCCAAACCCAACCCTAAAAAAAAATCAAAAAAAAAAAAAAGGGACACATATTAACATCTAATGAAAAGTCCAGACAAGAACTACCCAAAATCTTCCTCTCTCTCTCTCTCTCTCTCTCTCGCTCTGTCTCTCTCCCTCTCCTTATGGAGCCAGAAAGTTCCCAGCTGTTCACATTAACTACAGACATTTACATACATATATGTATTAATATCGGAAATCTATATACAAGTTCGATATGCCCGGGCAATTGGTGTTGGTTTTTTTGTTTTTCTACGTTTTTCTTTTGTTTTTGTTTTTGTTGTTGTTTTTTGGGGGCGTGTCACAGCCTCAGCGTCCACCATTTGCCGCAGGCCTCGTCCTTTCCCATCCGCAAAGTCGCAGAGGTTCGAACCCAAAAAATGTCCATAACTTCTCTATATCAGATATATATATAAATATGTGTGTACACATACATATGTATATATATGTACATACGACAAATAAGTACAGTACAAATTCAAAATGAAGGATAAACATACTAAAATACTTGTACTCAAATTTTGGGCCATTTTTTTTTTGTGTTTTCGTTTTCAACTACGTCTTTATACTTCTTTTCGATTTCTTTTATGTTTTTGTTTTCGTTTTCGCTTTGCCTTGGTTTGCTTTCGTCTCTTGGTTCTTGATCTCCTTTTTTGTTTTATGCAAGGACCTTCTCAATATTTTGCATTATGATTTGTTGAACTATCACAAATAGGTTAGTTCCTAAGCATAAGTTAGGCTGCCCTACCAAAAGAACTTCACAATATAGATTAGCTTTACGCAGTTGCTTGTTTCCGGAACGTTTTTTGAAGTACGGTCTTGGGCATTAGAGCTGGACGATCTGCTGGTACAGTCAACTGTTTCGTAGCGCCCCAACAGAGCCCCAAGGCGGAAATGAAAACATGTATATCTCAATTAGCTTTGCATAAATCTCTATCTCTGAAAATCTTAACTTACCCGGCCCCACTTTCCCGTTTCACATTTGATATATATATTTTTTTCAATATTGTTTTAAGCAAATTTTCTCTTTTCTTTTTTGTTGTCTGTTTAACTTCTTGTTTCGTGTTTTATTTGCGTTCATTCACGTACCCCTCTTTTCCCTAGCCCTAACCGCAAAATGACCGACATATTCCATCTAACCTAACTTTTACATTATCGAAATTTTCGCTCGTTTCGGTTTTGTTTGCTTTCATTTCATATATTTTATTTGTCTCGCCCTCGTTTATATATACTTATTTACTTATATAATGTGAGAAAACGAGCGGTACCGAATCTTTAAACCAATAATAAGAAAACCCACTCGAACGAAATATAAAAATAAATAATTAAAAGAAATCCATATATCATATAATCCATATATTGTGCTAGTGAATGTACTGAATGCTATATTCATTATACTCTCTACTTTATTTTTATTATTATTATCCTAACCAATTGAACACATTTTCTTACGTCAACTTATGATTACGCTTACGATTTTGATATCATTGAGCTGCGCCATTTTGTTTTAAACTTCTCTTTTTTCTTTGTTTTCTATTTTCAATTGTTTTTTTTTTTTTGTTTTTTTTTTTACAATTGTTCTTGATATTTATTATATTGCGATATGAGCTGCTCTCGAGCGATATCCGATAATTCTTCATCATTGCCATCAAATTTTTACTGCAAATTCTTTTCGCTACTTTTTTGTAATGTGTACAATTTTTGATTAAGAAAAATAAATTTAAAAAAAAAACACAACAATTACTACAAACAATAACCTAATATATATATATATATATATAGGGCTATTTGATAGGGCTCTATATGTATATATTTAAAGTTAAGATACGCTCAGGCCCCAAGAAGTGAGAACTCGTTGTATGAATGAGGTTAAGAGACATTAGTTCGATTATTTTCGGTTATCGCTTTTCTGTTTTTGCGCTGTGTGAAACCTAACGGTAACTTATTACCGTTATTTGCGCAACGAAGTGCGCTCGCGTTGCGCTCTTTCGTTTGCCGTTGCCGAAGAGAGCGAGAGAACATGTCTGCGTGTCTGTGCGAGTGTGTGTGTGTGTGTGTGCGAGTGTGTCGGCAAGCCGTTTACCGTTAAATGCTTTCTTTTACTTTAATCTCTTTTGCCAATGTAACCCCAATTATTTTGAAGTTTTTTTTTTTGTCGTGTTCTCGCTGGCAAAGAACCACAACTTGAAGTAGGCGTATTATCCTCCCCCTCCCCACCTCAAAACAAGAATCTAAAGCAAAGAAACGTATATATATATATTAAAAAAAAAGAAAGAATATAAAAAAATACCAGTTGTTTTTGTGCATATACCAAAAACTGGTCGCTTTTGAGATGGTCCTTGTGTATATTTGCAGTTTATCGTTTAGTCTCTAGAGCTTCTTTATTTTCAATTCTCTTTTACTTTGCTCTTAATTTGTTGTATTTTATTTGGTATGTTTGGTATTTTCATAACTACCTCTGTCTTCCTAACTCTCTCTCGCTCTCTTCTTTCACTTCTCTCTCTCTCTTTCTCTCTCTCTCTTTCTTATCTCTATTGTTTGTTAGCCTTTTGACAGCTTCAATTTGTAAACTTAATTTCGTTTGCTTCTTTTATTTTGGTATTTTCTATGCGTTTTTCTTCTACTCAATTTGTTGATTTTTCTTATGTACGAGTAATAAACCACAACAACAACAACAGCAACAACAACAAATAACTAAGATACTAAGATTTAGCTTGTCCTACCAAATGTCCCAATTTCCAAAATAATAATAATAAATAACAAAAAAAAAAAAAAAAAAAACTCTACACAACAACAACAACAACAACCACATTTCATATCGTTTCTCCTTAGTGCTACAAAAACCAAAAAAATACCAAAAAAGACCAAAAAAATACCAAAATTCGCTAGATATGCTATTTCCAAAATTTTGCAAACAGTTACCAAAAAAAAAAAAAAAAAAAAACAAGAAAATATAAATATATGAAAATCATCTAAAATTAAATTAAAATGCGTTTTGTCAACTTTCTTTTTATAATTTTCTTTGTTGTTTGTTTAATGTTTTTTGTCGTACGTGGAACGCTGCTCCGTTGCTCTCCCATTTTGTGGACTTTGATTCAAACACACACGTTCCCTACGAATCGAATCGAAACGTTACGAATAATTCCAATGATTGGTCTGCCTCTCTTACATGCCAAAAATTAACAAAAACAATAAAAAAAAAAATACCAAAAAATACCAAAAAAAAAAAAAACTTTAAAAAAATAATACTAAAAACATATACGAACTGAATGTTGTCGTTTACGATAAAAGGATTTCGAGGTATTGCAATGAACAAATTTCTTGTTATATTTGAACTTAAATTTTATATAAGCAACTATTGTTCTTTAAGTCCTGCTCCCTAATTTACTTCCCCAACAACATTTGCGTTTCTTTCAATTCAAATAACAATTTCTTTTCTGTTCTTTTCTTTTTTTGTGTTTTCCAACACCTACTTCACGATTTTCGTTAGCAAACACTTGATTTTCTTTTGTAAACACCCACGCAAAAAAAAAAAAACTCTAAAGAAAAAAAAAACAACAAATGGCATACAACAGTTAAAGAACCCTATACAAAAAAAAAAAAAATTAAATCTAGTAGTAGATATATTTGATTCGAAATAATATATATATATAAAATTATGTATATTATTTGTAAGCTTTTAAGTTTTGAAATTAATTTATAATCGAAATTGTTGGCTGGATGGTTGGTTTGTTTGTTACGTTTGAAACAGAGCCGTAATCGAATTGATCGAATTGAACGATAAATATCGTGTACATTTCCATTCGTTTCATTTTTCACCGTTTTTTCGTATTACGTTTCCGTTTCCGTTTCCGTATCATTTTCATTTCGTTTGCGTTTCAATTCCAAATACGAATACTGCATATACATAGCGGGCGTTTGGAACGTTTTGGAACTAATACATCAACTAGATATATATATATATATATATATATTTATATATATTATTGTGTGTGTTGTTCTACAGTTTTTCAGTTATACTTTCTCTCTCTCTCTATCTCTCTCTCTCTCTATCTGTCTTTCTCTCTCTCTACACACACGCACACGCACACATACTCGAAGCAGGCTACACTTTCGGGGGTTCACTCAACCAGTTTTCAGTTTCAATAACTGCTCGATAAATTGCTATCGATAACGATAACGATAACTTTTTATGTTTCCTTGTCAGTCTGTTTGATATAGGAAAAGTTTGAACTGCAGGCAAGCCTGCGCATGTTCCAATCTGGTTGCTTAACCCCACACACACACACACACTCACACACACACACGCACAACAAAAGCCAAGTGCATATAGGTTTTTTTATGCCCCAACAGAGGGTATTGAATGCGCAGCACTTAGAAGAAGACGTCTCCGATTTCAGAATTGATATATATATCTATCAGTCGAGCCTCTCACTGCCAAGTTCTAAGCGAACAAATCGATCAAATCGATCCCAAAGCTATCTAGATAAAGTACATCTGTTGAGGTCCAAGCGGAATCGGAACATTATATAATCATATTTTCGATAAATCTAGTTTATTTAGGCATGCTTGTTCTCACAGCTATATAGATAAAACTACGTATAGCTTTCTCTGTATGCTGTGCGCCGTGAATATGTCGAGGTCCAAGTGGAATTGAAACATTGTATCCTCATATTCTCAATTGCTCGTGCCTATGTTCGCGCATTGACAGACGTCAATGTAAGCTAAACGCTTAGTTCTTAAAGATATCTACATTTCCATGTATGCATAGCTGCCTTTTTCTGTTGCGGGCAGAACATATTTCAAGGTCCGAGTGGAATTGGAACATTATATTCTCATATTCTCGATTAGTCGAGTCATTGTAGGCATATCTGTTTGTCGACGTGATCTTATTGGTCAGCTCTCAATCAATTTCGATTAACTTCCTCTTTCTGTTGTGCGCAGTAAATGTGTCGAGGTCCAAGTGGAATTGGAACATTATATCCTGAAGCGCTTGTCTTTATTATTATTTCGACCAAAGTCTGCACTTACGAGCCTGACCATGCTCTATACTTATGATCCATATCTAATCAATATCGGTCAACTTATTATCTAAGAAATATTTGTTTTTATAATGAATGGTCAAAACTGTTTCCAAATGTCTGCAAGGGTATTTGAACTTCGGCGTGCCGATGTTTTGCTGTTCTTTCTTCCGACTTTGTTTTGCTTATGACTTGGCACTTGCTCTTTGAATGTTTCTCAATAAACACAATCACAACTCATACCTGTCACACCTTCAACACACCTACACACACACACTTACACACACACACACAGTTCTATCTGTCCTACTCAACAGATTTTGTTCACAATTTCCTATATATAACTTCCATAGTTTGTAGCCGTAGCCGTAGCTATACGAATGCCCAAATTAGTTGGGCCTCGCATTAAGTAGGAACCGCTTGGAAACCGAAACCGAAATCGGACCCAAGCTTCAATTTGAAAAAGTAATGCTAGCAAAATGTTTGTTCGATTATTTGAAGCACACTTAGATACTAATTAGACGGCATGTAGCTTCAAATCTAAAACCTTGCTCTTAAAAAGAGAAAAACCCCACCAAAAAAACAAAACTAAAACAAAGTTAAATAGTAGAAAAAAAAACTACAAACAAATTGTTTTATATTTATAATTTTGCTTGTGTAGTTTTAGTTTAAAAAGCAAAATGTAGTTAGAGTTAATAAAGAAAAAAAAAACAATAAACAATTCTGAAAACTAGCAAACTTTAAAATTTGCATATTGAAGAAAACAAATAATTGTTTTCAATGACATGAAATTACACTCGTTTGCGCTTAATTTAAGATTTGTTTTAAGCTCCTGCGAGTGCGAGCACTTGCCCTCTTGCTCTTACTCTATCTCTATCTGTATCTCTTTCTCTGATTGTTAAAGTTTCGCTCTATCTGTCTCTGTCTTACACTTATTCTTACTGTGCTCCTTTCTCTGTCTTACATTCTCTCCTACTGTGTTACTTTCTCTGTCAACATTTATCTGTCTGTTTCCATCTCTCTCTCTCTCTCACTGTCTCATGCATACTCCTGCCATGTTCCTTTATCTTTCATCTATCTGTCTCCATCTATTCATTCTCCATATGTCTCATGCTTACTCCTGATATGTTTCTTTCTTTCTATCTTAAAGTTACGATCTATCTGTCTCTCCCTCTCTTTCTCTGTCTTATACTAACTCCTTCTGTGTTCCTTTTTGTTTCTACTTCTATCTTTAAGTTGTACTCTCTCTGTCTAGCCGTCTTAGACTAACTCATGCTGTGTTCCTTTTTCTTCCTAGTTCTAACTTATAGTTACGATCTATCTGTGTCTCTCTCTCTCTCTGTCTCTCTATATGTCTCTCATTATCTGTCTTACATTTATACCAATTATCTCTCTTGCTCTGTCTCTATAACTATAACTTCTCCCTCTCTCTCTTTCTTACTTTTATGTTCCATTCCTGCGTTCCTAACCTTAACTTTTCCAATTATGTTCTATTCCTATGAACGTAGACTACAAATATTCAAATGAAATATATATCTGTTGATGCCAGTGCCCTGTCGCTCTCATTCTGAACCGCCCGTTCCGTTCGAAATTAGCATAAGCATGCTCTTACTCTAACCCTCAAATAAAAACAAAAAAAGAAAAGCTCAAGCAGCCTACCCAAAGTTTTCCTTTATTATCAGGCTGGGCGTATTTCCCTTCGTTCCCTTTGAGACTCTAAACCTTTCAACTAACTCACATAATAACTTTCGTCTTCATTTGATTTTGGTTTACTTCCTTCTAAACTTATATCCATGATATTTTTTGAACCTCAACACACACACACACGCATAAACACACTCGACACACAAAGCCTTTGAGTTAAATGCATAGTGTTGTTTTTGAAAGTTTATTCCAATTGAATAGTTCTTCTACTTAACCCCCCGCCCCACCTCTCGTTAGAATCTATATATATATACAAAAATATTTCTATATATATATATATAACCGATTCCCAGCTAATTTATGAACGACCATCTCACAAGTGCTAATTAGAACAACAAACTCGAACCCGAAAAAAAATCACAAATAAAAATAATAATAAAAACAAATACTTTTTTTTTTCGTATATATAACAAATAATTATCGATTAAAACTATAAAAGAAAAACATTTGTTTTACCTGAGTTTGCTGCATACTCATTTCAAATTCAATTCCAATCGTTTCGTTTTCATTGAGTTCCATTTTGTTCCGGTGCAAGACAACGGTAAATGTGTATCATTTGCGTTCCCTTTTTTACGTTTTGCTCTTTCTTTTGCCTTCCATTCGTTTCCAAAAACAGAACAACTTCTTAACCTAAAACTACAGAGACCTTTTGGATGCAATCGATAATCGACTATCGAAACTAACCGTTAACCTGTTTGCCTGCTGCTAGCTGGCTGCTACGGCACTCGCAGCTGATTTTCGCTTTCCTTTTGCTTTGCTTTTGCTTTGCTTTGCTTGTGCATGTCGCCTGCCTCTGCTGACACTGGTTCTGCTTCTGCTTCTGCCTGTTCATGCGCTTGCGTAGCATTTAGCTTTTGTTTGAGTTACTTTTACTGTTACCGTTTCTGTTTCGTTTCCGTTTCGTTGCGTTGCGTTGCGTTGAATGTTAGTTCCACCCACACACGATTACCCACACACACAAAAAAAAACACGTACACAAAACAATAAATGAAATGAAACTGAGAAAAATTTGTTCATTTAATATTATTTTATATATGTATATGCATACTATTATCCGATACATGATTATTTCGTACTATCCACAAATCTAACTGTGTGACAAGAGAATAAAATAAATACAATTCTTTGTTTCTCTACCGATTTTTTCCCTTCTCATTTGCATTTGCATTTCGTTTCGTTTCGTTTCGTTTCGTTTCGTTCCACTTTTGCGTTTCATGCCGCACTCTTTGTGACGGTTAAACCGAAAGTCAAAATATATATTTTATAAAAAAAGAAGAAGAAGAAGAGAAATCCCATGCAATTCAATTCAGTTCGAGTCAAGCTAAACTTATCATATTCTTGTACACAAATAATTTCAGTTCTTTGTGCGTTTGGATCACATACGCAAATGCTTTACACAGAAGGGCGGCATTTTCGTATTGGAGGAGTACAGTAAGTGCCCGATAACCACAGTGTTCCCTAACCGTTCATATATTCAATGCTCTGTTCCAATTTCCACTTGTTCCACCCACTTGCAGATCCAAAGACGCGCAATCTCATCCAGCGAAAATATCAGTCTAGCATGGTAAGTGCTCTCTATGCGTACAGACCCCAAAAAAAAAGCCTCGCACTGCAACACATGCATTCGCACAGCATCACAATTATTTATTTTCAAACGATTTTGGTTGATTTTCATTTCGAAAAGTTTTGCAAATTTGTTGTGTACAAAATGGAATTGAAACAGCACTTGAATCACAATCATACGTATGCATATGTTTGTATATAATTATATATAAATATATACTTTCCCTCTTTTTTTTATTGGTTTTTTTTTTTTTGTATATAACACCACAATAATATAATATAAATATATAAATATATAACTATGTTTGATTTGCCTTACCTTTTTCTATTCGTTTCGTTTCGTTCTTTGCTGCCACTTTCGTTTCGTTACCTTGTCAACATTTCTATGTATACGACCAACAACAACAACAACAACAACAACTACAACAACAACAACAACAACATGCCTGCAACCACCTCCACCAACTAACACAATCACTTCACATCACACATCAATCAATCAATCAATCAACCATTGCATTCAACATTAAAAACAAAAACACGCTGAAAAACCCGTGAATGAAACGTGAAACTGAAACAAAAAAAAAAATAAAAATATTATGAAAATGTGACAAAAAGGCCTCGGAAATTGTGCTGAGCTTTCATCGTGTGACGTCCGTGCGTTTCGCCTACGTATGTCATCTGAACGGCAAGGAGCAGGCGTCAGCATTACCGGAGAGCACGGCCAGTGGAACGTTGGCATTGGAACACGGCCTCATCGCGACAGCGGCAACGAATTCCAATGTTCCCACTGAAAATGTGCTTTAGAAAAAATTGAAATAGTAAAAAGAAAAAATATTAAAAAAGAGTAACAATTTCTTTTTTGTAAATAAAATTTTCACACAAATTGTTTATTTTATTTTCTGTTTTTTCTATACCCTGTTCACAAAGCGCAGAAGAGCATATGGGTTGCGTGCACTGTTCGTCCGAAGAGACTTTCAACTTGGAATACCAATATCTTCCATCTCTCTCCTAAAGCTATGATCTTCCAATGTTGCAGGCAGACTTTCAAGACCTTCTTTTCTAATCGAAGCCTTAGCTCTAGGCTCTTAGCAGGTTTATAATGCCCACGATTCTTTCCTTTCCTTTCATTAACTTTTATCTAAATAGTCTAGATATTCCAGAAGATATGGTTTCTCATGGAAACCAGTTTTGAAAGCTTCGAGAAGTTGCCTAGATATATAGACAAAACTACTTTTTAGCTGTGAACAGAGTATGGCGCAGTCGGTTGCATTCGACTGCAATGTTCCTGTAATGTATGTGTGTACATGTGTGTGTGTGTGTGTGTTTGTGCTTCCAACAACAAGAACAACATAAACACTCACAAAAGCTACAACAGCATGTAAGAAAAAAAAAATCGTTCACTTCATAAGCGCAATTTGTACAAATGTGATTTTTTAGTTAGTTTTCAGCTTTGGTTGAAATTGCATTTGTTTTTTGTTCCATTCCATTGTTCCAGTTGCATGCTATTTATGATTTTGGTTAGTTTGTGCGTTCGTTGCTCGATGTGATTAATTCACCACAAAATAACCCACCACACACGATCACAACCACCTCCACCTCCACCTCCAACTCCACCACACCACCAACTGTTAACCAACACACAGCCACACAGTTATTTAGCTATTGCCCAACACTAACGTACGTGTAATTGCCTTGGTGATCCCGTCATGCAGTCGGATCAGATATGCTACTCGGTGCTGTGCGTCTTCAGCTATGTGGCCGCCGGACAGGATCAGAAGAAGAATCCGGTGGTGATTACGCCACAAATACAGGACATTCATGCGCAGCAAAAGCAGAAGCATCAGCAGAAAACCAGTGTTAACAACGCGCCAACAGCAACAGCTGCAGCTGCAACAGCTGCAACAACAACAACAACAACAACAGCTGCGCCTGCAAGGCAAAGCGCCGGCAATAAGCCCGGCAATGTGACCATACGGCACACGGTGCCCATCCAGAAGCCCACCATAACCATGTCGACGGTGCAGCCGAATGCGAAGCTCCCTCAGCACCCTCAGCTGCCTCAACTGCCGCCGCGCGTCCAATCGCAGCCATCGCAGGAGAGCAGCAGCTGCAGCTCATCGCCAACGGCCAAGCTGCGGCACGGACAGCCGCCCGGCCCGCCGCCGGCGATACCGCCGCGAACCGGCGCCATTGCGCGCGCCGGTTCAATGCAATCGCCGCCGAGTCGACACTTTGTGCGCCAGGCATCGGCGAACTCAACGCCGCCCCAATATACGCCGCAGCCGCCGCCCCCGTTCGTCATACCGAAGCGTCTGGCGCGCGCCTCCACGCTGACAACAGCCCCACATCACATGCAGCACGCGCAACATTCTCAGTCGCAGTCGCAGTTGCAGTCCCAATCCCAGCAGCAGCAGCAGCAGCGCGCCAGCTACGGCAGCGTCGCCGCTGCGCTGCAGTCATTGCCTGAGGGCAGCGTCGGGCACGTAGCCAGCGCTGGCTCCAATTCCAATTCCAACTCCAACTCCAATTCGAGCATCAGCCCCATTTCCAGCACTGGCCACGTAGCGGGCGCATCGCCTCAGGCCCATCGCAAGCACTGACGAAGGAGTTCCTTCTTCAAGTTCAGTTCAGGTGCGGGAGCTGGTGGCGGCGGCGGCGGGGGCGGAGCCGGAGGCGGCGGGGGCGGTCCCAACGGCGAGGAGCCGCATCCGCAGCCGCACAGACGCGACGTCTGTCGCACAATTTGCATACCCTGGCTATGAGCGAAGCTCTAAGGATATTCTTGCAGCTGCAAACTAGTTGCCCCCCCTCTTTAGTCTAGACTAATTTCAGGTTCCTATAAGGCTAACAATCGTTAACCCCTTCGTCTATTGGAGTCTAGCTTTATAATTCCATTTACCCTAGCACCAAAATATTTCTCTCTGGAGATATTCCGAATAACTTATAATCTAAAGAAGCTTCCTAGTCTCGACCTCAGCTCTATAATACTTATGATCCGTTCGCTTCTTAGGGTTAACTCTAATACTAGATACTGCTATTAAATGTTCTTCCCAACATTTCGGTTTTCCCCTTTAGATTTACAATACTGAAAAAATATCACTGCTCTATAAGATATTCCCAGAAATATTTCACTCTATCTAGAATATGGGTTCTTTACGCTTCCAGCTTAGGGGAGTTTTTTTTAATAGAGACGGCTTTAAGCTTTCATTACAATCGCACACTCGAAAAATACCTCAGAAAAAATTCTAAATATATTCAGTTCCATGGCAACAGATAACTCTAACAGAACTTTCAGATATGCTGCCAGGTTTTCAATCTCTTTTTTAAGAAAGTTTCCCAGATGGTTCGGCGCTATCAAAATTCTCTGTTCTTCCAAACTCTGAGCATTAGCTAAGAAAAGGCCCTACTGCATTTCACTGCGAACCTTCTTTTAGCTCTCTAGCATAGTCAAAACTAGATTATATAGCTTCCTGCATCCGGTAAAGTTTCTCTATAGAAATACAGATTACTTTGGACTCTGTTTTCGTACTTTGGTTCAGTTTAAAGATAAAGATTCCTAATGCTTTATAAGAGACACGATCCGATCCGTTCCGATTCGATTCGATCGCAACCCTCGCTTGTTCCTAAGACAGCTGTTTAGGATTAGGTCTATCGATTCGCTAGACACGAGTTATATAATATACCAAATATATATATATATATACGTGTACGATTACTCGATCATGCAATTGTTATCTATATATAAATACTTGTTACTGCAAGGGTATTTGCTAGTCTAGTCTAAAAAAGTATTGTTCTCTGTATGGAAAAACAAAAAAAGAAAATGTTCATATAACACATGCTATATACGATACGATATATATATATATATATAACTACGATATTTTACGTTACCCAAAAGCTAGCCTAGACGCATCATATCATTAGTTCACACACACACACACACACACACACACACACACACACACACATATACCACATATAGCTAGAGGATTACGATATATGGGAGAGTAACAGGCGATGTATATAGTTGGATTATATATCGAATATGGGCACAAAATTAAACAAGAAGAACAAAAAGAAAACAACACAAAAAGGTAATTGAAGGCAATCTAGATAGGGAAATGTAACATACCAAATATGATAGATAACATATACTACATAAAAGAAACCAAACTATTTCCAGGCTAATGTCAAGGAATTTAACTAGTTGTTAAACAAACACATTTGAAAAATTACCTAAAAAATATATACATATAAAACATAAACAAATTGAAAAGAACCAGATGCGACTCGCGCGGAATAATATATATATATATATATATATATATATATAGATATACATATATATATATAAAGGTTTATAGCTTAAGGAATTGTCAGGGAACATAACATAACAGCCAGCAGAGTTAACAGAGCTTTAACAGAGTTGAGCAGCAATATGTGGGCGTGCGTGTAACAGAGATTTAACAGAGTTCGCCATAGGTATATCTATATATATATATATATATATATATATATATATATCGATAACTTATTCACACCTACGACTAACTGTCTATATATGGGGTAGACAATATCTGCCCCAAGCATATATACATATATATATATATATATTTTTGTTGTTGGCTTTGGATGTTAACAAGAGCACAATATTATGCTAACCAAACGTACATATATATCTGCATATATATACGAGAATATATATGAGACGTCTTATCCTACAAATAATAATACATATATCTATAAATAAAATTGTATTTTCCAAAGTTCAAAAACGTGTGCAAATAAACACAAAATACCACAAATTTCGGTCGTATTCTTATTTTGGGTCATCGCACGTTAAAAGTAATAATAACATTATCTATATTCGGGGTCGGGGGTTTTTACTATATACACATCGCCAGATAAGGCAGCATTTGTTTTGTTTTGTCCCAGTTTCAAAGTCTAAGGCCGGCCGCTCGCCTGATCGCGCCCACTTCCAAAAGCGTCACGATGAGTTGCCAAAATCGAATATTATTTAATAGGCTCGATTTGATACTGACATACTTGTTAGCCCCCCCCAGCAAGAAACAAACAATAATAATAGCTTATCTCCACTAATTTACAAGCTAAATGGGCCTAATTTTAGACTCTTTTGACAGAAATATCAAGAAACTTTATGTTATACTGTTTATGAGCCAGAGAATTGTTTGCGGCACCTGCATTTGGACCCCAGCTAATAAAGGTCCAATCTGGCAATTGACTGAACTATCTGAACTTCGATATTAGAAGAAATGCTGGACATTTTGGTATGAGAGAGAGAGAGAGAAAGAGAGAGAGAAAGAGAGAGAGGGAGAGGGAGGGAGGGGTAAATGGATTGCTTAACAATAGAACTCATGGATCTCTAGTGCTATAGAAGCTATAGCTATATAGAGCTATCGCTATATGACAGAGAGAGAGAGAGAGAGAGAGAGAGAGAGAGAGAGAGAGAGAGAGAGAGAGACAGAGAGTGTGTGAAAGAGAAAGAATGAGAGAGAAAGAGTGCTTATCAACAGAAACCACAGATCTCTAATGCAAGAAGAGCTAGAGCTATATAGAGCTATCTCTTTCTATGTCATGATCAATAAAGATTTTGAGAATTGGGTCTCTTAAGCATAATTCGAGAAATATGAGAGCTATATGTACCAAACTTCATATGGTGGGTTTCATATTCTCCCTAAATTAAAAATAAAACAAATTTTTGGAAATGTTATATCGATTTTTAGACACGGTCTTTCAACCGTAACTCGGGAATTATTGGAGTTAAGAAAGCGAAACTTCTTGTGTTGGTTCTCATATATTGTACCGAGATAGCGTCTATCTCACTTTTAAGGAACTCCGTTCCGTTATTCAAACAACTCCTACAATTTTCGAAATATCGATAAGTATCGACTTTGAAACATGGTTTTTAGGCCTAACTCGAGAATTATTACAGTTAGATAGGCAAAACTTGGTATGCAGGGTTACATATTGTATACACAGCTTACGAATATTTCATATTTTGGATACCACGTCACATTTCCCCTAGAATTGGAAAAAACCCCTAATATCAGAGTTAGAACAACGTTCTTTGGTGTGTACACACTTTTTTATGTCATATATAAGTGTTGAACATTTTATAAAGATCGGACCATGAATAACGAAGTTCATAGAGATTGAATTGCCGTAGATCATATAATATCTAAGAGATTAAGTTTTATTTGATTTGCTTTTCGGGCTAAAAATATACAAGAATAATGCGTAAACAGAAAAAAAAATACAAAAAAAGGCATTAAAAGATTAAGCTTATATAGAGCTATATATAAACGATACTTGATTATGAGCTAGATTAGCGGGGATTAGGGGCGTGGCCGTATGCGGACCCGAATCCCGTTGCCGCTCTTCATCACCAGCTCGGCGAGCGGCTGCGGCTGATGTTCGGCGACGGGCAGGAACTGATAATGCCGCAATAGCATGGCCAGCGAGCACTTGAGCTCCAGCATGGCGAACTTTTGACCTGCAGATAACAACATTATTTTCGGGTGTGGCCTTAACAGGGGGGTCGGGGACTTACCTATGCAATTGCGGGGTCCGGCGCTGAAGGCGGCGAAGGCAAATGGATGCAGCTGATGTTCGTTTAGATAGAAGCGATCCGGATCGAAGCGTTCCGGCTCGGGAAAGCTGTCCGGATCGCGATGCAGCATATAGACCAGACAGCTAATGGAGGCGCCTTTGGGCACCGTCACCTGGCCCACCTGCAGATCCTCGTGCACGTTGCGTGAAAAGAACGGCACCGACGGATACAGACGCAGCGTCTCCTTGATGACCGCCTCCAGATACGGCATCGACTCCTTCTCCCTGCCCTCCAGCTCGAGCGCCTCCTCGTAGACGCGCTGCTGCACATCCGCGTGCTTGGACAGCAGACTGATGGCGAACGCAATTGCCGAGCTGGTCGTGTCGTGGCCCTCGAACATGAACGTGTCCACCTCCTCGCGTATGTCCACGTCGCTCAGCTCGCCGCCGCCCTCCATTTGGGCGAGCAGCAGCATGTCCAGAAATGCCAAACGCCGCTTGCCCCCAATATCGTTGTGCTCGTCCTCCTCCGCCTCCTTGCCGTTCTCCTTGCCGTTCTGCTTGGCCAGCTCCTGCTGCTGCAACAGCTTGCGGCGCATGTTGATCACGCGATGCGTCTCCTCGTGCAGCACGCGCAACGCCGCATCTCGCTGGCGACCCGCCGCGGACAGATTGAAGAGCAAATTGAATCTCTGCCAGAAGGAGAAGCTCTGTCGATGTAGTATGCGGCAGATGCTAAAGAAGGGTCAAAGGGTCAAACTTGGTCAGAATATTGGTTTAAGCAACAAAGTTCTTATATTAAGCACACATTTCTTTTTACTTTGAATCTGACAAGGAACTTAAGAGCTGCTGTGCTTTCACTGAGAACATTTTCTCTTACTTTAAGTATGCACATTTTTGTTTAAAGTTTCTTTTTGGTTAGTTTATATAAACTCTTAATGGGGATGCCGAGACGAGGGTTCGATCTCGAAAACTTCAAGAGCTGGGAACTTTAACCTTGAGCCTTAAGCCTTGCGAGTATAACTTCGTTATTCGATAACTTAAATATCGATTGTAGCACATGGATTTTATGGGCCTAACTCGAGAACTATGAGAGCTAGAAAAGACAAACTTGATATGTAGACTCTCAAATGGTACCCACTGCTTGCAAATATTACACATTTTGGAAGCCACGCCCTGTTTTCCCTAGAATTCGAAGAAATGTCAATTTGACAGCTCGAGCCTCGCGCCTTGTTATGTACACACTATTTTATGGCATATTTAAACCTTGAGAATGTCAATACGATCGAACTATGAGAACATTTTGCATATGCAGGGTATCTTCTAGTCGTGACTTGTTTTCACTTACGTCTGGACGGCGCGCACATACTCGGAATCGCTCTGCATCTGGGCGTGCTTCTTGATGCCCATCGCCGTCTCGCAGATGGCATCGAGGGCGAAGAGCGTGATGTAGGGATAGATATCGAAGGGCTCGCCATCGGCATGCTCGCGCAGCCGACTGACCAAAATGCGGCAATTCTCCTCCATCGGCTCCTTGAACTCGCTGAGTATGCGGAAATGGAAGCCCGGCGTGAGCAGCTTGCGCCGGCGATGCCACGATTCGCCCCCGTTCGTCAGCAGGCCCCTGCCCAGCCAGGGCTCTAGCAGCTGATAGTTGCGCGACTTGCTCAGCAGCGTATTGTTGCCGAGCACCTGTTTAATGTCCTCCGGCGAGGTGAAGAACACCATCAGATCCTTGCCGAACCAAATGCGAAAAACCGGCCCATGCCGTGCGCGCACCTCCTTCAGCCAGTTGAGTATCTCTGCATTTAGGCTGTGATTATATTTGGTATATTTCTCTCTTGCCTCTGCTTCGACTTACCGCCCTTCTTCACATTGGCTATCAGCTCGCCCACGCTGGGGCCGGGCAGGGTTCTGGAAAAGCGCTGCAGCTGCACGAACTTGATTATGTGCGGCAAGTAGCGCAAGAAAAGCGCCCACAGCGCAAATGCGAACAATGCCAAGGTATTCATTTTGAGAAAAACAAAAAACAACCACACGAGGTGTGCAGGTGTGCAGATGTGTGTGCAGGTGTGTGTGTGTGTGTCCAACTTTCTGCACAGCTCAGTAATTATTTTTTTCTAGTTTGTTTTTATGATGTTGTTGACTTAAAGAATGCGTAGCGCAGCACCGTTCGCTTCTCGGCAACTAACTAAACTGAACTAAACTCAATTTAGAAATCAACGACAACAAGAAACAATCGCCAGCTGCGAGCCAACCACAGAAGATTACATACTCTAACTAGCACAAATTGACCAGCAATAAAAAAATATATATGGCATTATGGTTCTACAAGTTGCAGCAAAAAAGATTGTAGATAAAAGATACAGATACATTTACAGGATGAAACCTGTTTACTAGCCTCTTAGATACAAGATACACACATGAAAGGAGATTTGGGATAAGAGAAGTAAGGTAAGAGCAATAAGAGTATTTTACAAGATAAGATATTTTCTACCATAAACGATAGTAGATACAAGATACAGATACATTTACAGTGTAGAATATGTTTTCTAGTCTGTAAGCTACAAGATACACACATGAAAGGAGATCTCGGAAAAATAAGATACTTTTTCAAGGATATAAAATGCATGCAAGATTCATGCCATAAGATATTTTCTAGCATACATGATTTTAGATACAAGATACAGATAGATTTACAGGGTAGAATATGCTTCGAACACAAAAGATACAAGATTCAGATAAAAGATGAGGTTTAGGATACAATATGGTAACAATAAGACACTTTTTCAAAGATATAAAACGCATAATACAGATACAAGATACAAGACAAATATAAAATAAGATATTACATGTAAAGATATAAAAGATATAAGATACAAGCTACAACATGTTTCTAGAATAGAAGCTTCAAGATTCAATTAAAAGATGATATAGGATTAAAAGTTAAGATACTTTATAAAACATATGAACTATAAGACACAGCTACCAGATACTTTCTAAGAAACAAGATAAAAGTCTTTATTTATAAACAAGATACAAAATACAATATGCAGATACAAGCTAAATCATGTTTTTTGGAGTGTAAAATATATATCTTAAATAAAACATAGATAGCTTGTAAGATAAGAGAAGATATTTGTACCTATAAAAGATTCAATTTGAATAAGCTCTATAATTCTTAAAATCTATGGTTAACAGAAACTTCCCGACTTCCTGAGTAAATATCTGTGAAAATATTTGATATATCGCTCCGATCAGGTCGGGCTCCGTGCCATATCAAGCGGTAATATAAGAAAATATAATAGACATTTTTATAAAAGACTTCAATTTTCACAACTGGAATGGAATATTTGTTTCTATCAGATCGATATATCAGATCGATAAACAACTAGGAGGAATTAAAAAAGAAAGGAGTTAAGAATCAGAGAAGAAAAATGGAGGATACGTGAAAGAGTTGTGTTCTGTCTATGCCGAGAATCTGCATAACCTATGTAAAGCCTAGGCTGAATATCGATATTTATCGATACATTTTCGATTAACTTTGACGTTCTTCGAGCGTCCAAATACCCTTTAAAATGCCTTCTGTTCTGATAGTCTTAGAGCCAGAATCGATCGATTTGGCTGCCTTCTACCTATCATATACCCAATATATATATATTTGTCGAGGTATGATGATCTTGACGGTCAGCTTCTGACTGATCGATCGCAAATGCCCGACTGCGGGCAGTGCACATCGAACCTGTCGCCAACTGTTGTTTCCCGTGTCGCTCACTTTGACGCTGCGTTCTCTCTCAGAGGGGGTTGGGCGCTACGTGGAGAGAGGGGTGGGGTAGGGGGATAGGGGCATAGGGGGGGTTGCAATGATTGTAACGTATTGTAAATCGTATTATGAGCGTCGTGAAAAATCGTATCAAAACAAGTTCCATAAAAGCGTCGCGCCTGACCTACATGAAAATTGCGAACGTCTGCGCTGGAGGCCAATGCGAAGAGCTGCTCGGCTTTAGGCTGGTTCTATACTTGGGGGCTCGAGAAACCACAAACTAGAGAAATATGCAAATAATAAAGAATTCAAAGATATATAAAGTATAAGGCACAATGTCAGGGCCGAAAATGCAGGCCACGTGCGTCTTAATCCCGATAGGATTTTTACATCGACGAAGCAAAAATACAAAACTTTTCTCATTTTATGGTTTATCTATTCAAATAATTTTGTAATTATTGAACTAATTAATTGTGTCAGGGAATAATATATTTTTAGCTATTAATAAAATAAAAATAAGAAAGAAATTGGTTCTTTTCGAATTCAGGCCTCGCTTCAAGGTTCGTTGAACAATATTATCTGGGATTTGGGGCCACCCTAATAATGCCTGAGACTTATTATGCAATCGACGAATTGTTTTCCTATTGTACAATGCACATTCCAAAGTTCGTTTTGTATTGCGCTTGAACATAAATTTCTATATGGAATACTAGTGTCGGTAGCCCGGCGTTGCGCGGTTCATACACTTTTTTGTAACAAATTCAAGTAAATCTTTTTATCCCATTTTGAACACAGAAAAACTCTATACTAAAACTATATACTCAGAGAAAAACTAGATTTATGCATAAGCTAACATAAATGCCACGCCTCGACAACTTCAAGTCAATCGAATGAAAAACAGAATCGTTTCACGCAACAGATTTACACGCATTTTCCGAAGCTGGAGGTGGATTTGGAGCAAAAACCTTTGCATTGCGAACTGTTTTCTATAGCTCTTACCTGATTATAAAATTTCTATCAGTTGGAAGGTAATAAAATGTGTATCTTTTTTATACAAGTGCCTACATACAAAGTTTCTAGTTCTCGAGCTCATGCTGATAAAAATATCTCAAAATCGATATTTCTCGATATATGATCGATTAATCAAACTGGGAATTGATAAAATGATAAGAAATGGTATAGTTCCCTATAAGGACACCTTCACACAGACAAACATGGCTAGATATACGCAGCTTGTCGTTCTGATCACGACCACAAATATTCTTAATGGGGTAGGCCATGTTTCATACAGCCATATACACCCTTTAATACGTTTAACAATAAACAAGAGATTATGTGCGTAAATGTCAGGGAAAACATAAAGTTAAGTAAATATTGACCACAGCTAAAATTGGGGCACGCAATCAGTCAAGTTCAAAAAGTTGAACATGAGCACGATGATAAGAACTGATATATTTATAGACTTCAGTTTGCCAACCCACTCCACCCTCCTCCCTTCACCCCCCAACACCCAACACCCATGCTTACAGCTATACTCAGAGCCAGATAGTTCAACTTAAACTAAGCTACATTCATTTAAAGCCTGGCATACTTTTAGGCTGTTTTCTTATGTGCCTATAGAGAGTAGTTGGAAAAACTTCTAATAAATTATCAGAAATTTGTAAAGGTAAACTGGAAACTGAGGGACCACGCCCAGCTAACAAACTTTCTCAATCGGACCCGATTTCCTGTCCCTATATCCTTACAATTAGTTGAAACTAGTTCAAATTAGTTAAAACTAGTTTAATTCGTTGTAACTAGTTCAAATCAGTTGAAACTTGTTCTCTGCTGGTTCTTTAATGCTTTAATGCAACTGGTTCAAGACTGAATTTTATCTGCCTAAAATCTGGATCAAAATTGAGTGCATAACGATTCAAAATGGATTCAAACTAATTCAAAACTGGTTCAAAATTGGTTTTAAGTGGTTCCACATTTGGATAGAACTGGTTCAAAATTGGTTTCAAACAGCTTTCGAACTGATTACAAACTGATTTCAGCTAGTTCAAAACAAAGTATACACTGGTTCCAAAGTGCACTGGAACTGGTTCAAAGCTGTGCAAAAACTGGCTCAAATCTTGTTTAAACTAGTTCAAAACTGACCTTCGACTGAATTAGCGCCAGATTCAAAAATTAGTTCAACGGATAAGCTCTCATACAGGAATCTCTCTTCGACATGTTTCATTTAATGGTTATAATTGAATTAATCGTGGATTGTTGAAGGCCAGCAGAGAGCGGCAGAGCTTGGTGCGAAAAGGTAGCCATTGTTGAGTCAAGGTCGACGCCTGATTTGGCGCTGTTCCACGTTGGGCAACACGTGCGTCTGGCGATATGCCCAGCTGGGTTGTTGATGGAGTCGCGGATTGCCCAACGCGACAAGCGACACGGACTAAATGCCCGAGCGTGGGTTACGCACTTGAACGTGTCGGCTCGAACGTGTCGCCTCTTTGAGCTGGTGTCCAGAGTCGTAAACAATTCGATTCGAATGGCAGCGCGTTGTGCACTTGACATGCGCTTATTAAACGTGTTTAGTCAGCTCTGATCAACAATTAATTAAGTAATAAAACCAGCTGGTAAGTGACTAAAATATAGTCTATAAGTGTCCTCATGCTGAGTGAGTTATCTAGGGTATAACTCGTTGGTAAGTGACTAAAATACACTATGTATAAGCGTCCTCATGCTGAGTTAGTTATCTAGGGTATAACATCTAGGTTAACCCATTTAGAGGGTATTCATAGTCTGTCACCTTTTATGTAATGCAGAGCAGCAGTGTTTTCACCCAGTACATTAGGTATATATATATATATATCGGTTCAGTCTCAAGAGCTCCGTATAAATAGACCTATTCCTTGGAGTCGGCCGAATCGAATGGAAATATAGTTCTTGGCTTTTTTGCCATGAAATGTGTAACGCATAGAAGAAGCCATCTTCGACTTCATAAAGTATTTATATATATTCTTGATCAGCTTCCACAATCGAGTCGTTATAGTAAGATTCGACTGTCTGCTTCAATGCGAACTAGTCTAGTCCCTGTAGATCAGTTTACCGAAAATTTTTTCATCAAACCCGGCTTTTACGAGCATTACTAAGCTCGCAAATGTTTATAAGGGTATAATCTTACCTTCTCGCTTTTATTTATATTCGAGTTTTTATTTATTTATATATTTGCTTCGGTATTGAGAGTCCAGCGAGCAACGCCGGGTAATTTCCTCTAGCCTGTACCTCTTTAGGCGCTTCATCTGCTTTTGACCGCTTGGGTTCGACGTTTAAGGTAATGTGCTTGTTATTAACAAGGTATGCCGAATTGGTCGCAGTTCAATGCCCAACGAACTCGCCGCCGACCCAACGACCTTTGACCTATGCGGCCCGC
>JAWNOU010000111.1:0-315000 GCA_035045725.1 Drosophila ezoana | reverse complement strand
CTCGCCTTGGCATTAGTGTTTATTTTTTTTTTGAAAAGAAGATTTATGTAAAACGTTTGGGAAGTTGGCGGCAGAGCGGCAGAGCAGCCAGCTGCGACGCCAGCAGCGACGTCGACAGCGACGTCGACAGCACTAGCTAAATAGTCGCAGATGCTGTTGCTGTAAGTTTTTCAACGCGAGTCTAAAAACACAAAACTGCCGAAACCCATCGACCACGATCCAACCCCCCTCACCCCAGACACCTTCCTCCCCACACCCCTAACCCCTCACCCCCTTTCCTTTCGCCTACCTCAACCTCGGTGGATGGCCCACCACCCACCAGCTTGCCACAGCCTTAAACAAGACGCCTGCAAGGCCTTCGCTTCTGCCTCCTGGGGTTGCTCTCCCTGCCCTTGGCCCCTGTCCCCGCCCCTGCCCCTGCCCCTGCCCCCGCCCACGCCCCTGGCCAAGCTCAAGTTTTGGCAAGTTTCATGTTTAGATTTCTAAGTCGCTTGCCAACTGCGGCCTCGGATTTTCCACTATAAATATACATTTTCCGTTTGCCCCGTCGCTTTCGCATAGGGATCTGCCCGCCGACCGAGTCGGACATCAACGGGATGTGCCCCGTAATTGTGTTCGTCAATATTCTGGCTGCAAAAATAGAAATTAGCGTTTAAAAGGGGGCAAGTCCCAACTGGCAGATACCCTGTAGTAAGCGGCGAGTTGCCGTAATTCCTTCTATACACACACATGTGCTTCTTCTTGCTCTGAACTGACGGGAAATTCATATTCGATTAACTTCGGTGCTTGAGAGCCGATTTTAATGGAGGATTGCGATTAGGCAACTGGTTCTTTAACTCGAAGTGTTGTGCCTTAAAAACCGATATTTATCGATCTGGGAAAATGGTAGCAGGTTTTAACAAAAGGTAAAACATTCCTGGTCCTGTGTAAGGTATCCGAGAAACTACCTAAAGAATCTCTCTAGAGTCCAGACAAACGAAGCAGCGCTTGATTCGGGCTGGGCTAAGTCTCGATCTGTGTAGGGTATTCGAAAACCTTGATTCAGGCTGGGCTGATTCCTGATCCCATGTAGGGTATCCGAGAAGCTACCTTGCAATGAGAGCCTCTCTCTCTCTTTAGAGTCCAGACAGTCCAGTCCCCACTTGATTCGGGCTGGGCTGATTTGGTAGTTGATGTTTTTATTTTTTTTTTTGCAATTAGCATATGGAATATTGATTAGGTCTTTGGCCACAAGCGCGAGGTCGAGGCTACCAACCTGTCGGCCTTGGCCGCGGGGTTCAATGCACATTGCATTTATTTGCAATTATTGACAAACTGGCAAACAGTCGATTTAAGCAAGTGTCAACAGCGCGGCAAAGAATGAAAAACCCATCAAGAACAAAGAGAAACCCGCACACATTCAATATTTGCACAATATTGACAAACCGAATGTGGCCCCAAAAAAATGGGGCCTTTGTTTATGGCCATGTTTTCTAGTTGGATGGCGATTATTGGATCAGCTGCGAATACTACGATCCGCCGATCGACAAACGTCTCAGCCACGTGCCACAACACGCTGCCAACACACACACGCACACACACATACACATACACGATCATGTAATTGCTCGGAGGATTGCGAAAAGATTCTGAGATCGATTCAGTTTCTGGGCAGAGCCCAAGTATCCCCCGGATAGCACGAAAAGGCGACCGAGACGGAGACCAGGAGCAGTAATATCTTTCGTTGTCGAACACTGGAAAACCGTTTATGACTAAATGACCCCTGGGTTGACTTCTAGTTGAATTCTAGCATCTCAGGCAAATCTCCCAACAGTCTCCTCGACTCGTCGCCATTGTGTTGACAGAATAGGCTCAGATGTAATATTCCCGATTAACAAGGATCTGGCTCTCTGAACAATCGCCTCCTTTGAAGGTCTCGCAGCCCTGAGATCCTAACGCGACCAAGGACCAAGGACAGGAGTTGGGATCCAATAAAATGAGCACAAATCTAACCCCACTGAACTGAAATTTGAGTAGAACTTTTCTTTCGGTTAAAAGTGGAACTTGGGAGAACTCGATCACAAAGTGGGATGTGAATCGAATCTCTATGATAACATTTTTTTTTTGTGGATCTGCAGCATTATACTTTTGAGCCGCGCAAAGCCGGTTCATTTGAATTTTTTTTTTTAGACAAAGTGTAAGCAAACAAACAGCCACAAATAAAATGCTGCAAATCGAAGTGAAGCAAACTTTTCTTTGGCTCACACACACACATACACACGCACACAGAGTCTCTGTTTCCGTCGCGTTTTGTCTCTCATAGTTGAGACTAACAACAACAACAACAACAACAACAAGAACAGAAAGGAAGCGACGCGTAGCAAAACGAAAAATGCCACAAAACGTGCTTCTAAGTTATTTTTCATTTGCCTCCGCTGCGACGGGGGCAAAGGCAGAGGCAGAGGCAGGGGCAGAGACAGAGAGGCAAACCCAACCCTCCCCCCAGCCTGGACCCCAGCATCTTAGACGCTTCAGCGCCACTTGCTATTGTGCCTTGTTGTTGTTTTATCCCGCACACACACACACGCACAACAAAAGAACGTTGAGTAGTTAGGTAACTGTAACGGGCCAGGGCCAGGGCCAGGGGGGCAGCGGGTTATGGGGGGGACTGGGGAGGCATTTTAAGATTTATGTCGGTGATTATTTCTAAGTTTTTGTGCGCTTAGCAATGCGCCAGGTCCGTGGCCAAGAAAGGTAGCACGTAGCCGAGCCAAATAGTGAACCCAAATGCCTAGTCCCATGCCCAGGTCCAGCTCCAGGTCGAGGTTCGGGCCCAACTCCATTTCCAGCTCCATTTTCAGCCCTGGTCTTGAACGTGCTTTGTGCTGGGCGATATAACTCATACGCTGCGTTGTCGGGCTGCCAATTTGCCCCTGTTAAACCCATTTTACTCGACAGGCTGCATTCGCTGCATTCCTTGAAGTGAGCTAGTCGGGAGTGATCGACTGGCAGATACCAAGGAATCAGCGCAGCAGGAGATACCCTCCTGATCGCTACCAAGTGAGTCCACTGTTGTCCAATGGTCTTCAAGCTCTGCTTAAGAAAAAGTGGCTTGACAAAATATAATTCCATGGTTAGATTCGCTCAGCTGATAGTTTTGATCATATGTTGAATATATGTTCCTTGCCTACCTCTGCTTGTGACGTACGCATTTTCATAGGGTTCAGGCTATATCAAAGAACCTTCAAAAGGTTTAAAGGCCGAGGAGTTCAGCTCAGGACTCATGTCAAGGTCTTTTTCTCTCTCTCTCCCTCTCTCTCTGTCTCAGCTCAACCTAATAGTTGCAGTTGCTGTGCTGCACGGAGGTGAGCCCAACTACGGGCTTGAGTCAGCATAAAAAATGTATCTAATGCTTGCTCTTTCCGTTCCGTTTCGTTCCGTTTCGTTTCGTTCCCTCTTGTCCCTTCTATTCATTTGCTTTCCTTTCGTTAGCCTCCTTCTATTCAATTCCATTCTTTTGGCTCCATTGTTGCCGCTGCTCGTCGTCGTTTTTTTCTAAGCACAATACTATTTTCTTATTTGCCGTTATTGTTGTTGTTACATTTAAAATGTTTTATTTGGCCATTTGTATGTTTTATGGGCAGCCGTCCTTACCGTCGCTACCTTCCCAATCGACCCATGCCTTGTCCGATTCCCCCTCTTCTCCCCTCTGCCGATGCCCCCCCTCGTTGCGCCCCAGCTCAAGTTATTTCAACACACACTTTCACATGGATATTCAATTATGTGTGTATCTATATCTGAATGGATTGTGTGGACATAAAGCTAATATTATAATTGACACTCGAATGGAAATCAACTCTAAGTTTGCACAAGAAACTATAGAGAAAATAAGAGCACATAACGAGAGGTCGCTGGTTCGACTTTGGCATCAATTTTTAATTTGTATAGTTGCCACTTTTTATTTGTTACAGTTTAGAAATAAAAAAAGGACATTTATTAGAAATTAATCGAACTAGCAATAGAGAGGTCGCTGGTTCAACTTCAGCATCAATTTTTACTTTTTATAATTACCATTTTTAGAATTGCCATTTTAGAAATGAAAAAAAAACATTTATAAAAAATTAATCAAAATAGCTATAGAGAGGTCGCCGGTTCAACTTCAGCAGAAAATTGTAATATGTATATTTCCTTAAAAAAGCATTTATAAGAAATTAGAAGTAAAAAGAAATTGTTTCCTTTTGCTGATGCATTCATATAGTATGTTTTTTTGTCGGGCCAAGTTAAGGGATCGCAGCCCCATTAAAACATAACTTTCTCGTATCCCTTTCGATCTAAACAACTAGCCCAAACAGATTCAATTTTGCTGTCGTTTGAAATCGGAGCATTTTCTCACTGTGGCAGCAGCTTTCATTTTTCTTTGGCCTCCGCTTTTTTAACCCACACTGAAAAACAAAATAGCGACTGCTCAAAAGGAGCAACACTGGATGAAAAGGCACACACACAGACACACAGATACACGGGCGTATTCTAAATTAAAAGTAATAATAAGTATGTTATGTTCGAGTCAAACGGGTGGCATGGGCGGAGATGGAGGGTGGCGGGGTAGCGGGTTGGAGGTGGGGCATGCCGCGGAGAATAACCACCCTCCGGCCCAACCGACGCCGCGAACTACCGACATTGAAATAAAAAAATTTTTAAATATAAAAGGATGCCACACACACACACACACACACACACACACACACACACGCACGCAATATGCATATGTATATTACCCCACCCAGGCATCTACTAACAACAACAAAACATCAACTAATACCAGAGCCTGTTGGTTGTAGCTGGTCCTCTGCGTCGCCTTCGCCGTCGCCGTCGCCGTCGACGTTAACGCTGGCAGCGCAGCAGCCAAAAGCAATGCAAAAGAAATATTGCAACCCTCGGCACAGGGTTGTATGTGCTTTTTATTTTCTAAACTTGCTGAAGTTGTCGTGTTTTTTTTTTTTTGCTGCTCTTTGAATGCTTTTTATGTGTGCGAGTAGTACCCGTACTTAGTGGCCAGCATGAGTTTCAGCGTAATCGGCGTAGCTGCACTGCGCAAAATGATGGAGCCAGTTTCCACTATGCTAAAAGCTAAAAGTTGTTACACGTGCAAACTGCAGGTTCTGCAGGTTCTGTAGCAAATGTGGAAAACCAAGTTTCGAACCAAAACTAAATCTATGAAAAACCGGCTTCACGAACCCAACCTTAGGCGAGGACAGTTGAACGGTTTTTGTTGGGCTTGTACACTTACTTCGTATTATTTCGGGAATTGCAATTATGTTAATCTAAAGTGCCCTCAATATTTCTCGCCGTGTACGCTTTGTTTGCCTTGAATGTGTGTGTGTGTGTTGTCGTTGTCATTCCGTCTAAAAAGCACCTTTTTTCCACTACGATTCCGCTTATCCGCCTGCCGCTCTGCCTTACAACAGGCGGCACAACAGTTTACAACACACACACACACACACACGCACGCACAGACACACACACCCGCACACACGCACACTCAAAGAAGCAGCCACCATAAAACATAATATGTATGAGATTTTTGTAACTACGAACACGTAGTTAAAAAATGAAAAATAAAAAATTTAGAGCTGCAAACGAAGATGAAGATTCTCTGTGTGTGTGCTATGTGTGTGTGTGTGTGTGTGTGTGTGTTGGCCGCTGCTACCTAGAAGCAGCGGCAACGACGGCATCGACGTCAGCGTCACCGTCAAAAATTGAAAAAATACAACTACAACGCACGACGTCTGCCGCCGTCGCCGTCGCCGCCGCCGCCGTCTCAACCTCAGCCTCAGCTGGCTTTGCCGCAGCCAAGTCACAGTACACACACACACACACTACCCACAGGCACGCACTGTCGCACACACACACACGTGAATGTAAACCACCCTCGAAAAAATTTCGCGCAGCAAAATCTAAAGCAAAAATGTTGCGGGACAGACGAACGAAGTGCAAAAGTATAGAAAGAAATGTTGAAATAAAAACCTTGTTTCCGCGCAAGTTACAACAGAACTGAACCCGCCCCTCGCCCCCCACAGCTGACAAAAAAGCTAAGCACACACACAGACAGAGAGAGCAAAAGAGAGAGAGAGAGAGAGGGGGGGGGGAGGGGTACATGCCGTCGCCCACCTTGAAGAGAAAGTACGATATTTGCTAGCAATAAAAGTAGTAATCAGTCGCGCGGTGCCTGAAGAACGGGTGCTGAGAGCGGGACACCCACACACCCACACTCACCCACACACCCACACACACACACACACGAACGTAGTGCCGAGGTTGTTCTGTCGACATTACCGAGTTAGAAAGAGATGAGCATTAGAAGCAGCAACAGCATCAACAACAACAACAACAACAGCATTTGCTAGGGAAGCCAGTTTCAGGGCGGGAAGGGGGGTAACTGTGAGAGGAGGTGGGGTGGGCGTAACAACTGCGCCGCGTAACGAGAACTTTTCATTTTATGTAATTTGAGTTCGTTTTTTTTCCCTGCGCTGCTTCGCTTTTTTGTGCTTTGCTCATTTTTCTATAACATTCGAATTTTTAAGTGAGTGTCGTCCTCGGCGTCGCCGTCGCAGTCGACGTCAGCGTTAACATTGACTGCGCTGTCGCGCTGTCACGCATGCCGTTGCTTCTGTTGCTGCTGCTGCTGCTGCTGCGGCTGAGGCTGAAGCTGCTGCTGCTTGTGCCGTTTGCCGTTGCTTTACTTCACTTTTGCTTACCCCCTTATTCGCCCCTAACGGGCTGCAATGCTTTTTGCTAACTAAGACATTCAGTCGCTGCTCGCTGCCCGCTGCCACTGCTGGCAGCGCTGCTTTGCCGCCAGTTTTTGTGTGTTGAAATTACGAAAGCGACATTAATTTTTTAGAATTGCGCTTATGCGTGGAAAAGCAGTTAGCCTAGTGCGAGGGAGTTGGAGCTGGGGCTGGGGGAGGGGGGGAGGCGTTGGCATTGGAGGATTGGCATGAGGACAGAGACAGCGGCTGCGGCTGCGACAGCGCTGCTTGCCAAACTTTCACTACGGCCGCGCGGAGGTGCGTAAAGGGAAGCTGCGCTTTAAATGGGTAGTAAACGCGCATGTATGTAGTTATATTATTTTTTACGAGCGCGATATGTTGTGTAAAATAGCATTCTGCCTCAGTCAACCAGCGACGCGCCGCGCCACGACCGACGGTCCCCAGCCCCAACTTGTCGCCGCAGATATGTATATACATACATACATACATACATATGTATGTGTGTGCGCATAGGTCTGGCTGTTTGTTCTTACTTAAGACTCAGGTGTATGCCAATAACTAAGCTCGAGGGAGGGGAGACAGACTTTCTTCGTTCTATACAGACGTTCGATTATTCGATAGGCCAGCATCAATAGTTAATCAATTTGTTATGCAACACTAGTATGCTACGAATTTTAGTTGAAGAGGGAGACAGACTTTCTTCGTTCTATGAAGACGTTCGATAACAATAACTATCGAGCAATGTTATCGATAAATCAGCATGAATAGTAAATTAATTTGTTATGCAACACTGGTGCCTAGTTTAATGAGCGCAAGTATGCTTAGAATTAGGTTTGAGGGGGGAAGACAGACTTTCTTCGTTATACATATATATAAGTTAGTTGATTATAGGTATCGATCAAAGTTATCGATAGGGCAGCATCAATAGTGAATTAATTAGTTATGCAACACTGGTGCCTAGTTTAATGAGTACAAGTCAATATAGCAGGTTATACTGACAAAAAACTCATACATTGCGCTTAATTTATGGCTCCCCCCCTATACACACACACACACACACACACACACACACACACATGCAGACAGACTGTCTACTCGCCCCTGATTGTTTCAGGACTATGTGAAATTATTTACGCGACAATCGAAATGGATTTTTTTATAAATGAGAAGAAATCTCATGAATAATAGCGAAAAATATTTGAACGTCACATGCTTTTTATATTGTAATTATAATGGCAAAATTATTTTTTTTTTTGCGCCAATGTTTCGACAGGCACACACACAAACACATACAGGGCTCGACAAAATTTATATTTGCCTATGTAATGGTTTTTTATTGCAAAAGAATGGATACATAAAAAAAAAATTGTTAAAAAAATATACAAAAAAATGTGAAAATATTTGTGTGCTTGGGGTTGGCAAATTTATTGATGAAGCGAAAAAACGCAGCCAAATGAAATGTTAATTTTACACACACCCACACACACACACACACAAACACACTCTCTATCTGTGACAGCTGCAAACAATGGAAATCACAATGACTGACCGATCCTGGCCTTATCCAGACCCCGTAGACCCCCCTCCCACCTCCCCCCTTCGCCGAGCTCGTTTTGAAATCAAAATAAATATCATGCTGCCAAATCGTCATAACAACAACATGACTTGCCATTGCCAAAGCAGAAAGCCGAGATATGTTCTATAATTCAAACTGTTCCTAACATCGTTGCATGCCCCACCTCCCCCCTCCCCTCCCCTGTGTGTGTGTGCCTGCGTTTGCCTAAAACCAGTGTTTGCTAACGTCAACAGAAAGCGAAGCGAGCACGTTTCACAGACAATAGAATCCGAGTGCGCCCATCGCAAGTGTTTTTTTTTCTTTCTTTTATCATTTTATTTCAATGCCCTTTCAAAGGGTATCATAAATATTACCTAGAAATATGTAGCTGATAGAAGGAAATATCTCTAGGCCCATAGAGTATATATGTAGATGCTTGCATTGCTTGCAGCTTTAACAATTGGGTCGATGTTGCGGTAGAAACTAGTCTCGCATTTTTCCCTCCTTCTGTCTGGCCCTCCTTCTGTCTGGCCAGATTGAAGCATTATATTATAGAGCTTTTATAGGAATAATCGGACAAAAATTAACTTAAAAGTATTTCTTAATATTTAACATGTTTTTCCTTGAAGCCTCCTTCATAGCGTCTAACTCTTACGTCTCCCTGCAGTCAGGCAATTAGATCAAAGACATGACTAAAGGAATTTACCCGACATTGCTCGGTTCAAGCTTGAAATTGCTGATAAATTTGAACCAGCGACCTGCACTTTGTTTTTCCGTCAACTTAGACACCTCTTGGGCTCATTTTCGTGCGTTTTTTTACTACACAAACTTTAATTAATGTTTTCTAAGATCCCAACTAGTTATTAGCTGCGATTTAAGTCGGGAAATACTTTTATATAAAAAGAATAAGAATTTGATAATATGGTGAATATCATTGTGAAAAATCCAAGTCCTTTAGACAACCTGTACAGTCAAAACTTCGAGCTGGAACACACACACACACATGCAGAACACATACACATACACACACATATATTTATATACCATGCGTGTTGGCAGTCAAGGAGCGCACAGTTATATCTATATATATATATTATATATATCTGTGTATGTGTGTGAGTATGTGCACACACGCACACACACTCGCACACACATGACCCCAGCGACATGCTAAAAATTTGTATAGAAAATTAGTTAAAAAATTACTCCGCAGACACACACTCACACACACACACGGGTACAATTTACATGAGCGGGGCTGGGGGGGATTGGGTGGCTTATATATGTTTGCGTTAGCACACAAGCTCATACACCCACACACCCACACACACACACACACGCGCACACACACGTTTAGCATTAGTGGGCTGCGTTAGAAATTGCGTGGATCCTTCCTTTCCCATTGTGAACGCGACATTACTACCTCCACACTTACACACACACCCACACACACTCTACTTCTACTTTTTTTTTAAGCACTCACACACACACACACACACACACGCACGTATACATGTGCCGCGTGTGGCGCGAGTTGAAAGTTTGTCATAAAGCACCCCATTAAAAAAGAGGCGCACAAAAACGGCAAAGTTCTGGGCGGGGCGGGGGCGTGGGGCACATAACAACAACACCCCCCACCCTCCCCGCCGGGGGCAGCTTCGGTATGGGCTTCGGTTTTCGCTGGGGTTACGAATTTGGCGCGGCAAAGCGAGACAGAAAGCAAAAGCACCCACCAAATTAAACATAAATGCGAATTAGAAAAACTTTACACATGAGAAGAAGCAGAAGAAAAAGCGAAAAAAAAAACGCTCAGAAAATAAATGAATTGGCCGCTGCCAACGCGACGCAAAGCGCGGCGCCGTCGCGCAGATGAACCGTTGCAAGTGCAGCAAGGACTGAAGAAGAGGTCCCAAAGGAAGGTAGCTGGTTCGACTCACAGTTTGAACCAGCAAATTCTCATTTCGCGAGCCTGCTTTTTGACATCAATAAAAGACAGCTTTTGGTTAAACTGTCAAACAGGACTCTAAGCACCAAAAAAGAAGGTAGCTGGTTCAATTCACGATTCAAACCAGCGACTTCTCTTTAAGTTCGATTCGCGAATCTGCTTTTTCACATAAATAAAGCCAGCTATTGGTTAAACTGTCAAACAGAACTCCAGCCCCAAAATAGAAGGTAGCTGGTTCGATTCACAGTTCGAACCAGCGGCTTCTCTTTTTCTATTTTCTCAGCTTTTGGCGTAAATCTTGTACTTTTACAATTTGTCAAAAGTTTATTGAATCAATTTAACTGCAATTGGATTGGTGCGAGTTTCGATTCAGCTGTTTTTTGGTTCAGTTCACGGTTTGAACCAGCAACTTCCTTTAAGTTCGTTTCGTGAGTCTAAATAAAACCAGGTTTTGGCTTAAATCTTGTGCTTTTAAAAACTGTCAAAAGCTTATGTAAACAATTGAAGTGGAATTTGTATGGTTCCTTTTTTGGATCAGCTGTTAACGGTTTGAACCAGCAACTTCTCTTAAAGTTCATTGCTGGCTTCGGATTAAATCTTCAAATGAACTCAAATTTATAAGGTTCGACTTTTGGTTCAGCTATTTTTTGTTTGTTTCGGGTTCGATTTATGTTAAAAGACAAAAGTGGAACTTTGGGTTCAGACTGATTGCTTTCACATTCCCTTGTGGACTGTCGGTTAAGTGTGTCATTTGCGCGCTCTGCAGAGGATCGGCTCCTGCGCCACTCTCTCTGCCTCCCCTTGCCCCTTGCCCCTACTCCTACGCCTTCCTCCTCCTCCTTCTCCTCCTCCTTCTCCTACTTCTCCTCCTATCCTCCTTCTTCTGCCTTGCCGTTGTTTTTGGCAATTAACCAAGAGTGCGAGCTGCTGCTGCCGTCGACGTACCCGCACCTCCCCCTGCCCCCGCCCTCGCCACCAACACACGCCTCTCGCCTTTGCCATCCCAGTTACAAATAAAAGGTACACATACGCACAGTTTTTTGTGGGGCTGGGACTGGGGCTGGGCTTGGAGCTAACCGCCGTCAACTGCGTCGCACTCCACATTTTTAAATATTTTTAACTGCTGCGCATCGTTTCATGGGTGGGTTGGCTAAGGGGGGTCCGACGAACAGAGCGGGGGGAGGGGACTGGCGGGGAGTTAGGGTTGATATTCGTTTTGGAGCTTTCCTCTGTTTGGTTAATATTTTGGCTCGTTTATGGGCGATGCGTGTGCGTGTGTGTGTGTATTTGTGTGTGTGTGTAAGTGTGTAAGTGTGTGTGTGTTTGTGTGTGTTCGCGGCCCCTTTGCGGGTTCGTGTACATAAGTATGCGAACACACGCACACACACACTCACACCCCGGGATAGGTGTAGGCTTGGCGCTCACACTCGCGAGCTCCGCCCCTCACCTACAATCCACCCCTCCCCCCTCCGCGGGCAGAAACATGTGCGTAATATATTAACCGAAAAACAACGCAATACAAAAAAAAAAAAAAAAACAAGTGGGTGGAGCTGTAAAATGAGCGCTGCTGACACTTTTGGCTTACTCTTTGCCGTGTCCCCAGCCCATCCCACCCCCAAAACTACGCACCCCACCCACCCCCTCCCACTCCCAGCCCATCCGTATCGACACACACACACACACACACACACGCACACAAATGGCATGCATTCATATACACATACACACACAAGCGCATATAAAACAAAATTAAAAAATGAACTTTCAATAGACTGCAATGCATAACATATACATATGCATATTTTTAATTTTTATTTTTGATTTTTTACTATTTTTCTTATTTGCATTTTCCTGCCCGAATCATAATTAATAATGGGCAGACAACTCACCAGCAGCAACAATAACGGTAATCGGCAAACGCAAAGAGCTGGAAAATGAAAAAAAAATATATATATATATAAATATATTAGTCGCCATTTATTAACAGAAATAAAAAAAAAAGTATGTATATAAAACCAAAAGCAAATACTGCATGGAACTAATTAATATGGCGAAGTCGCAAAAGAAATTAAAATAAAATGCAATAATCATAATTTATATTGACACGTACTCGTCCCTGCCCCGCCCTGCCTTGCCCTGCCTTGCCCTGCCTTACAGCTCTGACTGATTGATTGACTGGCTGAGGGACTGACTGATTAATCAATCAACGCGAGAGCCGAGAATTATAACTTTTATGTAATGATTGGCTAACCGGTTGAGTGACTGACTGAGAGACTGATTGACTGACTGACGGAGTGACTGACGGAGTCGCTGATTGGCTGACTTAGGGACAGACTGATTGATCAATCAACGCAGGGGCGGAGAACTATACCTTTTTTTTATAGGTAACTTATGTTACCTCCTGGCTAAGTGGCTAAGTGATTGAGTGAATGACTGAATGAAAACTGACTGATTGATTGAATGATTGACTGACTGACTCACTGACTGACTGTCTAACCACCCGACTGGTCAGTCAACGAGAAGTCCCAGCCGTGAGCGATAAAAGAAATATTTTTATGTAGTGATATACGGACTGATGGACTGACTGACTGACTGACTGACTAGTCAATCAACGAAAAGTCCCAGCCGTGAGCGATAAAAGAAATATTTTTATGTAGTGATATACGGACTGATTGACTAACAGTCTCTCTGATTGATCAATCAACGTACAGCCAAAAGCCGCAAAAGCCGAGAATTATACTTTCTTCTATTGGTGACTTATGTTATGGCTTTTCGGGAATTCGATACGTTTGAATAAAAATGGGCTGTATTGATCGAGTCTTGATAGAAAAATGAATAGTGTTCATTCATTTTGTTGGAGAGATTTTTAGGTGAATTTCCTCAAGGAAATTTTGTTTTTCATTCGATGGACTTCAAATTCACTTTAAGAATGCTTTGTGTAATTTACTTTAGAAACTCTAAAGCAAGGCCAAAAATATAGTTTGGCGTAACGGAGTATCGGAAGCATCTTCGTAGATGAATGAGAAAAGCATCGGATGGGCGTACTTCCATCCAAAATGGGGACCGAGAACTTCAATGTGCAATGAGTTTTAGGTGCTGGGCAACCGGACAGACGTGTTGCGATCTTAAGTCTCAATTCCACATACGACACCAAACGTGCCACACACACACGCACACACACACACACTCACACACACACACACACTCACACACAGGGACGCACGCACTACACAAGCGGAGCACCCACATCCCCCGTTTATACACGCCCACCACTACACATGCAAAAGCTATTCCTATTGGCTAATTACTACGAGCTGGAAAATTATACACAGCGAATAATCTACATAAGATGTGCACACATACATACGCACATCAATGCCAGGCTTATGAGTGTGCGCGCGTGCGTGTGCGTGTGGGCGTGTGTGTGTGTGTCTGCGTGTGTGCGTGTGTAATTTTAAAAACACATTCGAGCTGCTCTGTCTAAGAAAATATGCTGAAAGTTTTCCCCAGCAGGAAAAGCGGCAGCCAGCGGAGCAAAGTAAAAGTAAAACAAACTCAAAATCAAGGCGCCGCCCGCCTACACCCTGCCCCCTCCCTCTCCCCCGTGCCCCCTCCCTAAGCACAGACCTACAATACACATGTACATATATATATATGCAAGTGTGTGTGTTCGCTGAGGCTGCTTGAAACTGTTGTCTACGTGTGTGTGTGTGTGTGTGTGTGTGTGTCTGAGTAAATCAAAATAATGTGCACCCACACTCAAAAAAAAAAATGAAAAGAAGGAATTGCTCCAAAATTGCGAAATTCCCCTCTGAAAAGCTGTCTTGGGCAATTCGGCCTATTTTAAAAAATAGTTGTAATATGCGTAAGTTTTTATTTAAGTATTGAAAAAACTTTCTAAATTTTTCAAACTAAGCATAAAATGAACAAGCCCATGAAATTGAAAAAACTAAACAAATAAAATATAATGTTTGGGTTATTTTTTGCTAGTTATGATACCTATTTGATATAATTTGATCAAATTTTGAGACTTAATATTCGTTAGTTTTTACTAAATGAAGGCAAAAACTTTTTCCAAAGATTGAAAATATCTCCCAAGACGAGGCAAATAATATTTATTAAAATATTATGTCTGATTTATTTTTTCTAGTTATGAATACTTCAAAAAGAAAAACAAGAACATTCTTTGTTAGGTTTTATCAAATTTCGGGAATTCCTTCTTTTTTTCAAGTGCATGCTAAACACGCTTCCTGCGCCGCTTTCTTCAATCCCATGCAGCTGTATATACATACATGCATATATGTGTGTGTGTGTGTGTGTGTGTGTATGTGTGTGTGTGTATATATATTTATATCCAACTTCTAAGATTTTTATTCGACACAATGAAACTGGCTGCAATAATAACAACAACAACAACAACAACACCAAAAAAACCACTAACAAACTACAAGTATTTACAGCCTTCGCGTGTGCGCCGCATGCAGCTCAAATAATTTGTAGCATCTACCCCCTCCCACCCCACACACCCTTCTCTTACACCCACCCTCCCCACTGGCAGCCATTCGTTTTGTCTAGTAAGTCTCCCCAGAGCGCTAAACAAAACTACAACGAAGACGTCAACGACGCGACGTCGCGCCGATTGTGTTACACTGTCTCTTGGCCTTGCTCTCCCACACACACGCACACACACAGGCACACACACACACAAATGTCGGCGCACTTGTTGGCATCTCGAAGTCGCCGCGACGTCTAAGAGCAAAGCGAAGAGAGCGCTGCGAACGAAAGAAGCTGTTCGCGTAGCATACTTAAAAGCGAGGCGCCCGAGCAGCGACGATTTCGCAGCAGCGACGGCGGCAGCGGTGGCGGCAGCGGCAGCGGCAGCGTGGCGCTACTGGTGGGTACTTTACTTGATGATTATGGCGACGATAATGATGATTGGAATGGCTTTGATGGCGTTGAAAATGAAGATTGCGTGTAGTAGATTTCTTTGTGCTTCTGTGCTTGGCCAGCCCCGACGCTGCCCCCAGCCCCGCCCCCCCCCCCCTTTTGCCAACCAAAGCGTTCGTTTGTGTGCGTGTGTCCTGCTTTTGAGCTATTTTGCTGTTGCTTGCAAGCGTGTGTGTGTGTGTGTGGTTAGGTTAAGGTAATGCTTACAACTACACACTATCAACATTTGATTTTATTACACTCATTTGTATGCAGACACACACACACACACAAACACATGTCTTGCTTGAAATAGTGCGTGTGTGTGTGTGTGTGTGTGTGTGTGCCGTCCGCCCGCTCAATTTGGCGCCCATAACCACTAAACTAAATTATAAGAATAGATTCAAGCAACAAGAGAGTTGCCGTCTTCCAACTTTGACCTCCTACTGTGCCGGACGCTGGCTGCGCAGCCAGCGCAGGCGTCGACATCCACGTTGCCGCGCCAATGAAGGCCACACGGCGACTTTTGCCGGCTGGCTGAGTTCAGTTTTTTTTTCTGCGAGCCAGTGGCTATGGCCATGACGGGGCCAGGAGTAACGGGACAAAACGGGAGCAACGGGACCAAGGCAAGGCAAAATCGCCAGCTTCTTTGGGCAGTTAGTAACTGTTAAGACGTCGTGGTCGTCTCGTCTCGTCTCGTCTGGTCGTCATTCTCGCTTCATTTGTGGGTTGCCCTTCGCTTCGCTTCGCTTCCTTTCGTTCTCCTTATTCTTGTTCTTGCTCTTGTTCTTGTTCTTGTTTCCATTCTGTTTGTGTTTGCACATTTTGTTGTTTGCCGGCTCGCCTCAGCCATTCGCCGGCAGCAGCACCCGCCGCAGCAGCAGCAACAATAACAGTTAGTTGGCTTGGACAATCGGACAGCTGGCGGACAGGCCAGGACGTGTTGCTTCTGCTTGTCCGCGCGCTTGTAACGGTAAAGCTAACTGTAACTGTAACTGTAACGGGAACTGTAACGGTAACTCTCAATGCGAATGTGATTCAGAATGCGAATGCGAATGTGCATGTAAAACTAAATGTGAATGGTTATGTGAATGCGAATGTGAATGTGAATGCGAATGCGATTGTGAATGTGGTTGCTGTGATTTACTAACTGTTTTTTTTTTGTCTTAACATTGGATGCGTACAGGGGGGGCATAGAAGGTGTGGGGAGGGGGCGCCCTCTACGGCATCTATCTATCTAGTTAATCTTCTTTCGCAGCCCTTAAACAATAACAACAAATTAAAATTAAAATTAAAAATAGAGTGCATGCACACAAGCAAATAAATCCATTCACACACACACACACACACACACACACACGCACACACACACACGCACACAATTCGCTGGTTTTTTCGGCTGGATATTTTTGTGCGTCGCCCCGTCGATTTCCCCTTTTCGACGCCAGTGGGCGGCAGTTCAACCTCAACCTCCCCCTCAACCTCCTCCTCAGTCTCTCCACCTCTCTACCTACCCCCGCCTGCGCCCCACACTTACTGCACATAGTTGTATTTTGGATTTTTCTCTTTTTTTGTTGTTTTTTGTTGCCCTTTACAATTTGTTGTTGTTGTTTTTATATTTTATTTTTTTAATTTCGTGCCATCGCACGGGGGTTGATTGTGTGTGTGTGTGTGTTGGTGTATTTGCGGCAGAGCAGCTGGCGGCGCAGCAGCAGCGGACGCAGCATGCAGCGGGGTTGGTTACGGGCTTCTTTTTTTGCTCACACACATGCAAACACACACACACACACACACACACACACACACATGCGCGCACACTCTTTTATTTTTTTTTTGTTTCTGCGTGTTGTTGTTGTTGCTGCTGCTTTTGGTTTTAGCATTTTTCGTTTTTACTTTTTTGTTTTGTTTGCGATTTTCCTTTTGCCGCTGCCGTCGCAGTCGCAGCCTTTTTTTAACGCCGCACGCAGCAAAAAAAAAAATAAAATAAAGCTAGTTGTTGCTTTTGATGGGCGGTGGTAACAGGGGGGGAGGGGCGGGCGGCTGCTGCGCTGCGCTACGACTATGCCACATGACATAGGCCGCAAAGCAGGGTGGCCAGCCCAAAAGAAAGGGTAGTACGGGCAGCGGACGGGCAGCGGGCGGGCAGCGGTTGGGCAGCGGTCGGGCAGCGGCAATGCCATGGAAATGAGTAATGAGTGTGTTTAGTTCTCGTGTGTAGTTTAGCCAGCAGCGGACGGCGGCGGCAATTATTGCGTTTCTTTTCCGCTCGCCAGATGAAATGCCGGCCACCGTCGCCGTCGCAATCAGCGTCGCAGTCGCAGTCAGCGTCGCTGTCGCAGCGGCCCAATAGAAGCGTTCGCGTGTGCAGAGACCAAATCATAGCACAACACTTGGCGCAGCTCATTAGCGGATCCAGACGTCGCTGCTGACGATTCCCTCTGTCTTCACTCTATCAGTGTATCTGTGTCTGTGTGTGTGTGTGTGTGCGTATGTAATGGCTTCAATTGTGTGCTAAATTTTCTATTTCATTGTCGCGACGCCGACTGCGCGCTGCCTCAGCCGAAGGCACAGCATCACCAGCCGTCGCAGCAGCAGCGCTTGACGGCGTCGTCTTGCGGCTTCGTGCGACGAAGTCTCTTGCTTCGTGTCGGCTTCGTGTGTTCGCTTAGTCCTTAAGCTACGGGCAAAGCCGACAACGACGACGAGCGCGACTCTTTAGCCGCTGTCGCTGCGCTGCCGCAACGCTGCTGCTGCGACGGCGACGGCGGCTGCTGGTGCTGCCGGCTCGTCCTGTGGCGGCTGCTTTGCCGTTACTTGGCTCACTTCAATTGAGTTGCGTTTTTAAAAATAACGTTAGTTGCTGTTTGTTGCTCGTTACGTGCGCGTGTTGCGACGCGCAACTGAAAAAACAACCAACAGTAAAAAGCCCAAAAACCAAAACCAAATCACAAAACAGAAACAGAAACAGAAATAAATACACAAAAAAAAAATATTATAAAAAAACAAAAATAATAATACAAAATAAGGCGAAATCGAAGCGAACTTTTTTGTTTGTTTAACGCGAATTCTCCAAAATAGTTGCAATTTTTTTTTTTATGTGTTTGTTAATGCCAATCTGCGAGCAACAAATGCTTTTTAAACCACACAAATGTGCAATATAATTATTTAAATTTGAATAACAATCTAATTGAGTCCCAAAAAAAGTAAATCAAAGTTAATCCTGGCTTTCCTAGGGAGACAACAAATGCGCCTGGTCCAGTGATTGAGTAAACCGAGACGAGCTGAGACAAAAACAAAACCCAAAAACCCCGCGAATTTCAACTAAACTCCAAATAGATCCCACACACACAAACACACACACAAGCGAAAGCGAAAGTGAGTGCAGCTCCAGCACCTAAGGCGTCGACGACGACGACGAGAGAAGGTAACGGGAACGAAAACGGAAACGGGAACGAGAACAAGGAGAACAAGGAAAACAACGATAACAAAGTGCAATCCGCAACAGGAAACTCAAAGCGCCTTTCTTCGGGCCACAAAAACATGTAAGTCCTACATTAGGCCAAAATAGATCAGAGCCCAAAATTGATACCTAGATTTGATTTGCATGTAAATGATATATATTCTTGATCCCCAAATTTCCTTATAGTATTCAAAGTGTGTTAATGTTAGCCCGAAAAAAAAGTTGGCGCTGATTCGGTTCTCTGTTCGAACCTGCACCCTGCCTTAGTTCGAGAATCTGCTATTTCCCAAAATTGATCCCACATATGATATGCATGTAAATGATATGCATATTCTTGATCCCCAAATGACACGTTGTCCTTATACTATTCACAGAGTTTTTAATGTAAGCCCAATATTAGTTGGCGCTTCTCGATTCTCGGCTCGAAACAGCAACCTGCCTTAAGGTTTAGTTCGAGAACCCGGTATTCCCCATGCTTAAGCCTAGGTTTTAGTATAATATGCGTAAAAGTGGAATAAAAATGTAACACATATCTCCTTAATCGCAAAATGATTTGCTGTAAGCCCAAAAGCAAATATCGCTGGTTGGATTCTCGGTTTGAACCAGCACCCTGCCTTGGGGTTTAGTTCGAGAACCAATTCTTAAACCCAAGTTTTAGAGTTATATGCGTTAAAGTGGAATAAAAATAAAACACATATATCCTTGTAAAACTTTATCGCTGGTTCGGTGTACGGTGTACGGTTTGAACCAGCATTCTTCCCTTAGGATTTGGTTCGTGGGCCTTTTTTCACATTCTCTAATGCCCAACATGAATACCTACCAAATATGGTCATAACGAGATAAATTCTTGAATTGGATGACGGTCCGAGTCGATATATCCATGTCCGATCGATCTCAGAAACTATAACAACTAAAAACTTGAAAGTTAGAATAGCAGGAATTTATCTTACTTTCAATATATCCTCCTATTTTCATATTATCCATGTATATGGATTTTAAAACTTGTTTTTCTTTTAGGCATATCTCAAAAAGAATAATCTTAAAAAAAAAATAGAGTTGTTGGTTTTCGTAATATATATAAACACGGGGTTTCGGAAAATTCCACCCGTATGTGTGGAAAAATCGCGAAAACGTTTGTATGAAAGTTTATTGCTTACCATCCGACTGGCTTTAAAATCATTTTGAAAGCTATTTGTGAGAATTTATTTGATACGTTCTTGGGTGGCAAATGCGGGTCAAATGCTTAATAAACGAAAGTTTATTCTTCAGCTTCAAGATTCTCACTCCAACTTCCACACACTTCTCTTCTTTATTCGATCTTAGAACATACTTCAACATGTAAGTGAAGATCAAGGTGATTAGATTTCTTAGTGAAAAGGTAATATCTAAAAGTTTTAGCCCAAAACCTTCCACGGGCAAGGCCGGGCAATATCTGCTGGTATATTTACATATATAGAGATCTCACTTTTCTGGCTGTCTTCTCTTGATTACCACAAAATGGGACGAAAATATTTTTATTTAAAGTAAAACCATACGCTGGAGCATGCAAAATTTGAGTCCCTAAATTTCAAAAGGATCGGACTATAAAAGCCGAAGCGATATATTCATGAATAATTTGGAGTACTTTTAATTGTTTCCACTTGTCGTAAGCATTGAGAAATCTTACCACAGTCAAAACTACCCTAACATACAGCTCTTATAGACGGACAGCTCTTATAGACGGACTTCTCTTATAGACGGACATCTCTTATAGACGGACATCGCTCTTGGGCGGGCTGTTTTTCAAACCTTTTTTATTTTAATTTTCTCAAACAGTTTAAATATGTTTTTAATAAATTGTGAAAAATTGTGCCTCCAAATAATCTCATGGAATTACATCAAACACAACAAAATAAGTTGAAAATATCCCCGATTGAAGAAAATTCAAAACATAAGCTGGAAATCGATTATATGTGCGATTATATGATGTAGTTAAAGTAATAAAAGTTAAAGTAATTAAAGTAATTAACCTTAAAAATGCGCTCGAATAGAAATTCATTACAGCAAACATTTTAAAAAATTATTTCGCTACGTTCAAACACTTAATAAATGTAGAAAGTAGAGACTTTTGTAAGAGAAACTACGGAATGTTCTTCTGGTTAAGGAATTTCTTATCAGTCTATATAAAGAATCTGTTAGAATTTTACTCAATTTGTAGTAGGGGCAATAGAAATCAACCATTCTCGAAATCACGGATGATAAATGAATGACTCGGCCTTCATCTTTCTTTAACCTCTTCCCTTCTTGTAAGTTGAACTAATACTGAAGTTCCCTTTCTCTTCTCTTTCACAATTTCGCTTTAACCTGTCCTGCAGGAGGTGTGAATTGTGTAGAAGGTGTTGAGCTACTTTATTCAATTGATATATTTGGAACATTATAATTGAATTTGTTAACGCCACAAATCTGGCTCTAAATGACCAGAAAACTATCGAACATGTCTGTATTTTAAGGCTGTAACTAAAGCTCAATTGATTTTATGTTATTTGATGTACTTTGAAGTAAAAATTAATATTCTCGTCTAAAACCTGAATACTTGTGTAAACGTAATGTGTATCTACAACTTTGATCTCTCTAATGGCCTGATTCCACTAGGCTCAAAAAATGTTACATTTACAAATTCCACATTTTGCGATTCTACTGGCAAACAAAATTTAAATAGACATTTCATCGTTTTCATAACAGCGATACGAAATTCGATAAATCATCGCAAAAAACACGAACTACTCGAACAACAATTCTTGCAAATTTCACATTTTTGGCAAATGTGAAAATGTGTTTTCTTATGGGGAAAACGTACGGGCAACATTTTACACATTAGCAGAAAAATGTTACATTCGCAAAAAACTTAACATTCGCAACAAAATGTAAGAAATATCGTCAGTGGAATTGGGATGTATGATGAGTAAATCTAGCCGCACCCGTTGCCCCCTGCATTATCAAAGATAATGGAAAAGGCCTAGAGGTCATAGAGTTGCCAAAGTTTGAGTAGATGAGCTAATCTTGAAGCCAGAGCATCTGATAATAGGGAGAGGGAACGGGGAACGATCGCAATTGTCGTATCTCGCGCTTAGTCACGAGACGAATACTAGTGCAGAGTGCAGGCAGAGGCAGCGGCAGAGGCAGCAGTGTGAGCCCATTCGCTTTATTCACTCTCATTCAGGAGCGTAAGCGAATAGCACGGCACGAGTCGTTGAACTTTGCCAACTTTTTTTTGGGCTGTTTTTTTTTATTCGCAAAGATTATCAATGCTCGACTTCGAGTGTCTACTGTAAACAGCTACAACGAATGCATATCTAATGCCCAAAATGAGCTGATACGCGAGAGAGGGAGATCGGGAGAGAGAGGGAGAGCGGGAGAGCGTGAGCTGAAAGACATTACGTATACGCCGCGTTTAGCGTCGGCTTTTGTTATTTGCCTTTTTGAGAGCCGCAGCGCGGTCAATGCACGGCGCGCTTATTAGGCCTTCAGAGGCCGAGTGTGTGTGTGTGTGTGTGTGTGTGTGTGTGCGAGAGTGTGTGTGTGTGTGTGTGTGTGTGCCTCGATGTCGGTAACCGAATGCAATCTACAACAATTAGAACAAACAGCAGCAGGCGGGTTCATTGCGATCGCATTGCGATCATTGCGTTTGTTGTCATTGTCATTGTTATTGCCATTGTTGTTGTTGTTGTTAAAGTTTTTGAACGAGGTCAGGCAAAGGGTTAACGTTAATAGCTCATCAGCCGAGTTGAGCTCAAATAGGAAGGGAAGAAGCGAAGGCTAGCTGGCAAAATATCGGAAAAAGTGTCGAGTGCAGCCCGAAAAATGTTGGCCAGATTTCAATTCAAGCCGCTGGCGGCATCTCCCAAGACCGACCAAACACAAAAGGTCAAGACAAGTGCCAAAAAGCCATGGCAAACAGCGCAATAAAAAAGCGTTAAAGAAAACAGCAGAAAAAATATGCGTATTCTGAAAAAATTGGCAACACAAGTGCGAGACAAGCACAATTAAAAAATTAAATCGCCACGCATGAAAACAACATGACTGAAAAACTACCAACAAAAAAAAACCAAAGAAAAAAAAAATTGAGTTCAGCAAACAGACAACAGACAACACACAATACAAAGACGGGATAGCCTCAGTTGCATCTAAAAAAAAAAAATTTGGCACAAAAAAAGAAACCAAACTTATCGCAAGATAAGTTCGCATTTGCAATTCGCAACTAGTTCCAGACAGGGTCACACTGAACGCTGCAAGGCTAGAGGGAGGGGGGTGGGGCGAGGCACAAAGCTCAAACTGAAAACAAGCGCAAGATGCAATTGTAATTCGCCAACTCGTTGGAGGGGAGTGGGTAGAGGTAGGGTGGGGTAAAGTTAAATTCATATTCAATTTATTTTAGGCCTCGAATTAGGTTAGGCTCTAAACCCACACACACACACACACACACACACACACACACACATACACATACAAGTACAGTGCGATGCGATAACCAATCCGCAATCGCCAATCGACATCAGCAGAAATTCAGAAACTGCAAATTGCGAGTGCACACACACACACACACACAAAGACAAATGCAGGCAGCATATATCTATATCTACATATATGTACATATATATGTGTGTGTGTGTGTGTATGTACATGTGTACACACAACCCGAAAACAGGGCCAAAGAATTTGGTGGGCTTTGTAAAATGCGAGACAAAATGTGGGCTACAACTTTCAATTGGCGACGATTTCAACAACCTCAAAAAAAGAAATGAAAAAAAAAACAGACCAAAAAAATAACAGAATACGAACAACGAAAAACGAAAGCCGAAAACGAAGCTGATAAACGCTTTGATATGCCCGTTGATCGTTGTATTCTATGTCTGTATATATGTATGCACATATACATACATATGTACATATGCATGTACATATACATATGCCATGTCTCTTTCGCACACATACACGCGCACGTCTTTGGGTTTATGGGCACACCAACACAGTGAAAGTCGTGCAGCGCTGCAAGTGCGACGCTTTCTTGTTCTTCTTGTTTTTGTTGTTGTACGCGACGAATCTGCAATGAGCTCAATTCGCCGCAGAGCAAAGACAAACATTTTTCGCTGCAACTGTTCCTCCACAACAACAACAACAACAACAACACATGCAAATAATTGTCAAATTTGTGCCTGTGTGCGTGTAATTTTTGTAATTGTATTCTGTAACGTCTTGTATTAACATTTTGCCCAATTTCTGGCAGGAAAATATAAATTGAAGAACAAGAAAAAAAGGCCACAAGGCAGCAGCAAAGCATATTCGTTTGTTCTCTCGCTTAATTTTATTTTTATTTCGCTTAAATTTTTTTTTAATTTTTTTTTTTTTGCTTTTTGCTTATGTCAAAAGAAAAACGGGGAGAGAAAAAAACCGCATGCGCTGGCGCTGCCCTGCGCAGCAAATTTTTGGCGACTGCGCTGCCGCGCTGCCTGCCGCCTGCTGCTGTAATGTGCGCCGGTGGCGACGGTCGACTGCAGTGACGCGTCGCTGATCGTCGTGCTTCGGTTTCGGGTTGACGTTGACGTCGACGGCGACGGCGACGGCGACGGCGACGTTTGCGTCGCTGCACTCCAATGGCAAATCGCAAGCCCAAAAAATGAAGGAAATATGTGTTTTGTGTGTGTGTGCATGTGTGTGCATGTCTGTAAAAAAGTTGTATTTAAAAAAAAGAGCAAACACAGGCGGTATATATGCACACACACACACACAACATGTCAGGGAATTCTCTGATTCAATTGGGCAGCACGCACACACACACATACACGCACACGACGGCGGCAGCAGCAGCAGCAGGGGCACACACACACACGCACACACACACAGCAATATGAGCACATTTAACTGCATTTTTTCGGAACTCAGTTGAGCTTTTTAATTCGATCGGTTCAGTTACTAAAGTTAGTTCAGCCAAAACGCACAATTTCAAATTCAAATCGAATTTCACAGTTAGCCACTGGAAAAGTTCAGCCGCCGCCGCAGCAGCAGAAGCAGCAACAATTGCGGATGCGAATGCGGATCAGTCATAGACAGACAGAGCGTAGATAGAGAACGTGCGTCAAGAAGTGCAACAAGTGCAAGGATCAAAAACTCCTTTGTTTTGTTTTGTTTTGTTTTTCTTTTTTTTACGTTAATTAACAACAAAAACCCGAACAAAAAAAAAACAATTTTGATCAATTTTTTAAAAAAGTGTTAAATCAATCAATAAACTGATTAAACCGAGTCCTCAAGTTTCAAGGACCTTGAGAACTGCTGAGAAAGACAGCGTCAAGTATACAAAAGTTTTCCATATTGAATTTTTGTGTGTAAAGTGGAAGCAGAAAAAAAAGAAGAAGAAGCTGCTGCAGCTATTTCAAGTTCGCAAATGTCGCGCCATGTGAAAAAAAGTAAATTAGTCGACTAAACAACAGGCCGCATTCTACGGCTGCAGTTCCAGCTCCAGCTGCAGTTCCAGCTCCAGCTTCCAGCTCCAGCTTCCAGGTACGTCTTAATTCTATGCAGAGCTTGCCCGAAATTGGGCTCAAAGAGACAGGCAGAAGGAGCAGAGAATGTGCTCGAAAGCTGCAATTGCAGTCGCAGCCCGTTCAAGGAAGTGCTGCATTGGCACGCACACACACGCTAACAACTCTGTTCGGGTGTGTGTGTGTGTGTGTGCGGCTCTTTCGTACATTTGGCTGGCTGCAGGGCGACCCCTCTCCTCCCCAACAGCCCGCCCGCATGCACAAGAGCAGGACATTTGACTCATGCAATGCGGGAGAGCAAGTTTGCCACTGAGAGAGCAAAAGAAGGAAAGAGAGCGAGAGAGCGAGAAAGAGTGGCTGGCAGAACAAAGCGGCGCAGCAGCAGAGCAGGGCAAGCGCAATGCAACTGATCGCAGCCTGCGTCTGGCCCTCTGCCGGGCACAACTCGAACTTCAGTTTCGCTCTCTCAACTTTTTTTTTGCACTTTTTTGTTTTGTGCCAATTTTCTGCATCGAACTAAGTAGGCGCTGGTGCTGTTGTGCGAGCGAGCACGCATGCATTTGCCCTTCTCGTGCGCTCTTCGTCCCAGTTCCAGCGGCAGTTGCAGCAGACCCAGTCCCAGACCCAGTTACAGTAACAGTCGCAGTCTCAGCCGCCGTCGCAGTCGCCGCCTCAGCTGCAGTTCCACTTCCAGCGCGCTTGATCATTAGCACTTTGAGTCACCGTTGCCCTTCGCTGGCGACACAGGCGAATTTTGAGTGCCTATGCGTGTGTGTGTGTGCGAGTATATTAATGCATTGCGTGTGTGTGTGTGTATTTAGCATTTAGTAAGAGCAGCATTTCTCAAGCGCTTTGTAAGGCACACACATTTTGGCAAAGGGCGACAATGGACACAGCTCGACGAGGCGAGGCGAGGCGGGGCGGTGGAGAGTGGAGGGTGTGGGGTGGGGGGTAGTCGACATGCAGGAAGTCGTTTCCACACACAGTAGCCCAACTACAGCAACAGCATTAAGAAGAAGAACCGTTCGGCTGTCGCTCGTGTCGTTCGTGTTGTTTTCGTGTTGCCTTTGTTGCCTTTTTCTGCTGCTGCTGCTTTTGCTGCTGCTGCTGCGCGACGGAGGATCTTTTGCGCACTTGCGATCGGGGCGTCGGGGCTTTGGCTTGGACAATGCCTGTAGTTTAGTATTCAGCGTCGCAGCGAACAAACGTCGTGCGGCAGCAGCTCGAAGCGCAGCAAGACGAAGAAGAAGCAGAGCATTGCATTCAGTTTTGAATCACATATGTACATATATCCCGTTTGGGGCAGGACTTTGTTTATTTTTGTGCGTTTTTTGTGCGTTCCGTTGCGTTTTGTTTGCTACTGTTTTTTTTTTCTACCACATATTGTTGTTTTTTCTTTGTGTTTTATTTTGTTTATTTTGTTGTTGTTTGCAATCGCAACAGTATTTTGCAACACACCTCAGGACAAAAGTCAGTCATAAAATACATACATATACAAATACATGCACACATACATATGTGTATGTGTGTAGCTAGAAGACCGTTAAGCACCTCAGCCCATTACCAGGCCAAACTCCAGGACTCAGGACAAACATTTGAATTTACCGTTAACAGGTAAGCGAGTGACAAGTTCCAAAAACTAAGCTAAATACCTGCACACACACACACACATGCACACACACACACATATGCATGCATGTGTGTGCATGTGTGTGTGCGTGTGCCCAGCAAATGATGCGAAACTTTCGCTTTTTCAATGCTAACGGCAAATGCACTCGAAATAGAAATGGGGATTATGCACGGGCAATTGCTGTGTATAAAGGGAGCGGGTGAAGGGGACGAGGGGGGAGGGGCAATAGAGCATTAAGTCAAACGGTTGTCGGGACAGACACCAACAAATCTCGCCTGTCTACAATTTTATGCGTGTATTAGTTGCGGCGACCGAGACCCTGAAACGCGCTCTGCAGCCAACATAGACCGGTATACACACACACGAACACACACACACACATGTACATGTGTATGTATGCATGCATGTGTGTTTGCATGCATAAAGGCATACGCAGACACGCTTATACACTCACACACACACACACACACACACTCGCACACTTTTGCGCAAAGGTGACGTAATGGCAACTACTCCACTAACACATTTTTCTACATTCCTGCACCACATGCCCGGCACCCGCCCGCCCCTCCGTCCCTCCGTCTGTCCACCATTCGCCTATTCGCCACAGACAGCGGCGACGAAGTCGTGGAGATGGGAAAAAACTGAATGAAAATTGCAGGCGAAGCATGCCTAGCATAAAGAGGCGAGCCAGCGGGACATAGTTGAGCCAGACGCAACAGACACTCACACGCACACACACGCACACAGACACAGACAGCGTACGTGCTGTTGTTGTTGTTGTTGTTGGGGCTGTCGCAGTCTGCTTGGAGGATGATTCTCTAGGCAAATGGCTGTCGCTGTCGCTACGGCTGCTGCGTAGAGGGTACTAGAAAGTCTGTTTGTGTGAGCTAGTGTGTGTATGCGAGAGTGTGTGCAAGTGCCCGACATTCAAGGTTGGCGGCGCACAACTTGTTTTCTTGTTATTGTTTTTTCTGTTGTTGCTGTTATTATTATGGTTCTTTATGTGTGTTTGTGTGTGTGTGTGACTGTTGTAGCTTCAGTTACAACAAAGCAAAAGGCAAAAGCAATCACAAACGCAATATGCACAGCGCGGCAAAGCGCGCTGCGGCCGATTTCCAGGAACAACAACAACAACGAAAGCAACAGCAAAAAAAATGAGGGGCAAAAGAAAAAAAAGAGAGAAAAAAATGTAACAGTAAAACTGAAGCCACAAGTCACAGCGGAAGCCTGCGTAAGGCTTCACTCGCTCTCCCATCTCTCTTTCTATTTCCCTTTCTGTTCATCTTCTCTGTCAGTCTCTTCGCAGTCGCCGCGCTGCCAGCGAAATTGAGCTGTTTTATTTACAGTTAATCAAAATGACAGAAGTCGGTCGCTGCCATCATTCTTTTTCGCATACATATACATATGTATGTGGGTGTGTGTGCGAGTGTGTTCGTGAGTAATTAGACGAGGCCCTTTGCAAAGCCGTCAACACTTCCGCTGGCCTTGAGAGACAATAAACAATAATAATAAACTATCAACTGGCTTTTCAATTGAAGGGCAGCAAGGGGGGTGAAGACAGCCAGGGAGTAGGGACCGAGACCGGAGCTGTCGGCATGGTATCTTTGCCATACACTGCAGACGATGAGTCAGCAATAGGTACACACAAACACACACACATAAAAAACACACACAAAGCATGCAGCCCATGCGTATGCATATGCGAAGTTCTAGCAAATTCTACGCACTTGCAGAGCACACACAAACACGCACACACACACGCACATTAATGATGAAGGCGATGACGCTCCAAGGCCGCATTCACGGCCCGGCGCGAGAATTGCAAAATGCAGCCAAACAGAAAAGATAGACAAGTGCGTGGGTCTGTGTCTGCGTCTGAGACTCCCAGACAGGGGACGGGAACGGGGGAGGAGGGGGTGCTGCATTTTGTCGCGGCTCTCGTTCTCGGAAACGGTTACTCCAAGGCCACAGAATAATAAGCAACAGGGTGGACTGACGACAAACAGACCTCGTCGTATAGGCCACTAAATGCGGCCAAAGGCGTTGCCATAGTCGAGATAACAGAAACAGTAACAAGAAAAAAAAGAAAGAAAGCAAAAAGAAAATATGAAAATATGAAGCAAATATAAACAAGTAAGAGGTTCTAGTCGGGAGCTCCCGACTAGGGGATACCCTGAACCCTCATATTCCTACACCAAATGCAGCGCGCGCTTGTAGATAGAGAGTAGCGGGGAGTTGGCGATAGGTATAAAATGAAAGATAATCGATATATATATACTTTTCTAGAAGCTACATGTCAAGTTTGGTAACTCTAGCTCTTATTATTTACCAAAATTGCTTAAAAAACAGGATATCGATATACATTTTTATCGATTACTTGGAAACGGGGCAAGTTATCGATTATCGGAAACAAACTCGATCTGCGTAGGACCTAGGAGCACCTACATCCAAAATTTCAAGTCTCTAGCTCTTATAGGTTCTGAGATCCTTGCGTTCATACATACGGACGGACGGACGGACGGACGGACGGACGGACGGACGGACGGACGGACGGACGGACGGACGGACGGACGGACGGACGGACGGACGGACGGACGGACGGACGGACAGACAGACGGACATGGCTAGATCGACTCGGCTATTAATGCTGATCAAGAATATATATACTTTATGGGGTCGGAGATGCTTCCTTCTGCCTGTTACATACATTTGGATTTTGCACAAAAACATAATACCCCTTTTACCCATTTTTAATGGGTTCAGGGTATAAAAAAAATAACTGTACCCGATAAGTCAGCTCAGGCTCTGATACTTGGTCTCCTTTTGTTCTGCACTCACTCCCCCGCCCCCCTTCCTCCCCCTCCCCTCCGGCAACTCCAACTCCAACGAGAGCGAAAGCGAGACGCAAGTTGTTGCACTTTTTTTCATTTTTTTCTCTCCCTTTTCATTCTCTCTCACTCTCACTCTCTCTCTCTCTCTCTCTCTCTCTCTCTTTCGCTTATTACTATTCTTAGTCTTTGCTCAGTCAGTCAGTCAGTTGGTCATTGGTGTCATGTGCATAGCTCACGCTGTCTGCTTCTTGTTCTTCTTTCTTTCCTTTGCCATTCCTGGCCTAGTCTCGTCTTGGTCTCAGTTTACATTGCCCGGCCTGGCAACTCTGGCGAGGGTATCTGCCCCCCTCCCCACTCTACTCTTTGCATGCATGTGCATGCCAGCCACATGGGTTGTAATATGAGCCGAGTCTTATTAGTAACGGTAAATGCAGGTTTCTCATTGACCATGTGGCGTATACGTAACACATGCGTTCGTTCCCTCGTAATTGTTTTACGTACTAGAAAATGCGCTTTTCAGACAGTGGGAACTAGAGAGGGACGGGCAGGTAAGGCATGTTAAGCAAGTCAGCAAATCAAATGATCATTGAACCCGTTCACACTCAACAATGCATTGATCTCGCTCGCGCTCTCTCTCTCTCACTCTCTCTCTCTCGCTCAGTGTCAATCAGAGGAGTAACGGCATTTGGCAGACCCAAAAAAAAAAAGCCCAAACGCAAAGCCCCAGCCAAGAATAAGTCACATGGCAGTCAACCTGGGCATAAATAGATTGTGTATATACATATGTACATACATATATACATATATGTATATATGTGTATGTACATAAATGCAAAAATATGTATTAGCTATAGCTTTAGCTATAACTATAGATATAGAGCGAGCGTGCGAGCAAGCAAGAGAGAGAACCGGTCAAAGTCATCCATTCCATTCCATTCCCCTTCCCATTCTCCCACACATACACACAACGATCGCAGTCGCAGTCGAAGTCGCTGAGCCGATTCATTTCCATTTCCCAGTGCCGAGTACGAGCGAGCGCATATTTTTGCTCAACACATTTTTATCTAATAACCTTGTGCAATGTTATTAAACCCAAAAAGTTTCTTAACCTCGCCGGCAGCAAAAGCGCAGCAGCAGCAGCAGCGGCAGCGCAGCTGCGTCGAGCAGCTTTTGATGAGAAATGCTAATACGCGCGTACGATCTGCGTTTGTGTTCAAGCATGAGCGCATGCATATACATACATATATATATATATATATATATTACACACACACACACGCATACAAACACTGAGCAAATAATCGACGACAACAACGCACAAAGCTTACGAAAAAAAATAGCGCGCTCACAAATACAAATGCAGCTGTGTGAGAATGCACACGAACAGCGACAATTCGGTCGATTGAAAGGGCAGTGGGAAAGGGGAATGGGAGGGGGGGGGGGGGCAGTGGGACATGGCGAGGCAACTTGAGGCCTACTCTTAATGGGACTGCCCCTTGCCGATCGCCTTGTACATATACATACATACATATATCTATGCACATGCGTGCATATATTTAATATGTATGTGTGTATGTGTGTCAATTGAATACAATCCGTCTTGCGGCGCGAGTAGGAGTTTGCTTATTTGTGCAGAAATACGCATACATACAAACGGACATACATATGTATGTATGTATATAGGATTCACGAATATGTAACACATATGTATGTACATATGTATATGTATATGTATGAACGGTTTCACCCAAATGGCGAACGCTTTGTAAATTGCAAGGCAAACAAGCAAATATAATGCGAGGCATGTAATACGAATTAAATTGTGCATAAGTATGTATGCATGTACATGCATCCATAGACGCTTGCATACATGCATGCATGCATATGTATGTATGTATACATGTTTACTCAAGGACTGATGGGCAGAGCACGCGCGCGAGGGAGAGAGAGCGCGCGCATGAGCGAGAGCAATGCGCAGCTTACTTTTGTTTTAGCTTTTACTCTCGCCCTGTGGAGCAGACACACACACACACATGCACAGAAGGGAGAGCGCAGTGTGTGTTTTTTTTTCTTTTCTTTTTTTTTGGGTAGCTGTTTTGCAAAGCAATGCGTTGTAGGCTTTTGTTCATGCAAGCAAATTGTGCATATGTATGTGTGCGTACACATGCACATAATTATTATTTTAAAATTAAATGCATTTTTACACAGAGGCGAAATTTCGCCAGCTTTGCATTACTTTTGAAAGTGCCTTCTTGCGTTTTGGGCCACACGGCGACTGCCGCAGCTGCTGCGTCAGCAGAATAACAGTCCTTCGATTGGAACGAAAGATGGGAATAAAAACTTCTTCTATGCTAGTGTGTGTGTGTGTTGTTAACTCACCTCAATATGGCCAGTTATCTGGTAGCTCCATTTCTCATGTTTGTCTGCCAGATTCGCATGCTCAATGCTCATTGGAGAGAAGCTTCACACGGCGGGCCAATAACTGATTGTCGCAGTGGCGTCGGTTATCAGGGCGGGGCGGGGGAGGAGGAGATCGCACGACGATAATGGGCCGCACTTTGTTTTTTTGTTACACTTTTCACATGCGCGCACGGGTTGGGGGGGTGGTGTGGGCTGAGACGAAACATTGAACGGGTACGCGACGCAACGTCACGAGTTCAAAGCCCTCGCGACTGCGACTGCGACGACAGCTAACCAAAATTCACTTCCCCTTTTTTCATATTTGATGCATGCATTTCGATACACTCGCATGCATTTAACTAGGGGGGTAATCGGAGTGGGAGGGGTTACAAAACTATTGGCACTATTTAACGGCAGGCGAACGAAACTAACGACAACCAAAGCCAAACGCGTCGCACTCTCAACTAAATGGCACTGGAAAATTTCAGACTCGATCTAGCTCTAGCCCAGAAACTATTTGCGCTCAAGAGCAGCAGCTGCTCAACTGTTAAACTTACATTGCTAGTTTTTTCTTCTTCTTGTTGTTGTTGTTGGCAGCGAGCGGCGCTAGATAAGCCAAAGCGAATGCGAAAAGCACTCAAATAGAAACGCGCCAACTACAAAAAAAAAACTAGTTGAGCGAGAGCAGAGCTTTTGAGTGAAAGCTACTGACGAGAATAGTTGTGTGATCACAACGGATCATGCTGTCTGTGTTTGTGGGGGCTGAGCAGAAAGTGCAGTTGTGTGTAGTATCGAAAAAAGAGCTTTGTCAAAAATTTGAATTTCTAGCGTTTGCTCTCTTTTGAGCATACACAAATGTACATAGGTATGCGTGTGTGTGTGTATACCTGTGTAGCTTGCACACAAACTAACGATGAGTGTTTTTTTTTTCGACTTTGGCATGGGGTAAACGACCGAATGTCCGACAGACGATGACTAGGTTAAGGTGAAGGTCAAATTAGCGCAAAATGCTAAAAACAACAACTAAGGCAGCGACTGCGATTGCGACTGCGCCGCGCACCAACAATAGAAATCAACTTTGTCAGCGTTAAAGCGAGCGAGCAGCTAAAACAATAAAAACAACAACACCAGTAAAACAATAAGCGACTGGAACAAAATAAACGAGAAGAAGAAATTGAAGCGTAGACAAACGTGACCACGCGCAGGCAGAAAGACACAGGAGTAGGCACACACACACACACACACACACACACACACACACACACACACACACACACACACACACACACACACACACAGTATACAGACATGCATACATACGCATAGAAAGTTACGAACTCCAGACAAAAAGCTTGGCGAGCCGGCAGACAGAGAGACGGACAGAGAGACGGACAGAAAGACAGACAGTTGCAGTTGTCTTTTATTTGTGTCTGAAGAGACGCCCGCATCTTGCCGCCCCTCCTCCCCACCCCAGCGCCAGACTCGCTGCCAGTCATAGAAACAGTCCAAGTCTGAGCTCATCCAGGCAGCGAGGCAGCCAGTTCCCAATTCTAATTTTGCGTGGTTTGTCTCTACATCCCGAAATACATATACATATAGTACATATATGTACGTATGTATGTAGATAGATAGACGCCAACAAAGGAAACAAACAAACATACACACACAGCAAAAAACGTGCAGACGCCGAGTTTCTGCCTCTGCCTCTGTGTTTGCGTCTGCGTCTGCGCCTGCGTCTCTTGCGCTGCGCTGCGCTGTTTGAAAGTGTTTGTTGAACGCCACGCGCTCGCTCACACGCCATGCGCTCTCTTGCTCTCTGCCAGACACACACACACACACACACAAATGGGGCAACGATAGCGCGAGAAGCTTTTTCTGCAATCTAATGGCGCATCGGTCTCCGTTCTGTTTCCCTCGCGCTCAAACACACACACACACACACATCTACCGTCTCTATGGCTAGTACGCGGACCAGGCAGCGGCAGCGGCAGCAGCAGAGCCAGAGCAGACATTGAACGCATGACCTTGAACTTGGACTCAGTTTACGAGTTGAAAAATTGGGTTTTGTTTTGAATTGTTTGCATGTCGCTTATATGTTCTGGTTGTCTCTCTCTCTCTCTCTCTCTCTCTCTCTCTCTCTCTCTCTCTCTCTTATAGACATCTTGGCCGTTTCTAATGGCCACAACAAGCAGCTGACAGTTAATTAATCTATTCGACTCATTTATCACTCAACATTCTGCACAAATATGCAAGCATGCAGTTCTATGCAATTGCATGTAACGGCATTGTTGTTTTTCTTGTTCCCACCAGCTGGCATCTGTCTAGCCTTTGTCTAGCCCACACACACACGCACACATTCGCACTATGGCCCGCATACATGTGCAGACAGAGCAGACAGAGCTTTCCCAGTCCACGCTGTATTTGTAATGGTCGTCGTCATCGTCGTCGTCATCGTCGTCGTCATCGTCATCGTCGTCGTCGCCGTCGCCGTCGTCTCTCGTTCTAGTTTTTACATAAAACTTTCGCTTTCGCCGCTGTGGCTGGGCTGACTATATATGCATGTGTGTGTGTGTGTGTGCATGAGTGTGTCTGCCGGCTTGTGTGTGTGTGTTTCTATTTGTATGCGGACGTTAGATTTTACATTTGACCGGCATTATGTGTATGGCAATGGCAATGGGAATGGGAATGGCAAATGGTGGACTGAGAGAGGGATGGTGGAAGGGATGTGAATTGTAGGCACAGAGTGTCTGTGTTGATTCTTGCTACTCTGTGCCTCCATCTGTCGGCAACAAGTGGCAATGTGTTTGTGTCTAGCTCCACGTCTATGTCCATGTCCATGCCCGTGTCTGTGTCTGTGTGGGTGGGACTGACCTTGTTCAATGAACGCTCTGTAAACAAGCGAACCCCCCCACCACCCCTTCGCCCTGCTACTTATCTGCGCAAAGTGGAATTCGCGTTGCCAAGCGCCTGGCGAACAGAGAGCCAACTGATAGAGAACTACTAGAGGAGACTTGGGGCCATGTCTGCGTGTGTGTGTGTGTGTGTGTGTGTGTGTGTGTGTGTGTGTGTGCACACACAACTAACGCAGTCGAAGCTAACCTTGAAAATAGCAAACGCCGCACACATGGCGAACAGGCCAAGCGAAACAGAAATAAAGAGCACACGAAAATGCAGCAAATATGACATGGACGACTAACAGATACCCTGTACATATGTGCTTGGATGGGGCAACGGGCTTTTGGGAAATTAATAAAAAAAAAGTCTTTGTCTATGTTTAATTATGTACATATGTGTGTATGTAAATACATCTAGAAGCAAATATAAAGAAATAAGTAATAAAAGAATTAACAAAAAAAAAAGCAAAAAAATGGCCGGGAGACAGAAGCAAATGCAGAAAATAAACCAATACGATAACTAACCAATACACACAAAATGCCTATAGAACACACACACAAACACACACACACACTTGCGTCTATTGTGAATCGAATTAAGTTTTAGTTTCCAACCGAACAAACTACTTGTCTATCTAATCTCAATTGTTTGGCGTTGCTTTTTTTCGCGCATTCAAGCAAATAATTGCTTTATTCAACTATACACACACACACACACACGCTCACGCACACCACGGCAAACAAAATTGCAAAAAAATGGGCAAAAAAAAATTGCAATGCCAAAAAGCGCGCAGGAAAAAAACAAAAAGAAAAAAAAAACTTTTTCTAGAACTATTTTAAAAGCTGTTCGCCAGCAGCGGCTGCGTCTGCAGCAGCAGCAGCAGCAGCAGCAGCGGCGTTGACGGCAACGCCGCCGCCTGCTCTCACTCTGTGGCTCTCTCCCTCGCACCCTCACGCGCAGCCGGCTAGCGGCTAGCGGAGGAGAGTGCGCGGCGAAATGCGCCAAACAAAATTTAATAATAATACAGCAACAACAAATACAGCGCAAAAAAATGTAGTATTTAGCCTTGAAAGTTCGTAAACACTACGAATTGCGAATGCGAGCGAAGATCTCTTATACATACATATATATGTATATATAAAAAGTCACATCAGAATTGAAAATAAAAATCAAATTCATTTCGAACTTAAACGAAATAAAACAACAGATCGAAGAAGAATCCCAATCAGAGAGAATCCAACAAAGCTGACAAACACATACATACATACATACATATTTACTTATGTAAACACACACACACACACACACACATACACACATACTAGTTGCGAATGCCAACTAGATTCTGCTTGGTGCAGCTGCGTGTATTTTGTATTTTTGGAGCCGAAAGTTTCGAGTTCGAATTCGAATTCGAATAACAAGGCGCAAATATACGAACGTATTGTGCTGTAAATTTGGAATGTGAGCCGAAATATAAGACCACATTTTATGCTCTATATTCCAATATATTCTATAACTGAGCAGCTGCTGGGCGTCGGTCACGGTCACACGCTCCGCCTGCCCCCCCTCTCTCTCTTTCTCGGCAAAGAGTGTGGCGCTGTTATTTTGTACTTTTTGTCTTGCATTAGAAACCTGAGCCTTTCCCACCGGTTGGCCCACCGGGACTCCGCTTCAAATGAATTTGCGGATGCTTTCGCTGCAATTACAATTGTAACGGGATAGCTGTCGGCTGGCAGAGGGAGGCGCTAGTTGCGGCAGGTGGAACTTCTTGCCCGTCATGGTAATTAGAGGCGATCTCCACACTCACACACACACATGAGTCAAGTGCAAGTTGAAAGTGTCAAAGTTGTCGAGTAGCCTGTTCGTTTTTTTCTTATAGCTCTTTTCTCTATGTATGAATGTATGTACATATGTATCTCTGCCTATCCACTTTTGTCGCTATTAGTCAGCGTTCGCGTCGGCGTCGCAGTTGCTGCGTCGCCGACCGCAACGGAGTTTTGTTCTATGCACAAAAGTCACACACACACACGTCTGCATACAGCCAAACACTATAAACTAAGCGCGAGCGTAAGACAAAGAGAGAGAGAGAGGAAGAGAGGGTAAGAGATCGAGAGTCACAAATTTAATACTGGACTGTGCCAAAACTTTATTTGGCACATGCATGTGTGTGTCTGTGTGAGTGCGTCGCTGCTGCAGCAGCACTGTGTGTGTGTGTGAGTGTGTGTGTGTCTGATCCGTCGTGGTGGTGGGAATTGAAAGCACAACACATTCTAATACTCAAGTTCAGGTTCAATTCACTGTGCTCCCCCCCCCCCCCAACATACATGCATACGCACACACACACACACACACACACGTATGGTTAATTCCTGTCCCTGTCTGCCTACCTGGCGATCCTAGGCGGGGATCGGGCGCGGCACTGAGACTGGCCAGAGCGTGCGCATGTTTGTTGTTGTCCCGCTCTCTCTCCCGCTCTCTCACACACACACACAGACGAGTGCGACTGCTGCTGCTGCTGCTGCTGCTGTTGCCAAAATTTCGGTGAATAGTTTAGTGTTTTGTGTGTGCTTTCGCATGCCGTTGCCCCTGTCCCTGCCTAATGCGCTTTTTTGTGCGCTATCGCTGCCGCCGCCGCCGCTGCTGTTGCTGCTGCTGCGCGCAGTCGGCGTTGCCGTCAGCGTCGCTGGCGTTCTGCCTGCCAGAGGCACTCGAGCACTCTCTTCTTCTTTAGCACGAATTCAGTTGAGTTTCTACGCTTGCAATCATCAAACGCAACAAAAAAGCCAAACACGCTGGTTGGCCGCCGACTGCTGCTTCCAGCGTCTTCCCGTTTTACCGTTTCACCCGTTTTACCCGTTTACCGTTTCACCCGTTTTACCGTTTTACTGTTAGTTTAGTCAGTGTAGGCGATCCTGCGGCAACGCGATGCAGCTTTAACTAACGCAATTCAACATATCTCAAATACATACAAGCACACATACATTCATACATACATAGTTACATATGTAGCTAAATAGTTATAAGTGCGCGTTGTTCGGTCGTTCGGTTCGGTTCGGTTCGGTAATTGATAAGTGTGTGTGTGTGTGTGTTGTTTTTTTTTTACTATTATTTTTATTTGATTTGTTGCGCCGAGTGCCAAATGTTATTTGCATTTAACGTCTAAGCCAAGATCTCAAGTCAAAGCGAATAGCATTATTCTTCTTAAATTACCATATTACGTATACGCAAACAAATTTCTACCTCAACAACAACAACAACAACAACAAAACGAAGCCAAAGCAGAATAACAACAACAACAAGAATAATAATAACACTTAAACAACAACAATAAAGAAAAACAAATATGTTTGCTAAACAAAATTCGCCGACAAATTGCACACATAATAATCTATTTCTGTTGTTGGCATTCGCAACAATAATTAACTATTGAAGTTTTGCTATATATATATATATATATTATACATACATACGTACATAGGATGTTGTGCTCAGCTTTAATAGAGAGCAGGTATGTACTACATATGCAATGCATATCACATTCACCATAGGAATAGAGCATACAAAAGTCGTCATTAACTAAAGACAACACTCACAAGCACACACACACACATGCATAGAGCCGTTTTGGTCTATTATTAGAATAGCTAAAAAGTGCAACGCACACAAGCGCACGCCTTGACTTATCTTGATAGTTTTCACTTTCAATGTCACAAACACACAAACATAAGCAAGCTTTTAAGTGCGTGTGTGTAGGAAAGAATACGCCCATACATAGAGAGGGGACTTCAACAGCAGAAGAAATCTACAAATACCCTCGCTTACAGAATAGAAATTAAAGCAAAGACAGAAACAGCTTTTACGTGTGTGTGTGTGTGTGCGAAAGAGAGCGAACATGCATGGACAGGAGAAGGGAACAGAAACTAAAGCAAGAAATAGAACCAGTTCAGGAACCAGAACCAAAACCAATGTGAATATCAAAATGTGCGCTTGTACTTAGGTAGGGGGCTTGAAAGCAGACGAGATCTAGAAGTATCCTCGCTAACAGAATATAGACTAAAAAAAAAGCAGAAACAGAACCAGTTTAGGAACTAGAACCTGAACCAAACAGAGCCAGTTTAACAAACAGGAACAGTTCAAGAACCAGAACCAGAACCAATGTGAATGTAGTCGAGATCCATAAGTCGCTTCGCGAATAGAATAGAATCTTAAGCAAGAGCAGAAACAGAACCAGTTTAGGAACTACAACCAATTCTGGAACCAGAACCAGGTTAAGATCCAGAACCAGATCCAATGCGAATCTAGACGAGATCTAGAATGCGGACGAGATCTAGAAGCATCCTGGCGAACAGAATATAAGCTAAAACAAAAGCAGAAACAGAACCAGTTCACGAACCAGAACCAGTTCACGAACCAGAACCAGTACACGAACCAGAACCAAAACCAATGCGAATGTAAGCGAGATCTAGAAGTATCCTCGCTATTAAAATAGTATCTAAAACAAGATTAGAAACAGAACCAGTTCAGGAAACAGAGCCAGTTTTGGAACCAGTTCACGAACCAGAACCTGAACCAGTTCAAATGCGAAAAGCACATCGAAAATTGTGCAGTACAAGTGTTTTATTTATTTGCGATGCGTTTGCTGTTTTCACTTTGGTTCGCGCTGGTTCATTTGCTTAGCGCTGACTTTTTTTTTTGGAAGCACGCGTTTTTAATGTGAATGCAAAAAAGACATATAAAATTAAATTGTACTCGTTTAAATCGTGGTATTTGTTGTCTGTTTGCGATCGCTGCGCTCTGCTTCTTTTTGTCTAGAGACTAGTTTTTCTTCTTCTTCTTCTTGATTTCAGTTTTGTTTCTATGTCACACAAATTGTCGCCGTGGTTGAATATTTTAAAGTGCATTTGTTAACAATTTTCGAACATTTTGCATTGTTGCGTTTGTTGCACAAAACAATCGACATTTTTAGCAGCCGCAGCAGAAAAAATCCCCCCCCTCAGAGAATGTGTGTGTGTGGTGTGAGTGTGTTTTGAAGAAAGAATGAAAATAACTGGCAAGAATAGATTTTGATCAAACAAGTTAAACGAGTTGTATTTAATTTACATAGAATAATATAATTAACTTATACTTGTTCAAATCATTTGTTTACATTGTGATTCTACAATTTCATTAAAATTTCAAGATTTCGATTCAATTGCATCCCGACAATAGAAGACCACGAGCTTTTAGTGAATGTATATCCTATATATATACAAGAGCTTGTCCTGACTGATTGATTGACTGATCTTTTGCTTCGATCAAAAGTGAGCTTCCGGGCGGTTCTTTGGTAAAGCGAAGCAGATGCGTGACGTCATCAGTCAGTGGGTGTCCTAGGTGTCTGCGAGTTGAACCAGCTGGCGAGAAGTCACCGGTTCAAAATTCATATATTTGTTTATCTTATAAGTGTTAAGCCACAAAGACATTCTTCGGATGACCTGAAATTAATGCAATAATATTTATAATCATTTTTGAAAAGATCTTAAATTATATTTAAGTTTAATGTATTGATTAATTAAATGAATTAATTGCTAATCCAACTCCTACTCTCTCTCTCTCTCTCTCCCTCTCTCTCACGCCTTGTCCAATTGCAGTTATTTAAATATTAGTCAATAGTCAACTGATCATCACAGGACACAGGACACAACATTTACGTAAGCAGCAAGGAGGTGCGTGCGTGTGTGCGTGTGTACGTGTGTGTGTGTGCGCGTGCGTGCGTGCGTGTATGTGTGCACGACGAGCAGGACGAACTATTTATTCCATCGGTGCAATAGAAAGCCGCCAAAATACGCAAAAAGGTGACCACAAAGAAAGCCAGCGTTGTTTCCACAGTTGAGGACGACAACAACAACAATAACAACAACAACCATTGCAACAACAGCAGCAACAACTACAACTACAACAACGCTAGGCAGCTAAGAACAGCAACAGCAACAACAAGTCCAACTCCAACTCCAACTCCAACTCCAACTGCAACTCCAACTCAAACAGGCAGAATCGAGCTGAATAACTTTTACACGGATCAAGAACAAATCAACATGGACGAGACACAACATTTCTGTCTGCGTTGGAACAATTACCAGAGCAGCATCACATCGGCGTTCGAGAATCTACGCGATGATGAGGACTTTGTCGATGTGACGCTCGCATGCGAGGGGCGCAGCATAAAGGCGCACCGCGTGGTCCTTTCCGCATGCAGCCCCTATTTCCGCGATCTGTTGAAGGTAAGTCCCAAATCTCCAACCTAGATACTATAGTATAAAAGTCAAACCTATCTCCGATTCTTGATCAGCCGAGTCAATATTCCAATTTCTCGTTGATCCTGAAAAACATTAGAGAAAGAGACTCGATATACGATATACATATATATTCCCCCATTCGATACGCAGAATGATATCCATATATTTATCGGTATTTTTTCTTTTTTCCATAAAATCGATTAGAGACTTGGTTTTGAGGCATAACTCGAAATTTATAGGAGCTTGGTATAGAAAACTGGCTATATACCTAGACCCCATGGCATAATATTTGATATAAAGTATTTGATCTGGTTTAGAAATGTAAATTGGCAAAATGCGCAAAAGAATTGTTTATTAATTTGCAATTCAGTTTAATGTTTCGCAATTCGACCTACTTAAGCGGAGACAAAGGGCGAAAAGAAAATAAGATATACAGAAGATATATATAGATATAGAGCTATTTATCTGAGGCAAATGGAGAGATATTACCCTGGAATAAATATATGGGCACATATTACGCATACGCAGCGTGCAACCGTCTGAACTGTGGCAGAGTCGGGTCTAGACTGAGCCTAATTAATAAAACGATTATTGTGTGTATGGGTAAATAAACGTGTACAGTTAACTACTTAGTTTGTGTGTTGCAAAACGTTGCAATGTCTCGTGCTCTCGTGGTGTAAACTGGCAAAAGGCGAAGTTCTTAGTTCTTAGTTCTTACTTCTTTTTGTGCTTTTAGCTAAAATATTACGGCCAGAATGGGCCCTTGCCGTCTGCGTTTGCCTTCTTCTGTTTGCATTTTAATTTATTTAGTTGCGCACGACGGCAACAACAACAACAAAAACAACAAAGGCAAAACAGACGACAACACGCCAAATGTCGACAACTGCCGGTTTGTATGAGAAAGTTCTGCAATCTGCGGGGTCGGGGTCGGGCTCGGAATCGCAGGTTACAGTACAGGGCCATCGTTCCTGAAAGGCAATAAGTTTTGCACTAAATTATGAGTCAAAACTGGCCCAAATCAGGCAAGTATTTGGCCAAAACATGTGATTCATATGCCAAAACTGGACCTCAGCGCGTGCCGCAGCCCAAAACATATTCACATTTCTATGCAAAGACTCTGTCTCCCTGTCTCCCTCTCTCTCTCTCGCTCTCTCACTCTCGCTCTCTCTCTCTCTCTTTACGAGGGAAGCGATTCGCCTAATTTGCATTCTGCATTCAAGCCCAACAATTATGAGAGTTCTATGCAGGAGTGGCCGACTAGCAGACACCCTGAACTGGCGTAGTTTTTACAGTTTCCGAGTTATGTTCAAAAGCCGATATTTATCCATATAATGCAAATGGAAGGAGATTTCGAACAGGCTTAGGCTTAAGCCTGATTAAACTTCGCTCAAAATATGTTACATTAGCACACTTCACATTCTGCGATTCCATTGGCAAGTTTCCGTTGACGTTAACATGTGAGTGGCAAAAGTAAGGCTTCTCTAAATAAACAGCTTTGATTTTGAAAGTCGAATAATACAACCTCATTTTTTGCAAATGTGACAAATGTGGTTTCTTATGGGCAACATTTTTCACATTCACAAATAAGCATTCACAAATAAGCAACATATTTAACATAAGCAAAAAATGTTACATTCGCAATAAATGTGAGAAATGTAATGCAAGTGGAATTGGGCATTTACACAAATATGCACATAGCCTATAAACGCAACATATTTAACATTAGCAAAAAATGTGGAATTAGAAAAGTTGCAAAGTGAAATTAGGCTGCACATAGCCAATATGCCCGTGTTTAGGCCTTTTGCAATGGGTTCAGGGCATAAAAAGGAACATTAACTACAACTCTGAAGCTGGGAATGGGGCTACAATGCAGCGAATGCCGTGTTGTTGCCCGTTTGTGTTTGTTTGTTTGTTTGTTTTTGTTGTTATTATTTTATTTTTATTATGACATTAAAATTATGGAAGTCGGTGCCTCGTTTACCTGCCCGCCAAAAACTTGTGACTGCATTGAAAATATTTGCACGCAATTGCGGTTTTTAGGAGGCCTCGAGACTTGGCCAATGTCTCCGCTTCTCCCCCCCCCCCCCCTCCCCTTCTGCCCCCTCCCTGATCTCCACAACGCAAAACTTTGCCATTTGCATTGTTTGAGCTGTCATTGGCGTCATGACGAAGCTGGTGAGCCCGGCTCGGGCTCGGGCTCGGGATTGGGATTGGGATCGGACCCAGGGCTGGGCTGGATTGATTAGTGGAATGTCGTCCCCGTTGCCGTTGCCGTTGCCTGTTCTTTGGCATTGCAGCAGAAATTATATAAATTACAAACTTCTCAGTTCTTAGTTTTGTTGGCTGTTTGGCCGTAAATATTCGCTCTTGACGTGATTTGTTAACATGATAGAAAACTTGGCTTTGTACATTTTAGACGCAAAAAAAAAACACACAACTGCAACAATTTAATGCAGCAACTTTGAAAGCCGAAAAAAACGAGAGAGAGCGAACAGGCAAAAATAATGTTGCAGGCGAGTGTCAACGACTGCTCGATACTCTCTAAGATATTATTATGCTACCCATCAAATCGATTAAGAAGTTGATCAGTCTTCGTTTCAGAGGAAGATATATTACAAATTTTCTATAGAAGATATTATTATGATACCCATCAAATCGATTAAGAAGAGCGCAGATGAACTGATCAGGCTTCGTTTCATATTTGATCTTTCTCGTGCTTTAATTGTCGAAGATCTTTGGAGAATCTCATCTGGGGTCTAGCTGAAAGACTTACAACTTTGCCAGAGTAATATATAATCCAAATTTCCTAGAGCAGATATTATATCAACTCAAACGAAGTCCCGACAGAGCAGCTGATCAGTCTTCGTTTCATTTTTGATCATTCTCGCGCTTTAACTGTGGAAGATCTTTGGAAGATGTCACCCATTTGTCTGACGCGTGACCAAAGGAATATCTATTCCAAATTTTCAGTCTCTAACTCGAAAATTAATTGCAAATATACTGTGAAAGATATAGATTTGACCGATTACATACAGCCGGGCAGACGCACAGCCATTCAGCCCACAACCAATATGCTCTTTTAACATTTGGGAAAGAGTATTTAAAAAGAGGGGTGGGGGAGGTGGGGGATTGTTTCTCAAATGGTTGCAATGCTTACTGCTGACAATACGTCAACATTGTGTACCTCTGGCATATTGTGTATACGACACGGGGTCCACCTACAGATGCCTCATTTTACAAGCTAACCGGCCAATAAATTGCAAAGTTTCAGACGGCGAATAGAGGAGGGCGAGAGGGGGGAGAGGGGAGGGGTCCTATGATAATGAAGACCCAACACAATTGCAGACAACAGCAAGTCGGCATTTAATTTGGTAAAAAGGCCAACTAAATGCGAGCAAAAAAAAAATAAGAGACAACAACTGCAACTGCAACAATGGCAAAGCGGGGCAGGGAAAAAAAGAGAGAGGGGGTGGAAAAAAATGGCTAAAATAATTATATACCAAGAAATTAGTACAAACTTTGTTGGCAGTGCACAACAATACGAGAGGCAGGCAGCGAAGTTTGTAAATTCAATTTGAAATACATGCAACAGACAGACATGCAAGCCAGAGTCCAGTCCCCATCCCCCCTCCGAGTCTGGGTCCGGGTCCGAGTCGGAGTCCGGGTCCGGGTCCGGGTTTGGGTTTGGCGACACTTTGGGCTTGCGCTCTCTGTGCTTGATCTTCTCGGCGTCGCAATTGTGCGCGCCTTGTGCCTATGCATAAATATTTAATTAACTGCAGCGCATTATTTTAATTAGGTGTAAAACTGCAAAGCCCCTCCCTCCTCCCCCCCTTCTCCCCTGCGTCCAAACAAACAAGAAACAACAAGATATGAAGTGGCAACAACTGCCAACTGCCAATGGGCCTGGCTAATGGGCGTCCGAGTTAAGCGCTTCCAAAAGCATTTTTGGCTTCTGTTCAAACTGTGACTGCGACTGTGACTGCGACTGCGACTGTCCACGACAGGCAGTTGCGGATGTGTCGGTAGACGCCCACTTCGCAGAATGCGGCTGCTAACATTGCCTTTCACAATTTGCATTTGGTTTAGCAGGGTTGCCAATTCAGCGAGATTTTGCTTTTTAAAGCTAACCTCGAATATTTTTGGAGGTCGTCTATCGAAAACGCTTCAGACTTACAGCTGCCTGTAACTGTAGCTGTTTTTTAAATTGATTTCTATTTCTTATGATTTATTTAAGCGCGGATATCGAGCATTTGGTCGGGAGGACAACCCTGCTTATCGTCTACCCAAAAGCGAAAATTTAGGTTTCTTCATCATTAGCAAAGCTTATCAAACTGTTTTAAAGGCGATTGCGCAAAGCCAGTGATTTTGGCAGCGACAGTAGTGCAACACTGAAAGCGACAGTTGTGCAACACTGGCGAGCACAAAAGAAATTCACAAACACCTATGCTACTCGTGCTGCCTCCAGCCTCTTTTTCTAGCAGATCCTTTTTCTCATATCAAAAAGCATCTTTTTGGCAGCGACAGTTGGCAACACTGGTGCGTACAGTTGTGCAACACTGGCGGCTACAGAAAAAATCCAAGCAGACCCATTTTACACTGTGCTCTTCGCGCATCTTTCTCTAGGCGAATCTCGGTCGCTCGGTTGCAGTTCCTGTTTCTCATATTTTTCCCCGCTTCTTTTCTTTGTACTTTGCTTCTTCTTCGTGTTTTTTTTTTTTTTTTTGGCGAAAATCATGTAGGTGCTCTTTGGATGTGACGATCACTTGATCGCTGCCGTCTTGACCTCAATTTCACAATCTGCCGCTGCGCCTGTCCCCCGTCCCCGTCCCCGTCCCTGTCCCTGTCCCTGTCTCTACACACACACACTCACACACACACGATCGTGTTGGCAAATATGAGCACGGAGTATGTGCGCGATTATACATACGCGTTTACATCACCTCATCTGCGAATGTGAAAATAAATTGCAAGCTTGGGTAAATAAGGCGCAGAGACAAGACAAGACAACCAACTGTCTGTCTGTCTGTCTGTGTGTCTGTCTTTTTCTGCCTTTCCACAGAAATATACATGGGATCGGGCATGGAGCTGTGGCTGAGAACGAGGCTGGGGCTGGGCCTGAATCTGTATCTGCATCTGTATCTGTGTCTGTGTCTGTATCTGCATCAGTATCTGTATCTGTGTCTGTGTCTGTGTCTGTACCTGTATCTGTATCTGTATCTGTATCTGAATTTGTAACTGTATCTGTATCTCTCTCTGTATATGTATCTGTATCTGAATCTATATCTGTATCTGTATCTGTATATGTATCTGTATCTGTATATGTATCTGTATCTGTTCTGTATCTGTATCTGAATCTGTATCTGTATCTGTATCTGTATCTGTATCTGTAGACGCAGTGCGCGCAATCGAAATAATAACAAAGACGCCGTAACTTGACCTAATTTTGATGCACTTTGTTGGTTTGCCACTTGATGATAAAGTGAAATTTACACACACGCACACACACAGAGTTAAATGTGGAGACTGCAGACTCGAAGAATGAAGACGACGTGGTTGGCATTCGCCCTGCAACTGGTTTGGGGCAGGGGAAATGGGGTCAGCTGCAAGCGATGCGATGTGTGTGCAAACAGGACTGAAAATTTTAAATCAAGTAAATCAAGTCTTACAATTTGGCTGAAAAACATAGCAGTAACAACTTGATTTATGTTGTTTCGAACTTAACTTAATCTTGAATCTGAATATTTAATGCTGCAAATATTAAATCAAGTAAATCTAGGCTGAAAAATAAAAATAATCAAATTAACGTAGTCAATACTTGATTTTGGCCTAGAATTTCCTTCTTCAAGAATGACTTTTTTAGTACGAATAAACTTGACTAGGGGACTGTTTAGTTTTCAAGACTTTGACTCTTTTGAGCTCTTTTAGAGCTTGAATTAAGTTAAAATAGTTATTAAATATATGGAGGGCAATAACAGACGAGTCTTAAGTGTTGCGCTTGAAGTGGGCAGCGTTGACATTTCCGAGATGGTTGAAGGTTAACGGCTGAGTCCGTTGAGCCCTCCTTCGAGGAGGGAGAAACTTTCGTCTGGCTCACAGCATGTGCTAAGTGCTTAAGTAAATGGGCAGAGTTGACTAGTGCCCCGGATCATTGTTGTTGTCTATTTTCAGAGCACACCCTGTAAACATCCGGTCTAACATTGCCTTTCACAATTTGCATTTGGTTTAGCAGGGTTGCCAATTCAGCGAGATTTTGCTTTTGAAAGCTAGCCTCGAATATTTTCAGAGGTCGTCTTTCGAAAACGCTTCAACGATTTATGATTTATTTAAGCGCGGATATCGAGCATTTGGTCGGGAGGACAACCCTGCTTATCGTCTACCCATAAGCGAAAATTTAGGTTTCTTTATCATTAGCAAAGCTGATCAAACTGTTTTAAAGGCAATTGCGCAAAGCCAGTGATTTTGGCAGCGACAGTTGTGCAACACTGGAAGCGGCAGTTGTGGAACACTGGTGCGCACAAAAGAAATTCAAGCAGACCCTTTTTACACTATGCTACTCGTGCTGCCTCCAGCCGCCTTTTTCCAGCAGTTCCTGTTTCTTATATCAAAAGCTACTTTAAATGGGCAGTGTTGACTAATGCCCCCGGGTCATTGTTGTTGTCTATTTTGCAGAGCACACCCTGCAAACATCCGGTCATATTGCTGCAAGATGTCAATTTCATGGATCTGCACTCGCTGGTCGAATTCATATACCACGGCGAGGTGAACGTGCACCAGAAGTCGCTGCAGTCCTTCCTCAAGACCGCCGAGGTGCTGCGCGTTTCCGGCCTGACACAGCAGCAGGCCGAGGACACGCACAGCGTAAGTAGACGCAGCTTTCAGTTGCAACAGGCATCGAATATTGCAACTTATTTACCTTTCTAGCACCTGGCACAGATACAGAATTTGGCCAATGCCGGCGTACGCACGCCCCTCAACACACATCCGCATCCGCATCATGGCCCGCTGCACGACGACCTCGGCGCCGGAACGTTGTTCAGCAGCCGCCAGGGCGCTGCCGCCGGTTCGTCGTCGTCGCCGCCGCCGTCGCTGCCGCCGCCGCATATCAATAACAATCTGCTGAAGCGCATGGCCATGATGCATCACAGCAGCGCTGCCGCTGCCGCTGCCGCCGCCGCCGTCGAGGAGACGTCGCATGCGCTGAAACGTTTGCGCAGCGATAACGGGCTGCCCGCCAACAGCAACAGCAACAACAACAGCAGCTGCAGCAACAACAACAACAACAGCCCGGACTTGCAGCTGCATGCGCGCAGCGCCTCGCCCCAGCTGACGCCGGCCGACTTTAGCACGATCAAGCACCACAACAACAACAACACGCCGCCGCTCAAGGAGGAGAAACGTGAGTGGAAAAAACACACAAAAAAAAAGTGGAAAATACCAATCCTTGCGTTTGCAGGTAACCGATCCTCCGGCAACACCAACGGGAATGGGAATGGCATCTCCATGGGCGATAAACTGGGCAGCTTGACACCCTCGCCGTTGGCTCGCGGCGTCGAGGACGTCAAGTCCGAGCCCATGGAGCTGGTCTGCTCCAACAACAACAACAACAACAACAGCAACAGCAACAACAACGCCAATCCGAATGTGAATGACGAGCAGAGCAACGACTCGACCGGCGAGCATGACGCCAATCGCTCCAGCAGCGGAGACGGTGGCAAGGGCTCCCTCAGGTAACACAACAATTTGCCGCGAAGTCCAAGCAATATTTAATACCCTGTAATTCTTTCGCTTGCAGCTCGGGCAACGATGATGAGATCAACGAGAATCTCGCCGCCCATCATGCCGCACAGCCGTTCATCATGTCGCCAGCTGATAGCAAATTGTTTCCGGGCGCCGCATTCAACTTTCCGATGACAAATCTCGATCATTCAGCCTTGATTGGTGCGTATATCCAAATCCAAAGATTTACAAGTCTCAACTTTAGCAAATCGCCAGCAATTGAAAATCGTTCGAAATATTTAGAAATTATTTGCAAAAAAGATAAGTTAAAGTTGAAGCCAAATGAGACAATAGATAGTATGGCAAAAGTAAGGGAGGTTCTTAAAAAATAACCAAACATCAATTGAAAATCATTCGAAATATTCAGAAATTATTTGCAAAAAAGATAAGATAAAGTTAATGCTAAATGTGATGCTAGAGTATGGAAAAGTCAGGGAGATTCTTGAAAAATAACCAAATATTCTCAAAATAACCAAAAATTATTAACATAAAAAAACGAAACATTTTAAAAAAAAAGAAGAACTTGGTGACATATTTCTAAAATGTTTTCTTTCTAAGGCGATTTTCTAAATTTAGGCATACACTTATATTGAGTGTACGCACGACACACACACACACACACACACACCCACACCCACGCACACTCTCTCACATATATATGCATATTTCTATATCGATAAAATCTTCTCTTGATCCTTTCGATCACAACATATATATGCAGGTCTGAACACACAGCTACAACAATCTGGTGAACTTGCCGTCTCTCCACAAGGTGAGTCCGAACATTTCTCTATTAACTCTATTGTTTCGCTCTATTTGCGCTCAAAAGCTCATTATTACATTTTTTACATCAAATGCAAATACCAAGAAATATATATACATATATGTATCAGATATATATATATATATATATATATTATTTGTCAAAAATATCAACAAAACAAAAAGAAAACCCAAATAAATTAATATCAATGAAAAGAAAAAAAGAAAAAGAAGGTTTTAATAGAAATCCAAATATTTTAACGTTGAAGAAATGTGTCTGTATCATTTGTTTTACTTGAAAAACATACTTAACATACTTTACATACCATGCATATAAATCGGCTATATATGTGTGTTAAACAACAATTTGATTTAACTTTTGATTTATTTACCAACAACACACGAATATTTGATAATTTTCATTTAAATTTTTTGAGTAAACCAAGCTACAAACGTCCCTAGCAAAGTTGGCCCTGCACAGCACTGGATAGTACAGGGTATCTTACAAGCAAGAGATACCCTATAGTCTGGCAGGTGCTGGGGCCAGCTTTGTCGGGGGATATTTTTTAGAATTGCAAACATCTAAATGCTGAAATAAAATATAGTTACAAAACAGTTTTCATTCACTTTTTTTTTGTTTTTTTTTTATTAATTTTGATTTTCTAATTAGTTTTTTTTCGTTCTGTTTGCATCTTTATTAAGTCCAATAAGAAAAGTGTATAAATTTCTTTCTTGTTCGATTGTTTCGATGGTAAATGTTTTCATTTATTTCCAATTTGAGAAAAAAAAAGGAAATGCTTTGAGTTTAGCAATGAAAATCAGTTAGCCGTAATAATCATATGTATAACAAACCGCCAAGCTGATGTCAATGAGGATGTCAATGAGGATGATTATCACCTAATGATAATGCAGAGCAATGTGCTAGCTAATCGAATTCGAAATTCGAAATCGAAACTTTAATTCAGCCATATTCATGTAAGCATCGAAACGGCAAACACTGAACCCAACATTCCGATACGTAAAGCCGTTGCAGGCAAGCCTTGCCACAGACTCCTCTTGTGTGCGTGTGTGTGTGTGTGTGTGAGTGTGTGTGTGTGTGAATACATTAAACTAATTAACTGAACGAACGCACTTTGACGCCGGGGGGGGAGGGGCGTTTAGCAAAATTGACTGTTTTGAATATGTGGCGCACATTTTAATTGCCGCTGTTATCCTGAGGTTAGGCCACAACAATTTGCCACACCCCACAAAAACACACACAGGATGTGTGCGTGCCTCAGCACATGCTTCAACTGAAACCAGTTCGGAAAAGCTTTGCGGCTTTGTGGCCTGCCCCAACATGAACATGAACACATACACTTAAAGAAAAATTTAGAAAATTGCCATAAAAAACGGATTGTAAAATAAATTAAATTGCTAGAATAAATTGATTAAAAGAAAATGGTTTTTAAAGTTTGCGAACATTTTTTGAGAAAATTGACATTAAATACTTTTTGCTTAAAGAAAAATAGGATAAAAAAAAAGGAAAAAAGAGAAAAGAGAATTTGTAGTAGTCAAAAAATTATATATTAAAAAAAAAGATTGCTTGAGAACATTTTTTGTTAATAACAAGAAGTTAAAATAAAAATGTTCATTTTATGGCGATTTTCCAGAACTAAGAATGAACTTTGATTTTTTTTTTTTTTGAGTGTATAAAGCAACTATTTGAGATTTCTGAAGAAGCACTTGGGCTCAGCTCGTGTTGATAATTTATGAATTGGACTGAAACTGGGATATGCCCGTGTCTGATAAGCAACAAGCCAAATGGGCAACATATTTTCCAATTAGACAAATAGGCAATGTATTTTGATTGTTTGGTTCAGTGTTTTGGCTGCTTTCTGCTATTTGCGAGAAGTGCGTACTTTTTTTTGTTAGATTTCAAGTTCATTCGGCTTACTTCATGTCCACACATGTTAAATCAGATTCAACTATATGCTCTATATATGTCATAATGCCATTTTCGATCGCTCTCTTTATCTATCCTTCACTCTCTCGCTCTCTCTCTCTCTCTCGCTCTGTCAATCTCTCGCATACACACCGCTATACGAATACCGAACATTTAAGGCTAGTCAGATTCGTATAAGGTATAATCGGTAACAAAATCCAATTCGAATTCGAAACCGAAACCGAGTTCAAATAATAATCAATATTGAAGCTAGCTTTTAACAGAATATGATGTTAAATATATATATATATATATTTTCCGTATTTTTGTTTCTCAAACATTTGTTCGTTCGTTCATTTTCTGTGTCCATTTTAATCGTTTAACGTTTTAGTTTCGTTTATTTGTGTGCTAATTTTGTATTCGTATTTAAAAGTTATAATAAAAACAAAAAACCATCAGCAGATGTGCAACCAATTACATACATACTTTACACACACACACACACACACACACACACATATATCCACATGCATACATATCAAACACACAATTATCAAATGCGTTCAATTACCTTTTTTACGCTTTAATCTATTAATTGTATACTTATATGCCAAATGAATTAATTTTGGTTTTTGGTTTGTTTATGTTTCAATTCATGTTTCCGTTTCCGTTTCCGTTCCCGTTTTCGTTTTCGTTTCTGTGTTAAATCAGTGTGCTAAAATGAACCGAATTTGAATAGCTCAAATGTGTTAGCTGCCTCGAGTGCCCAGATAATATTTAGAAAAGTTTTTTACCTACTTAACAAGCCAGTCAGCTATATTTTTTAGCCACATTTGGCTATTTTTAGAACTCGTCAGCCGAAAACTATTTAGCCTTTTTTTGTTTGGCAATTACTTCAGCTTTTTTCTTAAAGCTATTTTTAACTCTGTACCTAACTCCTAACTCCTAACAATTGACAACACTGTTGCCAAGCAGTGTTGTCTACTCCGGTTTTTATTGGCAGTTGTCAACACTGTTAAACAGCCTTCTGGGCAGAGAAAGCGAGCGAGCAAGCGAGAGAGAGAGAGAGTGAGAGGGGAAGTCAAGGAGCGTTTTATTGTTTATAAATATTTTGCTTTTGTTGCTTTAATTTACTTTAGTTCAGTTGAGTTGAGTTCTTTCGATTGTTTTCCAACACATTTGTCAATTTATAGTATACATAACAGCCACAACAAGTACATTTTGCAAACCTTTTATTTGATGTAACTCTTCTGTTTCGGTAAAATGCAACGCATTAATAAGATCGATCGAATATATACTTAAATATATAATGTATTGAAATTGTTTATTTACTTTGTACGTCGTCGTGCTTGTGTCTAAAACTAAGTATACCAATTCTCCAAGCCATATTCCCCTTGCCGCTTTCCCCAACATCCCGACTGACCTCAATTAACAGCAAAAGCAAAAGAAAAGCTTCAATTATATGTATTTGCATTGAAAACCTAAAACTTAAAAATATGAAAAAAAAAACCAAGAAAAACATTTATAAAACATCAATTTGCACCGTTATTTTTAATGTGTCTTTCGTTTGAATTGTTTTTTCTTTAATTACTTCAAATTATTTTAATTTCCAATTCGAATTGATTCCAAATACGGCTTCAAAACTAATGAGCAAAATTATTCTCGAATATGAAACAAAAGCTAAACGCATATCATAACTTTATTTGCACATTCAGACGGCATAACATACGCACACACATAAATACATATGTATCTACATACATATATGTACATAAAATCATCAAAATGTGTGTATGTACATGCAAAATGCGATGCATATACTTACATATTATCTCTTTCCCTCGATGAACATTTACGTATACATATATATATATATACCGATCATCCGTCCCGTCCTGAACGTAAATTAGGCAAACATATATGTACACATACGATAGTATGTGCATACATCATGTCTGATGTATGTCCGTTTATGTATATACATCAATAATTGGTCAGGCATTTACCCTAGCAAAGCATAGTATGCGCATACATCATGCCTCATTTATACTGTATGTACATCAATATCTGCATACATCATGTCTGATGTATGTTCGTGTATGTATATACATAAATAATTGGTCAGGCATTTACCCTAAAATAGCATAGTATGCGTATACATCATGCCTCATTTATACTGTGTGTACATCAATATTTGCATACATCAGTAATTGGTCAGGCATTTACATAGTATGCGCATACATCATGTCTCATTTATACTGTATGTACATCAATATTTGGCAACGCATTGTGTCGTGGTTAACCCAAATTGGAAATTTTTAAATACAGAAGCGCACACTTTCCCAACCAAAAACCCCGCCCCCCAAATAGAGGTAGGCTCCATTGGCTAATTATTGAATTGGCAAATCGAATGCTTATTTGAATACGGAAACAGAAATGTGAAGATATATGCATAGAATCGAACCAAAGCTGCACAACAATTGGCATTTGTATACATATGTACTTACATCCGACATCTGGCATCAGGTCGTGTACATCGTGTGTACACACACACATACATATTCAAACATGCTTGTGTGTTTGTGTATGCATGCTTGTTTGTTTGTATGTATGTGCATAGAGGAAAGCCTATATACTTTACCACACAGAAAAAGTACGCATACACACACGCACACCAAAACACACACACACACACACACAAACAAATACATACACGTTGAAATGGTGAATTATATTATATTTAGTCGAGCAGACAACAGCAATAACTCAGAAAACACACACACACACGATGGTCTTGGCCCTACCCCGCACACGCACGCACTTCGATTAAGTATAAAAAACACAATTACAAATACAAAATACTAGAATAAAACAAAGTATATCCTTAAAGTGTAACGTTTATTAGCGATTGCGAGAGCCAAGGTCCACACGGCCCCGAAACCCCTTACCAATCCGAAACTCAAACTTTAACGAAAAAGAAAGCTAAAAAGTCCACACGAAAAAATACCGAAATCAGCAGCACCAGGCGCTCGAGATCACTACTAATACATACATACATACATCCGCATACCTACCACCCACATACACACACACACACACATACACATATATACACACACACACACACACACACATACGCCACAACCAGCTCTAACAGCTAAAAAAAAAACTAACCTCAATGATAACTAACGCTATATATGTACCTATTTACTTTCCAATAATACTAACAGTATTTAAAAAATACCACAAACTCTCTCCATTACCAACAACAATGATATTAGAGAAAAAAGCAAAGAGTACAATCAGAAAATCATTTTTAAACCCTAAGAGATGATCGATTCAATCAATACACAACAACAATAACAAAAAACAAATACATATACAAATACAATTACAAATACAATTACTATTACAATTACAATTACAATTACAATTACAATTACCTTTACAAATACAATTACAAATACATTAAGTAGTTTAATTACAGTAACAATTATGAATACTTAACTCGTGTTAATTGTGCTTTACTCCACGTGTGCTCTTCTTCTCTGCAATGGAGACATGCGTACACACACACACACACATGCAAACACAGGTTTACACGAATTCCAAACAGATACAAAAACAAATACAAATACATATACAACGGTTAACAGTAAAAAGTCGAAAGCTTCACGTATATAATTTGATGATAAAACGCTTTAAATTACGCTCCCTAAATATGTATATTTGTCGCACACACACACACACACACACACATACATGCGAAATGAACACACAAGAGCTTAGCATTTAGTTTAATTTAGTTGCGAAATTAACTAATTTTAAGTTTAATTAATTGGTGAACAACTTTTAAGCAATACTGTAAATCATTTTTGTAAGTTAAGTTCTAAGCACACACACACACACACACACACATATTGGCAACTTCTAAACGAATAATCGCATAATCGATAACTATCGATAACTATAATTGATTATACCTTGTACCCAACTGAACAAGCAAGTTGCACAGCACTCACACCATGAACTCATTCTTGGCGAAATCCCCCTCCCCCCCTCCACACACACACACACACGCACACCTATGTGTATGTGTGTGTGAGTGTGTTTGTTTTAATGAAAATTCTAAACATTTAATTCATCTAGTTCCCGCTAAAGTCAACCATAAAATTTGACATGCAATTGAAATTGTGCAACAATTAAGAAAAAAAAAAATTTGTAAAATTTTTACTTTACATTCGTTTAAGTTGCAAGAAATTCAAAATTAAATAAAATTTGCTGTGCAATTACGATAAGAGAAAAACGTTCATTTGATGTATTATGACTAAGCCCAAACGCATAATTCGCATAATTTTATATATTTAATATTATGAAACGCAACAACAACAATTTCCCAAAATCAAAACAAACAAAAAAAATCAAAAAAAATCCACAGTCCCAAATAATAAAAAAAAAAAATACAAATAATACCAAACATTTCGACATTAATGTAAACAACTTTTTATGCACAAATACTGAAAAAAAAAGAAGTTGCTAATTTGAAATTTGCAAATGGCTTCGCCGTCGAAACTGATTAATATGATCAAGAGACGATGATAATGAGATGATGAAACGAATTTGGAAATGGTTTATTTTTAGTCCTTTATTTAAGTGACACACAACCACACACACACACACAACTACACACACACAAAACATGTAAATACAAGAAACTAAACTCAACAGCAACAACAAACAACAACAACAAACCGCAGAAAGAACTTTTTTGGTGATGGTGTTTAACACACACACACACACACACACACACACACACACACACACACACACACACAGATACAAATACAAATACAAATACCAAAACACAAACACAAACACGCACACAGACAACAAACAAACGTACACTGAAAAAAAGAGAATATGAAAGTCTACACACACACGTTTGATTTCCTCCTCTACCTCCCCCCCCCCCTCTCGCTCTCTCTCTCTCTCTCTCTCTGTATATTGCCACACACTCCGCCACACAACGGTAACGAGTACAACAACAACAACAACAATAACAAAAACAACAACGAAATTACAAAAACAATACAATATTAATCCAAAACAAAAACAAAAAATTAAACTAAACAACAAAAGAGTATCAAATAGAGTCCAGGCTAAAATTAAAAAGAGAGAGAACAACAAAAATTAAGCACACATACTTATGTGATTGACTGTAACTGTAACTGTAACGGTGACTGCAGCTCGAAGCTGGCAGAAAATTTTAAGTTGAAATAATTGTGTCTAGCTTCGATCTGCAGCCAGGCGCAGTTTAGTTTAGATCGGATCACGGTCGAGATCAGGTCTGGTCTCTAGCTATTGTGAATTGTCGACGACAGCCATGCACGAACAATCAGAAAGGAAATTAATTTGTCCACTTCTTCTTCTTATTTTGCCACAATATATATACGACTTGAACCTCCTCAACTCTGACCCCCAAATCTCATCTGATGCAAAAACAGTAAATAAATCAAAATCAAAAAACAGCAAAAAAAAAAAAAAAGAAAAGAAATGAAAAATACATTTTTTTTTTGTACATAGGCCACCAAATTGTAATTTTACCATAAATATCAAATAAATCCAAAGTTAAATTAAAAGTTTAAAAAAACAGAAAAAAAAAAAAAACGTTAGAGTATGTGAGCGGCAATCTAGAATTGCAATATGCATATATTTGAATTAAACAAAACACTAAATCACAAAAAAAAGAAAACAAAAATATATATATTATATTTGATGAAAAAAATGCTTGCGAATTATTAATGATAATTTTTCGATAAAATCCTCAACTAAAAAAATATATCAAAAACAATAAAAAAAAACCAACTACCTACAAAATTCGATAAATCAAAAACAAATTAAAACTCGTTGTCCTTGGGCTAATGCGACGTTTTCTGACTTTCTTCCCTACTTTGTCGTCAGGTCAACTGACGACAAATGCTACAACTTCTACAACAACAACAACAAACAACAACAACAACTTCTACTCTGAACAAACAAACAACCACAACTCAACAACAATAAAAACCACAACAACAACAACAACTCAAACAACAACAACGCCAACAACAACAACAACATCAACAGCCATCACAAACGCCTCGGGCATCTGTGGGCTTAATCTCTCCACATTCGCAGCGAATTGCAACAACAATATCAGCGCAGGCAGCACGGGCAGCGGCAGCGGCAGCAACGGCGGCATACTTACACCCTCGCTGCCTCAGCAACAGCAGCAGCAGCAGCAACAACAGCAGCAACAACAGCAACAGCAGCAACAACAGCAGCAACAACAACAGCAGCAGCACCAACAACAGCAGCAGCAGCAACAACAGCACCAATTGAGCAATGCAGGCAGCGGCAGTCAGTCAAGCAACGGTATTCTCGGCTGCAGTCCGCCCGCTACGAACACACCAACAACTGCGCAGCAGCAAATGTTCGCCGCAGTGATGGCCAATATGGCGGCCACGGCCAACGCATCGGCCTCGACCAGCGGCAACAGCGCCAACAGTTCGCTGAACAACTCGCAACTGAACACATCCGGCGGCAGCCTGAACGCCTCAAGCGGCGGCGACGACTTTCGCTGCAATCCGTGCAACAAGAATCTGAGTTCCCTGACCCGGCTCAAGCGGCATATACAGAACGTGCACATGCGGCCCACCAAGGAGCCGGTGTGCAACATTTGCAAGCGCGTCTACAGCTCACTAAACAGTTTGCGCAATCACAAGAGCATATACCATCGCAATCTGAAGCAGCCGAAGCAGGAGCCGACCGGGCAACAGGCCGCCAGCACCTATTACCATCAGCAGCTGAACCATCACTCCTCCTCATAGGGTTTCATGTACTTTGACTATCACACCAGGCCAATGTGAACTTTTGAAGCTGCTGCTTAAATTTGTCGGGTGTTCAAACAAACGGCAACTGCAACTGCGCAACTGCAACCGCAACTGCAACTGCAACTGCAACTGCATTCGCTCCTGGCCAAGGGCTATTCGCATAGTAAATACTGTTTAGAGGAAACCTTTGTTAAGTTTGTCAATTATATGAAAATGCGCGATACACATTTGCAAATACGAGTAACTGTAATCTTAATCAAATTAAAGCAACATTTATACTTGCATAGATACATATGTACAACACACACACACACACACACACACACACGCACACACGATCATACACACACACACATTTACATTATACAACACACAAGTATACAAAATGGAGAGAATTACGACAACGGCGCTTCTGTACGCATGTATGTATGTACTACGATATGTACATACAAATTTGGGATATCACAGCTGCCTGCAGAGCTATATATAATGTAGACTTGGTTTGAAGTCTCCACTCTGCACTCTTCATAAAGTAGGCTTGGTTTGAGTCTCCACTCTGCACCCAGAGCCTAGTTTAGCTGTTAACTGTAGACATGCAATGTTATTGTTCGAAAATGGCGTGCATTTGGGCGGGTTCAAAGTAAGGTGGAAAAAAATCAACTCTATGGAGCTTTGCAGGCAACTCTGAATAACTCAAATAGACGTTTATATGCAGAGCAAAATAATTACATTCTAGGCTAGTAACACTTAGTTGCCTTTTGTAGTTTAAGCAAATCAATATTAAAACTTAATCAGAATCAGAAACAGAAACAGAATCAGATCTAGACATAGAAACACAATTTGTGCTGGTAAGCGGGAGGTGCTCTAAGCTATGCTCCAGTTAACGTTCTATATATAGATAGATATACGCCACATAAGTATGTATATGTGCATTTGTCTCTGTTTACACACATACATATATATATATATATATATATATATATATGTACACACACACGCACATATTAGTAGCTCTTGAGAAGTGGTATAAAATGTCTCATTTTCCAATCATTTTCGTTTTCCTCAAATTTCATATTATTAATCTAAACATAGTAGAGTAAAAAAAGAAGAGAAATGAAAAATTACAAAGGTGCCGGTAGTGAATTCTTCAAATGGCTTTAATAAAATACAATTTAAACAAAATACAGCTAAGTAAATAGATTAGACTTAGTTTAGCCTAGGCACAAATCGAATCAGTTGTGCAAAGCTTTTTATACACAGATTAAGGCCAAGCTAAAAACTTTTTTTTTTTTTACTTACAATTAATACAATACATAGTATATATGTATATGCATAAGGAAGAATGAGAATAAGTTGAAAATCAAAAAAAAGCGACCGACCGAACGACCGACCAATTGCAAAGTTATGTATTTATATGAAATGCAAAATATATTCAAATTTAATTATCTATGTTAGGCTTAAGCTAAGAAACCAGGAGGACACTCACTCACACACACACACACACACACACACACACACACACACACACACACACACACACACACACACACACACACACCCCACACACACACACACACTCACATATATATATATATGCATACGCACATATGATATTTTATAGACCTATAATAAATAAGAAAACAAATATACAACATAATAATTACTACTTAAAAGTTTATCATATACATTTGTTAACATCTAGGCTAATCCTGGTATTTTTTTTTTAAATATATAGTATATACATTTTTTTTTTTTTGGTATTTTTTAAGAGATGTAGATATATACATGGAAAATGTTAACCGGATACTTTATGAGTGCACCTGTGTTCGTTAGTTAATAGTTTTAAGTAAGAGCAATGCCGAAAGCAAATAAGTACATTCACACACACACACACTACACACATACACACACACACACATGGTCAAATTCGATATGTATGAATGTAAGAAAGCAATTGCAGTAATTGCAAAGTTCTTTGATTATAACACTGTAATAATAAAAACCTACACATAAAACGCGAATCAATATTTCATTTACCCAGCTCGAAAGATGTCCCACAATAAACAAAAAAAAACGAGTATGCGCTATATATATTTGTATATATAGATATATATATTTGGTCAGTTTAAAAGTCAGGTAGCCGGTCAATGAAGCATTCAATCAATCAATCAGTCAATCAATTAATCTATCTAAAAATCCATCAAATATCAATCAATCAGCATCAATCATTGCATACACACACACACACACAAACACACCCACCACACACACACACACACACACACATTGTATCTCTCTCTCTCTCTCTCTATCTCATTATCTATGTATACCTCTAACATGCCGGACAATATATAAAAATTTGTTTTAGAGCGCAAAGCAAAGTCGTTTTGTCACACGAAAATAGATTTCAGTTGAGAAATTTTCCCCCAATTTTTGTGTGCCAAAATTAAGAGTTTGTGTTCAGATTGGATCGAGAAGCTGCGATCGTAACTTACTGAAAAAAAAAACATAACATAACATAACATACACATTTGTGGAAAGCACAAGCACATTAGATGGCGAGTCATTTGTTTTACTTAACATAAGTATACCCCCCCCCCCTCCCCCCACCCACCCCCTGTTTATCCAACAACAATAACTAATACGTATAATATGCAAAAAAAAAAAAGCGCAACCCGAAGCTCAACGCAACTCCAAATCATCCATTGCTCCAAAGTCCCCCGCATCAGTGTCCTCTGTATTCTAGTATCCCGTAACCCGTATCCCGTAATCCGTATCACCTGTAACCAGGCTAACCAGGTGTTCCTGTGCCCGATCCTGTCACCAACACCGCCAACAGCTGTTACCTGCGAAATGTTAAGTATCAATCCAAATGTCTTTCACATGCACACACTCACACACACACCTGCTCACACACCTGCGCACACAACCCTTTTTATTAAGTCCCTCAACCCCCCGGTCCAACATATATATATTTGTCTAATGCGTACATCTAATTATGTGTATTTACCTACTGTGTTTACCTATAAAGCCCAACCTGACCCAGCCCCACCTACCCCCACCAATGCCTTGCCCCGCCCCTCAAAAGCACATTTGAAAAATGGTATATTTGGTTCGTTTTTTAACCCCTCGAAAAACCAAATTTAACCAACCGCATCACAAAGGCAAAAGGTGCTGCGTTTGAGTTTGAAAAAAAAGAGACACTAGTGACAACAGAAAATAGTCGAGATACTTGCCAAAACCTGTCAAGTAATAAAAATAACAAAAATTATAATAAAAAATATAACAAAAAGAAAAAAAAAAAAAAAATAAAAAAATTACTAAAAACATTTTATATACTACAAATCAATCAGGCCAAACATGTTTCAAAATTTTGCTAAAACAAAACGAAAAATTGGTTTTAAAACTAAAAAATTTCCAAAAAAAAATATATATATTTCACAAAACATTCACGTTTTGTTTAAAAAATAATTAAACAAACAGACACAGATATTCAAGATTTGCCGAGGAACAAGCGAAGATACAAAAAAAATATGTTTTGTACAAAATTTTTTGGTGAGTTCTGATTAAACTCACCTGGATTAACTCACCTGGTCCTAGGGCAGCCACAACTGCGAAAAAGAATGGTAAAAATAAACTAAAAAAAATTTCCAAATGAAGACAACATTTCGCATCGCAACAAAAATTTACTTAAAACTGCACAAAATTTGTCCAAATCGGACAAAACTTGTGCAGCTTCCACGAGCCGCAAATATAAATTTCAAGCCACAAAAAACAACAAAAAAAAAACCGAAACAGAACAGTTTTATTAATATTTTATTTACATACATGTTTTTGCGAAAAGGCGACACTGAGAAAAAAAAACCAAAAATTTTTGCAAAATTTGCCAAATAATCAAATTTTAACCACATGATGATTTTTATTAAATGAAATTCAAATGAAACAGAGACAAGCGAAATTGAAAAAAAAAATGAAACATATAATCACATATATATTCCAATATTAGCAAAATCAGCAAAAAGTTAACAATTGTTTTGAGCCTGGATTTGTTAGTGTAATAATGTAAAGTAAATAATACAAAAAATACAAAAAATACAATACGAAAACGAAAAAATACAAAAAAACACACACACGCAACAAACAGAACACTGACCAACCAAAAAAGTTAACAAAACAAACAGAACACAAGACAACAACAACAAACGCACACAGACAACAGCACACACACGTGCTTTGTACATGTGTGTGTGTGTGTGTGTGTGTGTGTGTGTGCGAGCCACGAACTAACAGACAAGCAAGAAATTCATACAAATCAAATACCAACAACAAACTAAACAACAACAACAACAGAAACAACAACAGAAACAGCAACAGCAACAACAACAGAAACCAAGTCAAATATACAGAAAAGTCACTATTGTCTCTTTTTTTCTTCTCTTCCTATATGACGTATAGGTGGCAGCACCAGCCTACTCGGCGGCGTCATAGTGCCCGGTGGTGGTGACAACCCTAGTAATAGTAGTAGCAACAACAACCAACAACAACAACAAGTAGAACAACAGCCAACATCACAACACCACCTCCAACAACTCCAACATCATTCCACACTACATAACCCACAACAACAACAACAACAACAACAACAAGAACGAGAACGCGAACGTGAACGAGAACGTGAAAGAGAACGTGAGAGAGAAAGAGAGAGAGAAAGGGAGCGTGGCAAGGGAAACGATCTGCACAGCAACAGTGAGCGCAGCTTGTCTCGATCCTCGCAGTGCGCCGGCGGCAGCGCGACGCCGTCGCCGTCGCCGACAGCGAACGCGAGCGTCGCCTATCACAAGCGTGAACGGGAGCGCGAACGGGAGCGGGAACGGGAACGGGAACGTGAGCTGGAAGGAGCACAGATCACGCCGGGAACAACACCACCGCCGCATCATGGTCTGTCGGCGCCGCCGCCGCCGCCACCGCACTTTGGCCAGCATCCGCTGTCGATGCTGTCGAGCCACCATCAGCATCAGCATCAGCATCAGCATCAGCTGCACTCGCATCACGAGCTGTCCGCTGCCGCTGCCCATCATGCCGTGCATCATGCCATGGCACGGGCCGGTTCGCCGCTGGAGCGCCATCATTTGCTGCATCAGCATCATCGACGTGCCTCCCTCTCGCCCTCTGCCTCCGGCAGCGGTAGCGGCGTCGGCGTCGGCGGCGGCAACGCTGCGAACTCGGCGCGGGCCAACGATGTCGCCCAGGCCAATCGGCTGCTGTTGCCCCTGCCCCTGAATGCCTGCCATCGTTGCGATGTGTGCGGCAAGCTGCTGAGCACAAAGCTGACGCTGAAGCGGCACAAGGAGCAGCAGCATCTGCAACCGCTTAACAATGCCGTCTGCAATCTGTGCCACAAGGTCTTTCGCACTCTGAACTCGCTGAACAACCACAAGAGCATCTATCATCGTCGGCAGAAGAATCATCATTCGTATTTCCATCATGGCAACGGAGTCGGACAGGCTGGCAGCCCGGGCAGTCGGCTCCATCAGTCGCTCAGCTCAGCTGTGGTCGGGGCGGGCGGGGGCGGGGCTGGGGGTAATGCTGTGGCCGCAGCAGCAGCTGCCGCTGCGGCCGCTGCCGAGCTGCTGCTATCGCCAATTGTGGGCGCCGCAGCCGTCGCCGGCGGCACGGCCAGCTCCACGCTGCAGCTGGCAGCGGCGCATCAGCAGCACCAGCACCAGCAGCAGCAGCAGCACCTCCAGCAGCAGCAGCAGCAGCATCAGCAGCAGCAGTCGTCGTCGCCGAACATGGTCAAGCCGTGCATTGATTTCTTATAAGATCAGCATCAACTCTTGCAGCAGCTGTTCCATGTTGCGCTCAACAACTCAGCAGCAGCGGCGGCGGCAGCGGCGGCGGCAGCAGCGGCGGCAACGGTCACGGGCGGCAGTCCCTCACCGGCAGGTGGCGTCCCCAGCGACTATGGTGGGCAGGTGGGCGGGGCCACGCCAACAGTCGATCTCACGCAACTTGATCAGGGCAGCGGCGGCGTCTATGCGGCAGCAGCGGCAGAAGGTGTGGCAGATTTGCGAGCCCTGCATCTACATCAGCAGCATCTACACGCACATTCACACACCCACCCGCACCCCCACCCACACCCACTCACACACAGCCACGGCCACGCCCACGCCCATCATCATCGCTATGAACGAATGAATTTATTAGACCAATAAGCGGATCGCTGAAATGTATGCTACAAAAAAACAATTCGACCAGTGCTGCCAACTGCCACGCAAAAAAGAAAAAGTAGCTAAATGCCATTTTTTAAATAGCTTAAAATAGCTAAAACAGTTGAAAACTTGAACTACTTAATTCCGGCTGACGAGCTTTGAATATAGCTAGAAAATAGCTGAATTGGCAACACTGGCAACACACACACACACACACACACACACGGAAACCAAACACACACACACACGCAACGAAGGAATGATCGACAGAGCGAAGGACTAACGGCGCAGCGCGGGGCTAAGCTATAACTAAATATATAATAAATAAATACACAAACACACACGCACACACACACCCACACAGCATACATGCACACCTGTATGCACATTTGGATCTCAACCTGGCGAAAACTGAATGGACTGTTTTGGCACAAAAGAAACGTTGACTAAAATGAATATATAACATGTTTAGGCAAATGAATGGAAAACTGTGATTTTTTACAAACAAACAAAAAAAAAAAAACAAAGAAAATTTAACGAATTGCAAATCTTTTATAAGAATGAACGCGCAAATATTCGAGCAGGTGTTTTTTTTTTTAACGGAATCGGCATAGCCAAAATGCAATCGAGTTTAGAGGAAACTGCATCGAGGAAAGGCCCATAAAAATTTGACCCAACCGAGCGAAGCGTAAAAGACTGTCACACACACACACACACAAACACACACATACTACACTCATCTATAAAAATAATATATACCTCTTGAGTATTACCCATTGTAAGCCGACAAACAGACAGACAGATAAATCGGTCGTGATTAAGAACGTGTCTGAAGAAGTTCTTAACTTTAACTGAATTAACCAATTACTATCCATTGATCGACCACTTTACTGCATTTCCCAATCATCTATATAACATCGACATCCAGCACGGAACCAGCTGGAAATATGATAAAACTGGCGTAGAGAACAGTGTGCCATACGCTGCAGTCCTTGTATTCCTAGCTATCACATTACAAACTAACTCATCGTATACTTTACAACACTACTTATTTTTACACTTTCCGTTTGACAATACTGCTAGTTGGCCGGCCGGCAAGCGCAACTCATGCAACATGCAACATAACCTAACATTCAATGTACAACTATCCATGCGTATGCTCGTGTTTTTTTTTTTTTTTGTAACTTAACTAGCGTATTTTTAAAGAAACATACTCTGATAACTACGCATAATATGTACATGTAGTCAGTAAGTATTCATTTAGTGAGTAGGCAGGGTCTATGTAAAATCTAATCATAAGTAAATCTATGTGTGAGTGTTTTTTTTTTTTGATAGTCGTAAAACAAGGTACAGTTTATGTATATGTACAATAATAATAATGCTAAGTCAGAGCTAATCGCATATGTATACAATACATACGGTAATACATATGGATATATGTATATACATAGCTATGACCTAAGTTCGCTCAACTTCAAAACGAAAAGTAATAATAATAATTAAAAAACAATTGAATTTATTATAAAACTGTACCCATAAATATACACACATATATACTATATGTATAAGTGCACACAAAGAAAAACAAAAAACATTGTAAAATTCTGTACATTCGTATTTGTACATATTCCGACAATTCGTAAAAGTCGGCTTAAAAAAAAAAAGATCCCTATAAGCAATGATGAGTCAAAATTTGTAGCCTCTCGTACGTTATCTTCCACTATTATTGACTGTCCCACACAGATATGAATAACTATTACAAAATTCGTAGAAAAACAGTTAATTTTTAAACATTTTACAACACTGTATGGGGTTAGTTTAGCGTAGGTTAGATTAGCCTAACCTTTTTGGGTTAATCTTGCCTAATGTGTAGTAGGAATTATGTTGAAATCGGAAGGAAGGAGAAGGACTGATAGTTTTTAGGCACAAATTATCCAAAATTAACTGTCTGTCGAGCAATACTTTTTTTTTTTGTTTTTTTTTCTTGACTTGAAAGGCAATTAAATTGTTTGTCCCGGACTGATTAGTCAATCGATTATCTATATATATTTATTGGCATGTATTTTGTGAAATGAAATGAGAGAAAAAATTGGAACTTGTAACGTATAATCAAAATTTGGACTAAGCGCAGTATTTAAGATTTTCATTTGCATTACATTGATTTTCAAGACTGAACTTTTGAAGTATCCTTAAAAGATGAAAAGTAATACATCAAAACAAAATGGCAATTGATGAACGGCATATTATTGATGATAAGCGTGCAATTTCGAAATAGTTGACAGACGGACGGACGACGACCAGCGCGAATAGTTAGGGAAGCGCGAATACTTACATAATTGAAAAAATAAAGTACACACACATGCAGGCGCAAATATGTGTATGGATGTAATGTATGCATTTCACAGTTACATCAGACCTACATACATATATGTGCATCAATGTTGCCGTTGGAACTTGTCCCTCGGATGCCAAATCGAGCGAATCGATTGATGGCCGCTAAAAATAGCCAAATTTAGCTAGAAAATAGTTAGTTGGCAGCACTGATGCACATACACTCTCATACAGAAGTATGCATACATCATTTACATACATACATACATACATACATACATCCATGCATATATGCCTAGATGCGAATGTAAATGTACTCGCTAAGAAAATGGAGGGAAGTGTTTCTTTTTTTGGCACAACGAAAAGTCTGAAAATCTTTTTTTTAATTTATACATATACCCATCTGATGTTTACACTATTTTAATATATATTTTTTTTGTTTTCGTATACCAAATTTGATTAAAATGTGTATTTAGACTTTTTAAATAAGAAATGCGATCTAAGCATATGCAATATTCGCATGAGAAAAAAAAAAAAAAAACAAAAGAAAAAGAAAAAAACAAAAAACAAAAAAAAACCCATATGCATTAATTGATGTTTAAGAATTCGATTGCGCAGCAATTTGAACCTAGATTGTTGACTGATGGCTCAACCATTAAAGCCTTATCGAAAGATACAACTGATTATTCTGAAATTGTCAATGGATTATGATTATTGTGTCAGACATAAGGATTAAAAGATTTTAATTGAATTTTTTTCTTAGCAAATGCGATACGCACACACACCCCAAATATAGACAGCCACAACTAAATAAAAATATTAATAAAAATAATAAATGTATATACCTTAAATAGATAAACAAATAACCCAAAACTAAATATGCAAGCAATGTTTATACTACAAATAAAACAAAGCGCAAAAAACTAGATTTTTTTATTTAAAAAAAAAAAAAAGAACGAAAAAAAAGAACAATATTTAAGGAAATGTCATACCACAAGTTGTAAACATCAGTTTACATCAAGTACATACATAGCAATTATGTACATACATACATATATAATTATATTTGCACAATGCTCTCCACTTTAAATGTTGTTTATATTATTAAAACTTAATAATACTGCTCGAAACCAAGCATTGCAGAAGTAATCCAGATAAATTTCAAATATTTGCATTATTTTTTTTTGACTTTCATTCAGTGAAGCAACCAGATTTACCAGGCTTATCCTATAGAACATATATAAAACAGTATTGAATTTGAGCTAAAATCCAAGCATAGCCAAAACCATAGCGCACCAAAATCAATTAAGCATAGTATCATATCGATAACGTGTCAACAGTAACACACTAACATTAACAGTAACATTAACAATAATAGTAACAGTAACAGTAACAGTAACAGTAACAGTAACAGTAACAGTAACAGTGACAGTACGGTAATACTAACGGTAACATTTATAGTATGAGCAACAAACAATAGTTGATGTTCGTTCTCTCTGTTTTAAAATCAATATGGGTATTTATGTTTCTGACCTAAATACTTACTTATAATGAAAACCGCTTTCCAAAGTCCTATTTAAATGAAAACAATATAAGTACATATACCTATTATTCAATGAAACATTAGCTCCAAGCCGCACTTCAACCATATTGCTTACAATATTATAACTACAATATGACACACAACTACAACTACAGTAATAGTAACAGTAACTAACTACAAGATAAAATAAAATAATATCATAATATCTGAGTATAAACATAATACACAACTTACATAAACAGTTAAATGTAAGACTCCAAACCAATGGCAGAGAGTGAGAAGCAATTACAAATTCAATAATAATAATGTCCTTTTCAGTTTCGAAAAGTCTTTCCGAAAAGTTTTTCGTATACTTGATATATTCAAAACATAATCCGCATAAAATGAAAACTTACAAGATTTTAGAAAATATTTTCTAAAATCACATTCAAGGATAATTTTTGTCCTGAGTAAATCTTAAAAAATGAAAAATGTTTTGAAAAGTTGCAAAATTTAAGAGAATATTTTCTAAAATACACATTTTAGGATAATTTTTTCCTAAGAAAATCTTAAAAAAGAAGAAAAAGGTTTTCAACTTAAGAACATTTAGGAAAAACTTTTTAAGTATATCAAGTATACGAGTAGAAAAACGTGGAATTCGTTGAAATTCACATTCATAGTTGTATAAAAGTACGTTCCACTGTACACATTCACTGCGACAAAAAATGATATTATTAGAGAACTAATATTTTGCTATCTCACTCAATTGCCAATTCAAAGACCATTGCCCACAATATGCTTACATACTAATGTATTCACATAGTTGTATTTATAAACAATAAAGTAAACAATATCAATAATAACGATTACAATTTAAATCGACATTCGACTTTCATCTGAGCTACTTTAAATGACAACAACAAGAACTCTTAAGTTACACGAACATGAGAAAACTAAATAGGTTTTGTTTTTGGTTTTCCTTTTTTTTTTCTCCAACTTCTAATTGTATATAAATGGGGTTAATATGTTTAATAAAGTCATCACGAAATTGAAAAGAAATATTGATTTCGTATAAGGAATATGCATAATGCATTTTATGTAAATGTCAAATAGACAAAACTTAAGCAAAACAAACTAAAACGAAATGAAAATGAAAATGAAAATCCTTTAATTCATACAAACGTAAATCAAGCATAAAGTTTATAATGGTGAGGAAAATACACGAATCGAACACAAGCATTCACATATATAATACAAATAGAAAATGAAATATTTTCATAAATAAAACAACAACAACAAATGTGTTATTATTTAAATAAACCAAATGTGTGTATATAAATGAAGATGCGACGCGTGCCTAGAATTGCTTTAATTATTTACATCAGCTCTGCTGCTTTTTTAGAAAACCGGCTCAAAATGGAGGATCTCTTAAGACTCGACCAATTAAAAAAAAAAAAAAAAAAAGGGTTCCATCAACTCTCAGCTGTTGGGTTATGTAAGTACTTGTACTCGCACATGCCAACATAGTCGAGAGGAACTTTTTGTTTGCATCAAACTCGGATACTCAATCGAACTTAAAATTTGAAATGAGTATTCTTTGATAAACCGAGTTCGATCTGTTCGAGCTTTCGTTCGGGGTTTGTGTTGTGCGAAACTAACTTGATTTGGGATTGCCAAATCGAGTCTATCTTTTACCCGGCTCTAGTTCTTACATTGGTTTTTCTCCCCTGTCCAAGCTGTGCCATTGTGTGTGTGTGTTTAAAGTGCGTTTAAACTGGAGAGTCATGTATACGGATTAGGAGTGCATATGTATGTGCGTGTTTACATACATAGACATATTTAAATGATCGCCATTCATTACATACAAATCCCATGCATACATACTTTGATAGTTATGTCTCACATACCTACATATATTTATTGCCCTCAACAGCCCAAAATTGCCATAAAATCTGGAAAGTTGCTTTAACCTTTCATTTTTAAAGAGCAAAAAGTATGCTTAAATTAAGAGAAACATTTATGGCAATTTGCTAAAATTTTATTTTGAGTGTACTTTCTTGAATCAGCTACGAATCGGCAGGGCACAGACACAGAAATCGTACAAGTACTACTTAGATCTAAAATGCACTAACTCGTCATCCCCCCGTCACCCCACCCCAACCATTTGCTATCTATGTATCTGCTCTGTCTGTGTCTTACTTCCATCTATGTTTGTCTAAGTGGAATGGTGTGCAGAGCCTAACCTAATCCATGCACTAAAAACAACAGAAATATAAAACAGATGGTCACATTCACATTTACCACATATACTACATATATACTATACGCAATACGCATTATAGCCCATTGTTATGACATAATGCCACGCCCACAGAGAGCGCGCCTTTGCAACTAAATGTTCACATCGTGCTAAATAAATTTGATGCCCTTTAATCATCTTTGAGGTACAATGACAGTTTTTACTAAAGTATTTTTATTATTTAAATTTTGTTATGTGTTATCTGTAAAATTTGTTGCAACTTATTTATTTATATATAATTTTTAACTAAATTTCAAATATTTTTTGTGCAATTCAAGCCATTCAAAGGAAAATGATTATTATTTAACAAAAAAAAAGATAAGAAAATTAAATTAAACATATGTATATAGCTATGCACATGTGTGCGTGTGTTTGTGCATAGCTATATCATTCACAATCATATATACACACACACTTTCACATACATGAGCCTAGCACAACACTATAACTTAATCCTTAATAGGTTTAAGCCAATCGAAAATCGTACTAGCATAGTGCTTAGTATAAACTAAAAGATAACTAAATGAAACGCAAATACCTTAAATGAAATATCAAGCAAATACCACTATACAAATATACCAATATCAACCATCAAACTTCGATCAAACCAATTTACAGGAAATTCACCCAAGAAACTGTTCTCATGCCAACTGTGCGGTAAGCTTCTCTGCTCGAAAGCCTCACTTAAGCGACACATTGCCGATAAACATGCCGTACGCCAAGAGGAATACCGTTGTGCCATCTGCGAGCGGGTCTATTGTTCGCGTAATTCGCTAATGACGCACATTTATACCTATCACAAGTCGAGGCCGGGCGAAATGGAGATGAAAGATATCAAGCTATATAATCAATTCAATTCGACAATCTGAGACTTAACGACCTTGTCGGCGTTGACAGTCGTTCAGACTGCGAAAAATGCCATGACAACGAATCAAATCAAATCTCAACAGTATAAAACAAATGCGAATCAATTCAAGAATAACAATTACACAAATCACTTAAATATCGATGAGCTAGAGTTAGATTACTTGCCACACAACACTCCATTAACGTTGACCAGCACTCAGCATTATAATAAGCGAACGGCAACCAGGCCAGTGTTGCATAACGAACAATATCCGCTTTTCATACAAGAAAGACAAATCCTCAACTTATATGATTACTATTTACATCAGCGTAAGACCACAACGACTAACGGTAACAATATATAGAAGAACAAGCAAACTAGACAACTAAACAATTTAACGACTCGAAACTTAACCTTAACTTAAAGCAATGCCATTCTGTAGTGATACAAAACTTTACAAAAAAAAACAAAAAAAAAAAGCATTATGATTTACATACAATTTACATAAATATTTAACTATGCGTATATAGCATACTATATATATACATATATATATATACATATATTATGAAGACAAATATAAGAAAAAGACATTAGGCTCTAAGTTTGAATTAGATGACACTTTAGAACTCTTTACAGTAGATACACATAGTAACGACTCTAACGACTATGGACCATTTACACACATACTTATACATAAGTACATATACGATACATTATTTAATCGTATATGCAACTGTTTATACTCTGTGGCCTTCTTTATACCTCATACAACGTACTTGTAGTCAATTTTAAAAATTAATCCTCATGTTAATATACATTTGTATTGTTCTTGAATACACAAGTTGCCTTTCTCAAAGCTTTCTTCGGAATCTTCACTCCAATCGACTTATTGACTATACGCAACATACATTCACTCAAATTTTAGCATATAGATAACTATATACAAGCATAAATTAAATAAATGTATAACAAATGATAGCAAATACAAAAAAAATTTGCCATTCGCCGGTCAACTTGTGCTTAGTGCTATAAATGCTGACGCCAATCCAACGACTAACAACAACAACAACAAGCAGCAAGAATGAAACAAACAGGCAATACATACACCCCCAAAAAAATTTACCCAAAATGGAGAGATCTGAGCTGAGTTCACTTGACTTCAAAGCCAACCCAAAAGGTCACAGACAACAACAACTATAACTCGGTACTCCCCAGTATCCCGCCTAACGGGTACCCAAACGATATTTCCCGGTACCCGTTAGTCAGCCAAAGTACAAGTTCACGCGCTTGCTAAAGGTTAGCCCAACATCCATCTTAAACTACATTGGTAGCAAAAAAAAACAAAAAAAAACATATTTAAAAAATAAAAAAAAAGAGAAGATACGTAGTTAGTTCATATACAACATGCTATGTCTGTCATGACCTCGCCTCTATGCAAAAACGTTTCTCTCTATCTCTCTCCATACCCCGCTCTAACATACACACACTCTCTCTCTCTCTCTCTCTCGCTCTCTCTCTCTCTCGCTCTCTCTTTCTCTCTCTCTCTCTCTCTCTCTCTCTCTCTCTCTTTAACTTTAACTATATATTACCCTCTCACAGTCTGTAAAAAGTCTCCCTCTCTCTCTCTCTCTCGCTCTCTCTTTACCTTTAACTATATATTGCCCTCTATTCACAGTCTCCACAGCCTGTAAAAAATCTCTCTCTCCCTCTAACCTCACTCTCACTATACACAACATTTACCATAATATCTCTATCGGTTGAAATAGTCCAAAACTCTAAAATGCATATGTAGAGAACATGCATCGAACTATTTTGGTTCGTCATGGTTATGTTACCGATACTGTAAAAAGTATTCGTACACTTAGTTTAAAGCAAAACGCCTCAATATATGCAGCTTGTTGGCAAACACTCTCTCTACATATCTCTCTCTCTCTCTCTCTCTCTCTCTCTCTCTCTCTCTCTCTCTCTCTCTCTCTCTCTCTCTCTCTCTCTCTCTCTCTCTCTGTATCTCTCCCTCTATCTATATCACCCTCTCTCTTTCTCTCTTACTTACTCTCTCTGCTCCTGCTGTAGCAATACATAGATATATTTCATGTATAAAGAACATATTGGCCCTGTAAAGTATATCACACACCGAACTTTAACACCATCTAGGAGGTATCTCTACAACTCACGCACTATCTATATTAAATAGAAAACTACACTTCCTACACATCTGTATTGCCTAACTGATCGATATTGATCGATAATCAGATCTAACGCGTTTATACAGACAGACGCTATGTATGCGCTTGTTTCTGCTGGCTCATTAAATGGTTCCTCTATAGAACTACATCTCGTCTATCTGTTCTCTCTCTCTCTCTCTCTCTCTATCTTTCTCTCTCTCTCTATATATATCTATATATATATATATATATATATATGGCTTATATGCTTATATATGATAAACAATAACAATAGCTTATGTAAACAAAAGTAGTTATTTCTAATACTTATGTAGCAAGCACAAAAAATGAGTCTCATTCGAAGAGATTCAGATACTTTCCGCTGAACTCATCTATGAGTTTGTATATATATATATGTACATTTAATTCATTGACACTAACATTTGTAAAGCTTAAAAATACCATCTGCATCGTTTTAATGGATAGGCAAATGTACAAAATGTACATTCATTTCTAGCATTTCGCTCCCCGAGCTCAGCGCTGCGAATGCCTGTCAATTAATTATCAGCATCCCCCTCTCTCTCTGGCAGACTCTATATTATTTCCACTATACCCTCCAGTACTCTTACAGCTGTGTGTAAGTACTCGTACTCGTACTCGTTCACCCCCCCCCCCCCCCCCTCTTCACTTTTCACTCTTTACTATCTCTCTTTCTCTCTCTACGTTTTCCCGTTGTGCTGTCGCCGCGTTGTCAACTCCTCCGTTTCGTAGGTTTGTCCTGCGTCCCCGTCTTGACAGTTCTCTCAACGTTGATCTTTCCACTGCGTTTTAGTTCTAGTATTGTTGTATTTATACTCTCTCTCTGTCTGTCTCTCTCTCCTCCCCTCTCCCCCTCAAACTTTCTCTCTTTGTCTGTCTGTATCTGCTGTGCTCTCATCGCCTACAGCTTTGAGTCAACTGTACCATATAATAATCAATGAATAAACATAACAGTATATAAACAAAAAGGCGAAAGCATAAAGTTATATATATATAATCAATTACTTAAGTGCTTGTATACTTCATTTTTCTTTTTGGTAAGTTTGCGTCATTAAGCTAAGAGAACTGATAAATACTCATATCGAACCTTGTGCTTATAACTACTCTACATACTACAACATCAATATTGAAACTAGTTTCTGGTTGATTCAATCAGGCCATGCTGCTTAGCTAGCAGTTTCTAAACAAAAATTTCCTCAGTCCTTTTATTTATCACTAATTTTATTATACTACATAAGTATGAATCGAGCAGCTGACTTTTCAGTTCTTAGTTCATTACTTTAACATTACACATTATTTCCGCTTTGATTTCGTTTCCGAACTCGCAACGACACATTTAAAAAATAAATTTAAAGTTACGTTCCATTGCTTTCCTTTGAGATTCTTGATAACTTGCTTTTTGCTTTTGCTTAAGGACCACTTTGCTACCAACCTAATTGTATTAACATCTAAGCATGGTTAAAGTTAAGTTTCATTAAAGTGTCAACCTATCGATAACATCGATACTTTCGATACTTTCATTGATATTTTGACATCTCTAATGTGCAAAGTGTTTCATTCGCATGACGTAATCTGTACATGTTTGTGCCTATGCTTTTGTAGAGTATCTGTTGTCGGCTTAATTATAGTTTTTTTTGCTTGCTTTATTAATGTTGCATGTGCTTGTAAATACTGTACTATCATCATTTGTAACTAGCCCGATTCATTAGTCACATTTGTACAGTTTCGTATTAGCGAATATTCAAGAACAAATTGAAAATTATATATATTGAAATGTCAATATGCCCATTGTTAGACCAGGCCAGTGTCGCAGCAAATTGCATGCATTCTAATACCCTATAAATTCTACCAGCTTTCTCTTTTGGCACTGGCCCCTGGTCTAGCAATGCAGACTTCTCAATAATGTTATGTATGTATCTATTAGAAACAAGCAAGTACGAATACGTATTTTTAGAAAGAAAAAAAAAACGTCAATGCATATTAATGTATACAATATTCATTAAAAGCCATGCTAGGAAAAACTTAACAGCTGTTAAAGTTTAACCGAAAAAATTAAGTTTTTCCTATGCATATCTAAATATCTTTAGAAGCCTCGTTTTTTTCGGTTTTTGAGTATGTTAAACATGCTGATTATACGCATTTTATTTCTATACAAATAGCTAACTTTATAACGCTTACCCTACCTCCTGCTAGCAAAAATATAAAAAAAAAACAATTGAATTTAGGAAATATACATATATTAAAAAAAAAATTTTTCGAGAAAACACACAATTATATTTTGAACATTTCCTATTCCTGTAAAAAAAACATATCAACCTCGAACTTTCACCTTTTAACTTTGCACTTTTAGTTTCATTTTCTCAACAACAAAATAAGCTATGTATTTCGCAAAAAAAAAACAAAAATAAAAATATTAATAATTGAGAAACGCTCTTCGCACGCCTCGACTAATATATGTTTTATCTCTCCTTATATGAAGGATCGCTCCATATAAAACGCTCCGCAGCTACCTCGCCAACCAGTTCTACCTCATCGCCGCCGTCGCCGCCGCCGCCGCCGCCCAACGCGATGACCTCGCCGACCTACTCGCTGAACGGCAGCTTGGCCGCCGCCGTTGTCTACCATCTGCAGAACTCACCGCCGCGACCCGGCACCCCATCCGGCAATGGGGGGGCATCATCGAGCAGCAGCAGCAGCAATGGCATCAGCCCAGCCCAGTCGAATGCCACAACAAACCTGGCCACATCTCCACAGTCCGGGAATGGGAATGTTGTCGGTGCTGTGGCCGTGCCCTCGCTGCCGCTGCGCATGCCGCCTCCGACGAGCGGCGGCATCAACGAGCCGCAGGAATGCCCCTACTGCCGGCGCACATTCTCCTGCTACTATTCGCTGAAGCGGCACTTTCAGGACAAGCACGAGCAGTCCGATACGCTGTACGTGTGCGAGTTCTGCCACAGAAGATACCGCACCAAGAACTCGCTGACCACGCACAAGAGTCTGCAGCATCGCGGCTCGAGCGGCATGCTCAAGCGTCTGCTGAAGACGTCGGCCATCAAGCACGGCCTGGTCGGACATCATCCGCATCCGCATCCGCATTCGCATTCGCATCATCAGCTGTCGCATTCGCGGACGAGCCTGTTTGACTTCAAGAGCGAGCTGGGCCAGCCACCGCCGGGCATACAATAGGATTTACATTGGAATGCCATTTTTTAGAGAATTTCCCTCAGAGACCAGCTACAAATACTTTGCCCCTGCTTCAATTTTTAACTCTTTGCGACGACTAGCCATAGGCTCTAATACTAGACCTATTTCAGTCTCGCACAGTGCTCACAATTTTAGTTATTAAGTTTAATTTCGTTTTGGGTTATTGTATCTTAAAATGAATTGACTACTTAGTAGTTGAGGCATCGATGACATCGTTGCTTCATGTGCAATACCTCATACATACCATAAGCAAATGGTCTGTAGCATAATAATATATATATATATATGATAACATCATTTGAGACCAGTTTTTTTTTAGAATTTATACACAATTAAGTTACAAAAACAACAAAAATAAAAAGGGAAAGAGAGTGAAGGACTAAAACCAAGCTGGGGGCCAGGCAGAGGCGGGGGCACAGCATTTGGGCAGCGTGATCGAAACGAGTTTTACTTTCAAATTTCACATATCAGCGCGTATACGCAATGAAATTTAGGCCAAGTAAAAGAAAACAATTTTCCAAAAAAACAATGTTTAAAATGCGCTCAAAGCACGCTTCCATATACTGTACTCTCTCTCTTTTTTGTATGCCCAGCCTGCCTTTGCATTGCATTGGAAATTTTCTTGTTGTTCATATAATTTTTTTTTTTTTTTTTTTTTTTAGCTTTTATTTAGTTGTATATCTATAGTTTCAAAAAATTCTCTAAAAAGTCATATTCCAAAAACAAAAAAAAAAAAAACCAAGAACAAGCATATTGCGTCAAGCTGCAAATACATGCATTTTTTTTATATATTATACAATACATATATATAAAGTTATTTGAAAGCAGTTTTTAAGAACAAAAATATAAACGTATTAAAATTAATAATTAATTAACTAACACAGGAAATGTTATAAGTATGCTAAACATAAAAGTAGAGAGACAAATGAAATGTAACAAAACACACAAAGTAAAACGTTATCAGGGATAAAATATCAAGTATAAAGTAGAAGTAAGTCTTTTTTTTTTAACATATATACCATATAAGACGAATAAAAGATCAGAATTGGAAAAAACATAACAAATTTTCAACACGATATGTGTGCATATTTGTAAACATGCAAGAAAACAAATGAAAAGAAGATTTTCAACAAAACAAAAAAAAAAAAAAAAAAACATTATAAAAACCAGAAACAGAAACAACATCAACACACAAAAAAAATGCATTAACCGCAAAGTAACTCAGTGATTTTTTCTACCAGTGTAGTACAAATATTCAGAAATTTAAATTAACAACAAAAATTTAATAATAACAATGTCAAAATAAAACAGACAGAAAGCAAAGTTTTTGTTTGTAAAGAGAACAAACAGAGAATTTAACACACACTTGTACTTTGACGGAAACATATATATGTTACAAATGTTATATCAACATTTTTACACTTTACAACACTAAAACATACATTTTGAAAACGGACGAAATACAAAAGTGAAGGAACGCTTAGTTAATGGCGCAGCATCCAAAAAATGTATAAGAACTGCCCAAATACAAAAAAAAAAGTAATGAGAAACTGTACAAAAAGAAATTGTCCAACTGTTATTTGCACATATCCGTAAACTGTCTCAGGAAATTCTAAGATGAATAAAATTTTAAGCTCAAAAACATAAATTAGGGAACCTAGTTCTACATTGCATATACAATATATGTATATCTATTTAAAACAAAAAAAAAAATCAAACAGCAAATTGTTAAACAGAATAACTTTCAAATGTATGGGAGATATTTATGTCCGGCTTAGTTCAAGAAGTTCTTCAGTACGGAATAGCAATGGGTATTTTCTGAGAAATGCCAATTTGCCAAAGCATGCAGAAAACAGGGCTTTTTCAGCTTTTTATAACTTGAACTCGCTGGTCCTCTGCCCATAGTTAAAGTGTTCATTCAAATTAACAATCCTTGCATAAAAATAGCCAGGGTATTTTAACAGTGAGGCTACGAATTGACCAGTCGACCGGTGTGGCCAACGGCCTTTTTCAAAATAATAGCGGAAACCAGTGTTAAAAACAGCTTAAAAGTAATAAAACAATAAAAAATGCTGAATAAGCTTTCAGAGCCCAAGAAACAAGTTCTTTGAAAGGTAACCAAAAAGTAACCAAATCAATTACAGTTGTTTTTGACTCGAAAATATCCGAATCTAGCTAGTTTCTAGCTGAATTGGCAACACTTATCGAGGATTATGCAGCGTATGCGACAAATATGCAGCTAATGCGTTCAAATAAATATTCCATCCAATGTACCACACGCATACATATGCATGCATTGATGTACATACATGATGCATACATCTTTTTCTTGCAAACAATATATAAGCATACATAGTCTCTGCCGAGTCTGTGCTCAAGGCAAAACCATATACTACCTCTGGTGTGGAGCGGTTTATAGTTTTAAATAATTTATTATTGAATCTAACAAATATTTAGTCGCAAGGTCTGAAACAGCAAAAGAAAATCATTTTTAGCCCTACTCAAGAATATACATATTCAGATATTTAGTACATAAGTACATAAGTAGGTCTCTCTCTCTCTCTCTCTCTCTCTCTCTCTCTCTCTCTCTCTCTCTCTCTCTCTCTCTCTCTCTCTCCCTCTCTCTGGGTTTGCTAAAGTCTCTGAATATTTGTTAATAATTGTTTCTTTAAACAAATTGATTTAACTTGTTTTTAAGATTTTGCAATACAACAATTTAACAACATATTTCTTTATCTAATACCTTTTTTTTTTACTCGTAAATTTGTAGAACTTTCCGAAATACGAAACGAAAAATAATGCAAATGAAAAAAAAAAACAAACTGTGATTTACAAAAAAACATCTTTATGTGAAAAGTGAACATTTTTGTTTTCTTTGTACAAAATTTATTTTTGGATATTTAATTTATTTAACTAATTTTATTTAGTAATTTATTAACTGCACAAAATTATTGTTTAGATAATCGCCAATGTGAACTGTGAATGCAAAGAAGCAAACTTTTGTATTATTTTTTGTGAAATTTTTTTATCTCTATATATGTATTTAATAAAATACTTGAATAAATTGCTTATAATTTTTGTAAAATCTTTCAAAATTATCATTTTTGGAAAACAAGAATTTCGTTCGTATCAAACAAAAATGCGCAATGAAAATATATATAATAAATAGTTTATTCATATTTAATATTTAATTTTACTCTTGGTTTTTTGTCTTAATATAGTTTTGTGTTATATTGAACAACCGCTCGAGGTCACAATAGACGTGCCAAAATAGAACTCTACACACAGTATCTGATCAATTACCCAATTATCCAGAATACACACATATATATATACATATATATATAGCAGGGACCCAGCACACAATTAAAGCAAAAAAAAAAGGGCTTATAAGTTATGTTATAAGCATGTAGAGCTAAGACACAAGGCCATCGGATGGACGGAAATCATTCAAACATTATAATATTTACCTTTACCAAAATTGATGTAGTTAATAGCTTAAAACTTAGTATGTAAGTTAACGTACATAGATTTGAACCTTTGAAATGGAAATTATGCATATAGACATGTTACCCTTCCTACCTTGCAGTATAAGAACTTAGTTGGGGCCATTCTATGTACTTTACCAACTTTCAAAAGTCTCCGACTTTCAGACTCCCCAAAAAAAACTAGTAGGAGGTTCTAATCGGGAGCTCTCGACTAGGGGATACCCTGAACTCTCTTCTTCCAACTATTCTAGAAGCTACATGTCAAGTTTGGTGACTCTAGCTCTTATTTTTTACCAAAATTGCTCAAAAAACAGGATTTCGATATGGATTTTTATCGATTACCTGAAAACGGGGCAAGTTATCGAATAACGGAAACAAACTCGATCTGCGCGGGCACTAGGAGGTTATAGGTTCTGAGATCCTTGCGTTCTTACATACGGATAAACAGACAGACGGACATGGCTAGATTGACTCGGCTGTTTATGCTGATCAAGAATATATATACTTTATGGGGTCGGAGATGCTTCCTTTTGCCTGTTACATACTATTGCACAAATACATTATACCCTTTTTACCCATTTTTAATGGGTACAGGGTATAAATAGAGCCTACATTTGAAAGTCCCGGAGAAGTGCGCCCGTTGTATCTGCATTTGATTTTAAAATACCAAACACACATTTACTAAAAACAATTGTTGAAAATGCAACGCATATCAAAAAAAATATATATATAAAATAAAAAAAAATATATAATTAAAAGAAAATAATAAAAGTTTATTTATCACACATGAGACAACTTTTAGATAATTGAAAATTATTAGTCAAAATTATATATACATATATTATTAAAAAAAAAACAAAAACCAAAATATTTTGAAACTATGCTGTTCATTGATTTAAATTAAACTTTTCGGTATTTAAAAAACAAAAATCTGTGATTACCTACAAAATTTAAAGATTAAAAACAAAAAAAAATTAAAAATGTATAGCACAAGAAATGGCTAATTAACGACTTTAAATCAAATCAGTCACGAACTTCTTTTAATTTAACAAAAATGGAAACGTTGCCCAACACTGGGCATCATTTATACGAACATATGTATCTATGTGTGTATATGCTGTTAAATGTTTTTTATTATGCAGTTGCATTTTTCAAGACTTTTGGCTTAATTAAAAAAAATACACTTATCTATAGAGAAACTGCGAAATAGTACATAAATGTTTTTTTTATTTTTTTTTCTTCATAATTCTCACATTTCAGCGCATGTCCCGCAATATATTATATTTTACTGGAAAATAGTTTTAAAGGCAAATACATAAATCTATATATATATATATATATATATATATATATAAAAACATACACATACATATATATATATATATTTTTTTTTTAGATTTTACTAGGATAATTTAACTGTATCTTCGAACACTTTAAAAGTCCGAATTTATAGATGAAACAAAATAAAAAAATACAAATAAAAATTAAAAAACAAATGCATATTACAACAATTAGCAAATAAATTGCACTCACACAGACAACAATTTATTGCGTATGCATACATATATACATGCATACATTCATATAATATTAATTGTAAATTTTTTATTATCAATATATGAATGAAATTGAGAAAAGCGAGGAAAGGTCTCCGAAGCCGAAAAAAACTACGAGCGAGGCGGTTGATGTCGATAAGTATGAGAACATATATCTAAATATGTGTGTTGAATATAAAGACGAAAGCAAGGAATTATGTATGTTCAAGTATACTAACCTCATATGAATTATTTAAAAAAAAACTGAATATACATATACCTTCACACATGTGTATATTTATATATATTATATATATAAATATATATATATATAATAATATTACATACTACAATTACATGTATACAGAGAAAAACACAAATTATAAATAAAAGTTCAAAAAATCTCAGAAGTCCAAAACTTGTTTTACTGCCTGTGGAAAATGTTCGCATGAATGTTGCCTAGTGTTGGGCAACGTTTCCATATTGTGGTCCCTAAATGTTGGATACTTTGTTCCGTTTTAAAGAAGCCTTTTTCGCATCTTCAGCTTGAGGTACAACAAAGTAATTCCTAAGTTCTGCTGTTACCACGGTCTGTCTTCGGCAAATTTGCTCAAAATATAGACATTTATGTTTTTTTTCGATGCCAAGCGATAGTAGTTTTCTTTGCTAGTCCAAAATGGTATAAAATTAAGACATCATTTGGCCGAGATATTCCAAAAAATCATCAAAAAAGGATGACTTATGTAGAGCTTTGAAAAATCACCCACCACATCCCCCTTTAAACCAAATGAATTGAAACAAAAATCTTTGAAAATGAGTTTGAGACCGATCGGATGGTAAACAAAAAAGTTACATATAAATCTTTTTCGCGATTTTTCCACGCATGTGGGTGGAATTTCTCAAAACGCTGCTTTACGTGCACCTTCCTCTTACGGTTTGGGCTGTGCTGTGTTGATCACCAATCAGTCAGTCAGTCAGTCAGTCAGTTAGTCAGTCAGTCAATCAGTCAGTCAGTGAGGACAAACAGTTTTATATACATATGGGGATAAGTAACTAATTCTTTGATCATGATTTGTATATTAAAAACTGTAATATCTGGTCCTTATTTGTTACGCAATATTCAATTCAATTCATCCATTTTAAAGTTTGTTGAACACTATTTTAAAAATCCTCCTTTAAAACAACATAAAAACACCCAACAAAACCAAAAAAGGGGGGAAAAAAAAAAAAAAAAAAAAAAAAAAAAAAAAAAAAAAAAAAAAATATAAAAAATAAAAAAAAAAAAAAAAATATAATAAAAAACAAAAAAAAAAAAAAAAAAAGAAAAAAAAAAAAAAAAAAAAAAACAAAAAACAAAACAATAAAACAAACCTCAACAACCCACACACCAAATTTCAAAAACCCTTGATAAAAATTGAACCCGCCAAAACATATCTGTTATTAATTACAGAGGCATTCAAAATGAATCACCGAGCTCTGTTAACAAGAATTTAAAGTGTAGCGCTTCGCTTGATCATAAGTGAATATGTGTGTCGATAGTTAGCAGAACAGCTGATAACTTATCGATATTTGCTGTTAATCTTGATGGGCAAACCGAGAACTCAAAGATATTATCGATATTGAAACGCGTTCATTAAACGCAAATCATAATGAAATTTAAAACTGCGAAAAGTCTTAAGGACGAGAAATCTCCGACGATTACAACAGACATCACAGCGCTCGATAAATGTTTGCGAGGTGGCATTAGACCAGGCAAAGTATACGAATTGATAGGCAAACCAGGTACAGGAAAGACCCAATTGTGGCAAGTAACAACAACAAATGCTTTATTTAACACATTCACTAAGAAATCAGTATTCTAGTATGAAGCTCTGCTTAAATGTTCAAATACCCAGCTATGCTTGTGGTTTGGCGGGCAAGGCATTATATTTTGATACCCGTAAGGATTTTAATCCAGCCAGACTAAAAGGTTTGTGATAAGGTACTTTAACAACCATTGAGCAAATGTTTAATCTACCGTATTTCATGCATACAGAGTTGGCAGAAGATCTTGCTGCGCGTCTTAGCTGCACTTCTAAATCAGCACCCACAGCAACCGAAATGTTACAGAATTTGTATTATGTAGACTGCCGCAATACAGCTCAACTTGTGGCCGGCTTATTCAATTGCCACAAGTACCTAGAGAAGGAGCCAAATGCACGCACACCAGCGAATACTCGCGTATTAGTAAATAAGCTTGCTAAAGAATACCTTTTGTTTTCCCTTACAGATAAAACTGATTATAGTTGATTCAATATCATTTGCAATTCGTATGGTAAATAACGTATCCGATCGCACAGAACTCCTGATGGAAGTACACGATGCTATGCGCCAGCTGCAGCGAATGCACGATGTGGCCGTAAGTGCTGATATTCCAGCCAGTGTTGCCAATTCAGCTATTTACGAGCTGAATTAGTCCATTTTCAAAAGGTCAGCCAGAAAGAGTCGTTTTTAACTGATTTGCCTATATATAAGGCATTATGATTTTTTGGCTTATTTTTTGAAGTGACAGTTGGCAATCCTGATTCCAATCTTTATATCAAAATATATGATAGCTGCTTACTTTTTCGCAGTTCGTCCTAACTAGCAATCAAGGATATCGACGGCGAATGAGTCGGTTTCAATTAGAGGCCGTCCTCGGTCAAAAGCATTCGCATTTAATAAATAAACGCATCTGGCTTACCGAAGACGAATGTTTTGTAGGAAAAACGGCGAAAACAAAAAGATTAATTTGCAAATAATTTAAATACACATAATAATCAGGTGTTTTAAAATAAAAATTCGCATACTATAGAGAGCTATATTAATCTTGATTGTTTTTTAATTATTTAAAAAAATGTGAGTACATGATTATTTGAACTCGTTCGAATTTGTGTTCAAACGAAAAAAAATAACAGCATTTTAGTATATTTATGTAAAGTCGAAGCCTAATCTTTTTTGGTATTTTTTTGTGCATTTCCATCGGTCACACGAAATAGGGCGTTTATTGGAAAATAACAAGTAACAATTAGACAAAGATTAAAAACAAACCCACAGCGAAGCCTGTTTTATTGAAGATTTCAACAAAATCAAAATGGCACAGGCGAAGACGTCGCAGCCAAAATTCTTGCCCCGTATCGAAAAGAGCTCCAACACTTACGTTGCCACTGCCGGTGGAAACCCATTCGACGAGGCAGACGATGAGGAAATCTTCAGTAAGCGCAGGATGACACTCAATATACCCAGCAATTGCAGCGGGGACGTGATGCATTTAATTGTCGCCAACAACTGGCTGTTTTGTTTGCTGTCAGCAGAAGGACGGCTGACACTGCTGCGATTCTTTCTACCTCGCGCAATTCCGCCAGGCCGTGAGCTTAACCATTTTCTAGCGATTGCGTAGCCTAAAGATAATAGTTCTGTTTTTGCTTATAGAATCTGCGTTAGAAAAATATCTGGCTGGCTATAGAATTACAAATTGTTTTCTTGATACTACCGGCCATCACCTGATTGTTTCACTGGTGCCCAAATCGCCAGGTGTCTCGTCCGACTTTCTCTACATACACAGCACGGAATCGCCGCAAGGACAACAGCTCAAAGTGCGTCGAATCGAGAAGCTAAAGGATCACGAAATCACATCGGTTGCCTTTAACACATACTACGGCGACAAATCCACGACAGGCTACATACTAATGGGCACCAGTCGCGGGCTTATCTTTGAGACAGAACTGGGCCCGGCCAGCGATACGCAGCGAAAACAGCTCTATGACCTGGGTCTGGGTCTGAGCAAATATCCCATCAATGGGCTGGAGGTGCTGCGTGTGCCCAATAGCAATCGCTGGATAGTTGTGGCCAACACGCCGGACAGTATTTACACATTCTACGAGACGCTTAAGCCGGACGAACGCTCCCTGCAGCCCATATTTGCCAGCTATGTAAATGGCGAGCGGGAGCTAGCCCAGAGACAACAAAAAACTGATTTAAGTTACTCAACGCTACGGTTTTTTGCTCCTCCCAATAGCAAATATCCAAAACAATGGGCCTGGCTCTGCGGCGCTGGCATACGCATTGGTGAGGTAAGTCCTACGGTCGTACAATCCCCATATCCAATAGGAAACAAGTAAGAGGTTCTAGTCGGGAGTACACGACTAGGGGATACCCTGAACCTAAGATGTTAAGGCTCGTCAGTTATATGAGCTGGTAAACCCGTTCTGGCGGGTTCCGACATACTAACATCAACATTAACATTTCATGTTGCCTGAAAGAAAGGGTTCCCAAAGACAGGCTTTTGATCGAAAAATATGCATATTTTCATCTGCAAATACAGTTTGTTTCCGATTATAGCTTTCAATAGATCCCAAATGCAGTGAACCGCTGATAGGGGAGACGTTGATCAATTTGGATTTGGAGAAAGGCAAACATTTGTCCTACGATGAGCGCCGTATACATGTGCCCAAGTCCTTTGTGCTGACGGAGTATCATGCCGTGCTACTTTACGCGGACTACATAAAAGCGATCTGTTTGCTCAACCAGGAGTTGGTCTATCATGAATCATTCGATGAGGCGAGAGTTGGAAAGCTTTTGAATATGGAACGGGATCCTGTGACAGGTGCCATATACGTTTACACAGACAAGGCGGTCTTTACGCTTAAAATCAGCCACGAGGAGCGCAACATATGGCGTATATATTTGAATAGGGGCCAATACGAGCTGGCAACGGCGCATGCCGCCGGAGTGCCCGAGAATCTGCAGCTGGTATTGGCGCAGCGTGCCGAGGCCGCATTCAAAGAGGGCGCCTTTGAGGCGGCCGCAAATTATTATGCCGAAACGAATGAAACCTTCGAAAAGGTGTGCCTAAAGTTCATGGTGCTGCCCGATAAGAGGCCAATAGTTAATTACGTTAAGAAGCGACTCACCAAGCTGACCATGCTGAATGTAGAGGATCGGGCCGAACACCAAGCTGATGCCATCAAGGCGTTAATCATCTGGCTGATCGATCTCTATCTAACGCAAATCAATTCGCCCGGCAACGACGCTGACTTGCGCCAAGAATGGCAGGCGGAGTACGATGAGTTCATGCGTGAGCCACCCGTCTTGGCGTGCACAAATGAGCAACGCCTCGCCGTGCGACAGCTAATTGCCGAGCATGCGGATCCGCACAACCTGACGCAATTCGCCATCTCTATAGACGACTACGAGGAGGTGATCGGACAGCAGCTGAAGGCAGACAGGCATGCCGAAGCGCTGCAAACGCTGTGCAAGCAGCGAGATCTGCAGCTTTACTACAAGTATGCTCCGCAGCTGATGGAGCGGCTGCCAAAACAAACGATCGATGCCCTGATGGCACAGGGATCCAAATTGGAGGTTGAGAAAGTTGTGCCCGCCCTGATTGTCATAGATACGCCGGAACAGCGGCAGCAGGTCATACGCTATCTCGAGTTTGCCGTCTATAAGCTAAATACCTCGAACGATGCTATACACAATTTTCTCCTTCATCTATATGCGCAATACGATACGAAGCAGCTGATGAAATACCTGGAAATACAGGGTCGCGACGAGACCTTGGTTAACTACGACATTCACTTTGCACTGAAGGTCTGCACCGACTTGGATGTGAAGGTGGCCTGTGTTTTCCTGCAGTGCATGCTGTGCATGTGGACCACAGCTGTCGACTTGGCGCTACAATTCGATATGAAGTTGGCCAAGGAGACGGCGTTGAGGCCACAGGACAGTGAGACGCGCCGCAAATTGTGGCTACGCATAGGTAAATATATTTACGACAACTCCAATCAAATTATCCATATTTCGAACCGGTTATCTGCCTCTGATTCATAAGCCAAGGGCTTGGTTTGTCTCTTATATTTTCTAAATATATTGAAATAAGTAAATAATCTTTGGTTCGAACCGGCCACCTGGATTTTCTAGATCTATAAAGTGCTTGGCTTGTCTCTTATATTTTCTAAATGCTAATGAATCAATTCAATTTTAAATAATTTCCGTAAAACAATAACGGTAAATATATTAAAATAAGTAAACGGTTCGAACCGTCTACCTGCTTTTTCTAGATTCATAAGCCAAGCGCTTGGCTTGTCTCTCATATTTTCAAAATGTTAGTGAAACAATTCAATCTTAAATTATTTCCGTAAACGATTTACGGTCTACTGATAAGGCTGGGTTCATGTAAAAAAATTAAATTTAACTGCGGGTTCGAACCGGGTTTACAAGCTTATTAACATCTTAATAATCTTATAGCCTACCATGAAATCAAGGGTACGAACGATGTCAAGAAGGCGCTGAGCCTGCTAAATGAAAGCGAGCTGTTGCGGATTGAGGATCTGCTGCCGTTCTTTTCAGATTTTGAGAAGATTGACAATTTCAAAGAGGCCATTTGTGATGCCCTAAAGGTAAACTTGACGAAGACACAGCAAAATATATAAATGTCATGCTCCCTCCTTGCAGAAATACAACGAGCGCATACTGGTCCTGCAGAAGGACATGGCCGAAACCGGAAAGCAGTCGCAACTTGTGTGCAAGGAACTGCGTCAACTGAAGCAACACAGTATCCGGATGGAGGCGCAGGACGTGTGCGACATCTGTGATCTTATATTGCTGGTAAAGCCCTTTTTTGTGTTCATTTGCGGGCACAAGTTCCACAGCGACTGCCTGGAGAAGCAGGTCTTGCCAATGATCAATAAGGACCGCAGTCGCCGTCTAACGATGCTCAAGCAGCAAATGGAAACTTTAATGGCACAAACAATTGGCTCGGCCAATCAGACAGCCGAGCAACAGGTGAAACGCGTTGATCTCAAAACGGAAATCGAGGAAATACTTGCGTCCGATTGCCTCTACTGCGGCCTCTTGATCGAGACCATAGACCAGCCCTTTTTTGACGATTGGGACCAGGTGAACGTCGAGTGGGAATAGCAGAGCCTTAGTCAATACAGCACTAACATGTATATACTAGAATAAACAAGCCCGGATCGGATCGCACGGTTCCGGTTCCGAAATATTTGAAATTAGCAATTTTGCTTTACGGTTTAGGTTGTGCGTACATCAAAGTTCCACGTCAGGGCAAATACTTCTTATACCCTGAACCCATTGAAAATGGGTAAAAAGGGTATAATGTATTTGTGCAAATGTATGTAACAGGTGGAAGGAAGCATCTCCGACCCCATAAAGTATATATATTCTTAATCCATAAAAATTGATAGCGACATCCTTTTTTTTGAGCAAATCTCGTAAGTTATTAGGGCTAGAGTCACCAAGTTTGACATGTAGCTTCTAGAATAGTATATATCTGCATTTGGTGTTTGAAGAAGAGGGTTCATGGTATGCCCTAGTCGGGAGCTCCTGGCTAGAAACTCTAACTTGTTAATTATATATTTATATATAGTATCTAAGGCGTTTAATATTAAAATTACATTTGCGTGTATGTACATCAGTAAAAACCGTAATTGGACCTGGGCGCAATGCAGTTATCAGCTTATCAGTCAACAATCTGCATGCGCAGTTCATTGGTAACAAACGACATTATTGTGCTGAGCACAGCCTGTTGAACGGAGGCATTCTGCGTTATCAACGGAAGTAGCATTACCAGGTCTGTGGGGTGTACCTCGGCGACGGCCTTTGTCACATGCTGCACCAGCTGCTCGCGCTGCATGTCTGTCAAATCGTTTAATATTACCTCGCCCAGCGGCTTAAATGTGCCTGTTTACAACACAACAATTAATAACGGTACAACGGGAAACGGCAACAGTAACGGTACTCACCACTGGTCACTTTGTAGGCGGCAATTCCTCCGGCAGCGCCACCAACTGCTAGGCCCACTGGACCCATCAGTAGGCCACCTGCAAAACAGCAGGCAGCACAGATCGCTGTGCCCTTGGCAGATTGTTTTACAGCTACACGTATATTCCGCTCATCAGCTACAATTGCAATAGCTTCCATAAGCTCGCGTGTATCAATCGGCATTTTGATTATCTCTATTTTCTATTCCTGTTAATGTAAAAGATGATGAAATAGTTCTGGTATGGCTTAAATTATCTGCATACTTGTTCGGCTCTGTTATTGTTGGTATTGTTTGCGATTTATTTATATTACGCGATACTTCCTCAGACAACATCTGATGTCGCGGCATGGTACAAAGAACAGTTATTTGCTATTGGTAATAGCAATACCTTTTCCACAGAAAGAGACCGATATATGGTGGTGGCACCACCGATAGTTTTAATATTTATAAAAAATAAATTAAAACAACGCAGCATTACTCGACCCAGAATATTCGAAACACCGATGCGATAGTGTCATCGGTATTCTTACATCTCTAATGATAACCATAAAAATATGATGTCATTGGGAAATTAAATTTAGTATTTTAGCACATTAAGAGCAAAAATGCCGAAAAATACTGACTTTTTATATTCCATTAGTTATTACCATGTTTAGTATTTTAGTGCATGACAATTACGCTCACTACTTGCTGGCAGCCTTAATACACTGTTGCGTGCATGTTGTTGTCGATAACATTCGCTATATCTTGATTTTGTTCAATATTTCGGAATAAACTGTATACTCCTGGATTTATTTTAAACTATAATAGTTGGTTAATTAATATAAAAGCAACTGACTGATATGACTGAAGTTATTTCTGTAGTGTCTTAGTTTTTAGCATACGCAAACAATAATAAGAGATTAAAAATTTCGAAAATGTGATCATGTTTTGTTTTTTTAAAACATACAAATGCTGATTTACCAAATTGCAGTTGTCGTCGCGCTACAACAAAGGCAATGCTTGCTTGTAAAGATGTAAGTCAATCGCGCATACGCAATATGTGCAAATGTACACACATACATATATACTGACAGTCATATATGCATGTGTATTTATGTTTGCTTGTATATGTGTCAAAATTTGTGTGCACTTTAAGCTTTATCAGTTGCGTGCACATAAAGTGCATTTCTAGAATATAATTAAACAGCAATTAAAACGCATCGCCCACTTATTTATTTGTATATCGAGGATCTTATTGAAATGGGTAAATGCAGTGAAAAAATAAACGACGTCAAAATAGTGTTATTTGTATAATGCGTACATGCATATATTTATGCATGTATATTTTGCATATATGTACGTACATACATCCGCGAATTATCGCAGCATTAACGTAAATACGGCTATATTAGCAAACATCCATTAGTGCTCGCATAAACATAAAGAAATAATTCAATCTGCGGCAATTCGTTAAAAAATTAGCGAACCGGCGTCATGTATAATTAACTAGAGTAACTAAAATACGCTTAACAGATTGTATATATTTGTATGTATGTGTGTGTGCTTACCTATGCATGCATCTTTCTCATAAGGAAAAAGTATATGTATACGTACTTCATATATCATAAAGTAAATGTGTATGTGTGTGTACATAGCTAATTACTTGTTGTTGACATACCCTTCTGTGTCTGAGGCGCGCCTTCGACTCGTCTATCGCCAGTGTTGCTTAACAAAGCTGAATTAGCTTTATTAGCACTACTTGCCAAAAAGATGCTATAAGAGGCTTAAACAGTTGGCTGTTTCTGCCACACGGCCACTGTAAGTAGCCAAATGTAGCTAGAAAATAGCTGAACGGGCAACATCAAGCAGCCAACACTCAAGTTAATTGCCGCAAGAGCGCGGCCAAGCCTTGTTCTTATCGAATTACATGTGCGCTAATTAATTGTGCAAACATCCCGCTGGCTGGGCCAAGCGCCGTATTGATATTTGGATATCCGTTTTGTGGCTATTAATAGACAATTTCAATAAAGTTCGCGCCCTTTGTCCTTGCAGCTGGTCTTATTGTTAATGCTGCTGGCCGACGCATGCGCGCGTCCCGAGCAGCAGCAGGCGACGCTGCCGCCCACAGTCTCGGCGTCCCCTTTGTTGGTAACCCAATCAATAGAGGTGGCCATGGTGACGCCGCCGGCGCCCACAGCCGCACCCAATCTGCAACGCGTGAACGAGGTGGATAACTCGGATTCCTTGCCAGCCATAACACCGATGACCAGTACGACGGCTGCGACAACGTCAGCCGCAGTCTCTTCCGAATTGCCGGAATATCTGAGAAACTGTTTTTATGCGGAGGAGGAGCTGTGCCTCAACTGGCGACGCCACAACGCTAGCAGCGATGATGCACACATAGCCGACCGTGCGGACATCCAGCTGGATTCGGGCGCCGAAAACATGACGGCAGATAATACGACAGCGTACAGTGGACAGAATGGCAGCAGCCTGTCGCAGGCGGCACACGGTCAGCAGAGTCCTGGAGAGCGCGACTCGAACAGCTGCCAGTGCCGTGAGCATCCGACGCGCGCCAGCTCTTGGTACTGCTGCAACATAACGGACATTTCGATGATCTCCAGTTGCAGCAACATCTCGAAATGGACAAACCTGCATGTACGCAATCTGACGGTGCAGGCCATGAACCTCTCCAATCCCATCTATCGATCGCTGCAGTCGCTCGCCGTCACGGATGGCAATATAATGCAACTGACGAATGCCTTTCCGCGGCACTCCAAGCTAAAGTGCCTGAACATATCGAATAATAACATTTCAGAGATCGCATCGCGGGCCGTCAAGGATGTGCCCCATCTAGAATTTCTGGGCATATCGAACAATCTGCTTTCCCGTGTGCCAAACCGAAACCAGAACAAGAACATTGCCTTGGACATTAGGTGAGTGTTGTCCCAGCCTTGCATCTTCAGGATCACCCAGGATCATCTTCAAATCGATCACATATATATATATTCCTGATCACTGTCAGCAGCCGAGTCCGTGTAGAAAGTCTGAGGAAACTCGGGCAGAATCAATCAAAAGTAAAGATACTTTTAAGATATTTCGACCAAAGTCAAGAAGGGAAGATTAGTCAGAGGAAGTCTTCCAGTATTTGATAGCTACCGATTAGCAGGATTCTAGTTGAATTGTTCCTTAACATATATTAAATTCCGTCTAAATAGTTATAATATTATCATATCTTACAGTGGGAATATGCGTTTGCTTTGTGAGCCCCTCAGCGAGATCATCTATATCGACTCGTTCAACATTGTCAATCCGGAGCACTCGTTTTGCTTGTACAATGCGACACACAAGTGGTTTAATTCCACGGATCTGGTTTCGGTTAAACAACTGGAGAGCATCAAGAAATGTGGCACCAAATGCCCGAGTATACCGAATTATGGCAACTGTTCCTGCAATATATACAGCATCATGATAATACAGGGCGATCAATCGAGGACCGTGTGCAATGTCGATTGTTCTAATCTTGGCTTGGTTGAGCTACCATCGCAGTTGCCGGACAACACATTTACGTTAAACATAAGCAACAACAAAATAAGCAGCCTGGGCGATCATTTCCATACTAATCCCACCTATTATAATATTGTCAAACTGGTCGCCGATAATAATCACATATCTTCCATATACGAATTTGAGGGCACCAAATTTATTGAGCAATTTCAACGCCTCTATATGCGCAACAATTCGCTGAGTAAAGTGAGCAAACAATGAGATTAACACAATAACATGTATATTTATATATTTTCGTTTACTTCCTTTTCAGATACCCGAATACTTTTTGAACAATGCTCTGATGGACACGGGCATTGGACGGCGCATTTATCTGGCCGAGAACAGGCTGCAATGTGACTGCAATTCGGCGAAAACGTTGCAAAACTGGCTCAAGGAACGCAGCACAGATATACCCGACTATATGGACATACGTTGCCGCAATTTACCCCAAAGCGTCATCGAGCTGCAGGAAACAAAGCTGTGCCAGTCACCGCCCGACTGGACGGACTACATATACTATTTAATAGCAGCGGAGGTGATTCTTCTGCTAGCTCTGATCACAAAGGTCTCCTACGATTACTGGGTCTTCAAGACGGCAGGCTACCTGCCATGGCCGGCAAGCAAAATGCCAAAACTGCCCTGCGACTGGCTGTGCGAGTCCTAGATTAGCTAACCCGATATTTAGCCAGCCAGCCAGGACGTGGACGTGGACGTGGCCGTAAACGGGGACGTGCATATAGCATATCCGCTTGACGAATATCGATTTTGATGTGCCTTTTAACATATACCTATATATACAAAGATTTACCTATATATATTGCAACAGATCTGATCTATATGTACCTATATATATATACATATGTCTATAGCCTGACTGGACGTCACCATGACACACTATGACGGATAACAATTTCAATGTGCCTTCTACTATCTAGTTTTTAAATAGCCCCTTTACACGTTGTAATGAAATGTTATGTATATTTGATGTCAATTATTGTTGTATATGAATTTGTGTTAAATATGTAGAATTTACTGCGCTATATAAAGAAATAATGAATATCCTATTCGCAAACATATAGTCTTAGTTACTTAAGGTAAGGTTTAGCAGGATTCGCTTTTTATACCCTGAACCCATAAAAAATGGGTAAAAAGGGTATAATGTGTTTGTGCAAAATGTAAATGTATGTAACAGGCAGAAGGAAGCATCTCCGACCTCATAAAGTATATTTATTCTTTATCAGCATAAACAGCCGAGTCGATCTATCCATGTCCGTCCGTATATATGAACGCAAGGATCTCAGAATCTATAAGAGCTAGAGACGATAAAAATGTGAATAAGAAGAGGGTTCAGGGTATCCCCTAGTCGGGAGCGCCCGACTAGAACCTCTTACTTGTTGTGTATTGTACATGTAAGTACGCCTTCTAGAAGTTCGATTGAAATCAGAGTACACTCATCTACTTTGCGTATGATATTTATTCTTGTGGTTTCTTGCAATTTAAATATGTATTACAATAATTTTAAGAAAAAAATGCGCTTTCTTATGTTCGTTCACATCTATGCATGATGATTTTGTATAGTTTTTTTTTTATACTTTTATTATTGTTATTAATCGTTATAATACCTACTTTATGCCATGTTACTAGATGTATTGACACGCATGTTTTTGCAGTTGATTGTGTAAATGTGTGTGTGTGCCTAATAAAAAAACCATTTACGTATACATGCATACATACATATACATTCAATACCATTTTGATTTTGTGGTGTTTTTTTTTTGCATAACTATATCATTTAAAATATGTTTAATAAGTTTTATCATTATTATGTTTGCCGCTTTATAGTATTTAAATACTTTCACATATGTAGTTTCGTACTTCTTATCGCTGTAATCAATTCTTTTGAATGTATTTTCGTTGCGTGACGTTTTTTTTCTTCTTTTTTTTTTGTATGCTATACATATTTGTCAAAATGTGAAAAGAAAAACAATTAAAATCAAAGTGCTTTCATTATTGAAAATATGTATTTATAATGTATAAATATTTTGAGCGCATCTTTTTTAATATTCGTTATATATTTGTATATTATGAATTAAAAGACAATTAGTTTCGATTCGTATTGTCAAAGACAATATAAACTGCCAGAGCAGTGTTGGATAACAACACATTCAAATATGCTGTTATGTATGTATGTGTTCACACGCACACAAACATAATTGCTTGCCGAAGCTGAGAGTACATTCTATTTTCAGCTCTTTCGCTCTCGCGGCTCTCGTGAGAGCTCAATGATAAAGATTTCGTTTGCATTCTCAATTTTCAAAAACTCAAGCTGCATGGTAGCATTTGTTGTATGGCGTTACTCAACTTAGTGTTTATATTGTCTTTGGTATTGTGATATAATGTAACGATAATGAACAATTATTCAGTGTTCGTCGATTTTGGCGTAGCTCGATTTAGAAAGTCGAGCTACGTTAAAATCGAGGAACATTTTCTTTTGTATAATTATGTTTTGCAAATAACAATTTTTACAAAATACATATACCTATTAACTGAAAAATCATTGTATCATTGGCAGGGCCAGTGGACTACGTTAATTTAGGATAAGTTACATGTAACCGTCGTATATATACACATATAAAGGCATAAATACGTAAAATTACATTCAAAAAAACTGGGAAATGCATTTGAAATTTTTATAGTATAAAAATCTGGTACAAGTGCAACAAATTGTTTTAATTGTATGTATATATGAATATGTACATCTAATACCCGAATGGTACGTGTATAATAAAACATTTTATATATGTTTGTAAGTATGTATGTACATATGTATGTCAGGTGTACACATAATTTGTATTTGAAATATGCCTATATTATTAATAAATGTGAAAGCATTCCAATTTGCTAAAAACCTGTAAAAACTTATAAGTACTTTAAAAATTACTAGCTATGAAGAGCTGTGCTATGAAATATGTTTCGACTAAAATATTTCGAAGAGCCATAGCCATATATACAACATGGAAATAACTGATTGCCTGAATATATGATAATTTGTATAATTAAAAAACAATAGCCTTGACTTTGGGTGCACTAACAAATAAATGGGCGGACCGACATGGCTCGAATGTGATGCACATTCGTACAAATCAATAAATATGCCCATTTAATGGGAGTACGCAGGAGTATAAGCAATAACATTTCCTTTCGGTATTCCGAAGAAATCGACTCTTCCCAAAAGCACGTAATGCACCTTAAAAACCATACCATACCATATTGGCTTTTTTTCAGGGAAACGCGATTTTGTAAAGAGTACATCGTGTCGGGGATAAAATTAGCTAGTTTTATTTTCTAAGAAATATAATCGTACCTATTTGATTATTTAAGTAATTATTCATTACTCTTTGATGACCTAGATATATAGAACTATCAGTCTCACGTCCAATACCAAAAAAAAAAAAAAAAAAACAAGTAAAAAACGAAATCTATTAACTTAATTATGTAAACAGCAAAATGTTTTTTGTATGTGATGCTTCTCCTTGACCTCAAAGACCAGGGGGGGTATAAATATTTCTAATGGATAATAGTGTAGACATTTCATGCATTTCATATTCTACTCATGCTCGGGGTATGCATATTGTTCAAAATCTTTTGAACAGGGACATAGTATATATTTGAGATGTACTTATGTACATACATACATACAGCTATGTGCTGCTATGTTGGGTGGTGCATGTGTCTAAAGTTTTTGATTTTCATTTGGCAATGGGTACATACATACATACACACACTCGCACATATGAATTTTTGTATACATATATGTATGTACGACATTTAGATTTACGAGTTTACTTTCTTAACATTTCGTAACAATTCTATTCAAGTATTAATGATATTACAGAGTCCGAAGGCTTGACGAAGTCTTCGGTATGACAAGAGAGTGACAAAGATAGTGATATATACGGATAGAGCTGTAATTCGTGCAAGTGACAGAGATAGACACACATAATGCTTCAATTAAATATCAATTTTGGTTTCGCTCCATGCCAATTTCCAGTTGTGTTAAAGTATTTCCGTCTCATACACCTGCTTTGTGGTCATTGTGGCTGCAGCAGCAGCAGCTCCTTGCCCAACTGTTCCTCCAACAACAACAACACCACCACCGCCGCCGACCACACCACCCGTAGCATCACTGATCAACACACCATTTGTAGCCAGAGTAGTCTCAGCATCGCCACAGGCCAGATTCAATGCGGCGATCTTTTGCTGTATATTCGATTCGCTGGCCACCAGGTGCTTGAGCATTGCATTGCCGGCTAGATCTTGTGTGGTGTCCACCGAAGGTATCTTGCTCATTTGCTGCAAACGCTGGTATTGTTCCTGCAATAGCTTCTGCTTCTTCAATAGTTCCTGGTGCCGCATCTCGAGTGCAACCTGGCGCTGGGCATGATCGTTGCCGGACTCATTGCCGCTGGAGTTGTCGCCACTGGAGGTGTCGCCACCACCGATAACGACAGTCTCGATGCTGATGATATTGTCAGCAGCTGCTGCTGCTGCTGCGGCAGCAGCTATGCTCTGTGGCACATTTGGGCTTGTCGGACTGGCCAGCGGACTGCGTGAGCTGGTACGCGGCGGCGGTGGTGGCGGTATACGTTTGTGACCCACTTTGGTTATCAAATCGGCATTACGCTCGGGAACTGGTGGCTTGATGATGATGATGCTGCTGCCACTGCCACCACCACCACCATTGGCGAGACTGTCACGCGGACCAGTCGCTGGGAATTCGTTGTCTGATTCGCTCGGCAAGGAGTGCAGGCGACGTAAGCTGCCCATATTGGTATGTACCATTAGCTGCTGCTGCTGGGATTGGGACTGGGTCAATGGGCCACGTGAGAGCTGAGCTGCAGCAGCTGTTGCCACAGCCATGACCATGCTGTTGTTAGTGTTGGCCTGCTGCATATTGACGTTGGATTCTGTGAAAAGGCGAGCCTGCGATATTTGCGTGGTGACGGTACTCTGTACGGCAGCAGCCTGGGCGCTCTCATCGGATGCCGAATCTTCGGGGCGTACCTTTGTCAATACACTCGGATAGAGGTCAATAAGTCTATATATATATAATATGTCAAACTAACACGAGCCTGTTTAAGATTTCGATTCTCGATTTTGCTGCTTTTGATACTGACAGTGGTCGGTTGGTTTATTAACCCGATTCATTATACCCTGAACCCATTAAAAATGGGTAAAAAGGGTATAATGTGTTTGTGCAAAATGTAAATGTATGCAACAGGCAGAAGGAAGTATCTCCGACCCCATAAAGTATATATATTCTTGATCAGCATCTATAGCCGAGTCGATCTAGCCATATAAGAGCTAGAGACTTAAGCTGTAGGTCCTCTAAGTGCCCGCGCAGATCAAGTTTGCTTCCGATATTCGATAACTTGCCCCGTTGCCAAGTAGTCCATAAAAATCGATATCGCAATCCTGTTTTTTAAGCAATTTTGGTAAATATTAAGAGCCAAAACTGACATGTAGCTTCTAGAATAGTATATATATCTCCATTTGGTGTTGGAAGAAAAGGGCTCAGGGTATCCCCTAGTCGGGAGCTCCCGACTAGAACCTCTTACTTGTTTTTACTCAGATTTGAGTGGAATTTATTCCAAAATCTTTGATCCGAATCGAAATCTTAAATAGCCCATGAATCACTTACCTCGAATTGTTGTTTTTGTTGCTGTTGTTGTTGTTGTTGTTGTTGGGCAATTGGCTTTGAGAATGTCTTGAGCTCGTCTAGCAGAGCATCGAGTGCGTTTTCGGGTGCGAATCCCCCGCTGATAGTGAACGACCCCATCCTGGGTGTTGGGATTGGCTACAAAAATATACAATTGTACAATTGTGAATGCATAAATAATAGGCAGAAAATGTTATGAAAATTGAATTGAAGTTTAAGAAACATTGCACATTTATACATAGGTATTTGTATGTATATTATATATGTACTTCATGTGTTACAGTATTGTTTAAATAAATACATTTTGTACAACTTTTCAAAAAACCCATCAAGTAAGTGGCTAAAAGAAAAATGACAAAGCCATGGTGCCACAAATTTACAGATTGCATACAAATGAATCATGCTGTGCACAAGGACGATATTCAGCAAAGGACATCTAAGTATCTACAACATCAAGATTAAACAGAATTAACTCGTTGTTAACATGCAAAATAATACAAATCAATGTTTAAAGTGTACAAAATATCAGAGACCAAACTAAATCTTGGGCTCGCTAGAGATATTACGAATGTTTGCCTACGAGATGCTGTGTTTTTTATACCCTAAACCCATTGAAAATGGGTAAAAAGGGTATAATGTATTTGTGCAAATGAATGTAACAGGCAGAAGGAAGTATCTCCGACCCCATAAAGTATATATATTCTTGATCAGCATCAACAGCCGAGTCTATCTAGCCATGTCCGTCTGTCTGTCCGTCCGTCCGTCCGTCTGTCCGTATGTATGAACGAAAAATCTGTACCGAAATCCTGTTTTTGAGTAATTTTGGTAAATAAATAGAGCAAGAGTCACCAAACTTAACATGTAGTTTCTAGAATAGTATATATTATATATCTGCATTTGGTGTTGAAAGAAGGGGGTTCAGGGTATCCCCTAGTCGGGAGCTCTGGCCTGGAACCTTTAACTTGTTTTAATTTAATTAACAGCATTCATGTCATGAAAAATATGAAATAATTAAATGTGCTTCAATAGTTAAGGCTTTTCATTACTGCGATTAAAACTCGTTTTCGTTAAAATTGGCTTTTGTTTATCTCCGAGTCTATAACTTCGGACAGATGTGGCTGCAAATATGTATGAATATTTTTTAAGGTTTGCATGCAGCAATATCGACATTCTTATTATAAGGTTATCTGTACAACAAATTGTATAAGGTACACAGAGAGTATGCGTAAGCAAAGAAAACAAGCTTTTACATTTGTGATTAAATATTTTTCAAAAGAAATTAGAATGGGGGGAGGTGGACGTTAATTGGGGCTCAGCGTTTGAGACTATGTAAGTTTAAGCGACATGAAATATGTAAGATGTATATTAAACATAGCTCCAAATGAAGTCTTCACCGATTAAATATATTTGGGTAAGTTCAGGTTCAATTGTTTATCAATAAATAAATGGGCTAAGGTTAAGTTTATAAATTATTAATTCGATTTGCGTATATTTATACCCTTGCAGAGGGTATTATAATTTTGTTGTGAAATGTGTAACGCATAGAAGGAGATAATTTCGAGCCCATAAACTATATATATTCTTGATCAGTATCAACAGCCGAGTCGATATAGCCTTGTCCGTCTGTCTGTTTCTATGTGAACTTGTCTCTCAGTTTAAAAGCTATCTTTATGAAACTTTGCAGAAGTCCACCTTTCTGTTGCACGCTGTGCATATGTCGGAGCCAGCTGGATCGGACCACTATATCATATAACTGCCATAAGAAGGATCGGTCGAAAGTTAAGTTGTTGTATGGAAAAGTTTTTTGTTTTTCACAATATCTTGACTAAACTCGGCAGTTATTAGTTTAACTATGCTCCTCATATATATGCAAAATCCTATCAACATAGGCCCACTATATCATATAGCTGCCATAGGAAGGATCGGTCGAAAACTAGGTATTTAATTAAAAACCTTTTTAGTTCATCAAGATATCTTGACCGAACTCGGCATTAACTATTTTCCCTGTGCTTCTTAGATACGGGCAAAGCACAATGAGCATTATGAAAAGGTTGCGTCTGCAAGGGTATTAGATCTTCGACGTGCCGAAGATAGTCTTTCTTTGTCGGTTTGTTTTTTGTTTTTTATTGGATAGATAGCATCATAGTTAAACATAAATATATGTATTTATTAAGGCGTCGATGAGTGAGTGTACGATGATGGGTAAATAGATGGTTAAAACTTCAAAGACAACAATCGATGAGTGAGAACATAGATGAGACTGACTTTTAAAAACTTGGCCCTTTATTTGTTTTTCGATTTGGTTTTTTGGTATAATTTTTTTTTTGATAATGATTTTATTGACTGCACGCTTTTAGATGATTTGTGTATGCATAGACAAAAGTACATTTAAGTTTTTACGAATCTTTATAAAGACATACTTTTTTTTTTTTTTCAACTACAACATTAATATACATATATTATTTTCTTATATATCTTTATTTTGTTTACTAGCTTTTGGCTAATAGTAAATATTAACAACAAAAACAAATTCTTGAAAGCAAATAAACATTCTAGAAATATGTTTGCATATTTGAAGTCTTCGGAAAACCGAATCTTACTCTTTCCAAAAGTTGTACAATTTTATTGAAATATTTTAAGCCAATCAGAAAAAGGCAAAGGCAAAGTTTGTTTAGGATTTGTTTTCCTTCTTTTTCTTCCTACGAAATCAAAAATTTCCAACTACTGAGAAAAGTCAGCGGCAGTCATCAGAGGCAATAATAAATTGTTAATAATTGATCAGTGTTATTTGTTGTCTTTTAAATGAAAAAACGTTGATGAAAAAGAATATCTGAATTGCCATTATCCATTATCTTTTTTTTTTATTGAGTAAGTAGAAAGTGAAGGCTGGACAGGGCCCCACATACATACATGCATGCACACACAAGTTAATGATTTTCTTTTAGTTATGGTAAACTTTTTGCGAAAGAGCTTTTTACATAAATAATTGACAAAAAAAAAAACACAACAGAGCAGTTGAAGAAGAAACAGATTTGTAAGTATTTTGTTTAGAATATGAAAGTTGTCTCGAATTGTCAAAGGAACAGCAAAATATTACTGTTGAAATTTACTCGAATCATTTCGGAACTAATGCATACATATTTATAATAATACCCGGGCCAATGCATTTATAAGCAAAAGACGTACTTAGCCTTATGATAAAAATGCCGTGGTCATAAGTGGCGACTAATGAACAAGGAGCTTTACCACAATACGAACTATAATTCATATTTTTAGGCTGAATAATGTTATCTCTTTGGCTATTTAAAATATTTATGAAAATAAATAAACCTATATTGGAACAAATTATTAAATGAGCTACATAAAGAGCTCACTGTACCTTTATACACATCAGAGCATAATATTTCTATAGACAAATAGGAAGATGGAATATTGTAAATTATACCTCAGCAAATATTTATACCCGGGTATTAGAAAGTATGTCATGAAATGAAGAAGAAGAAGACATCTACCAGGCCATAAAGTCTATATTCCTTGATATGTATCAATAGTCGAGTCTATTCTCTCAGTCATGAAACTTTTCATCGGAACTTGTCGAATCGGACAATATATAACTTCCATGGGAAAGATCTGTCGCAAATGAATTTCTTGTCTAATCAGATATCTTGAATATAGCCGGCATTTATTAGTTTAACGATGTTCTTTACATATGGAAAATATATAGCAGCGATTTGTCAGAAAGGAGTTTTTCTCTCTCTTTCTATCTCTTCAATTTATTGCCCTCGCATATTTGCTAAGCCTTAGTTCCTATTTCTACAAGAGCTTGCAAATATATATGTATAAGTTTTTTGCAAATCATTTTGTCGATAGTTGATTACAATCCAGAGAAATAGTAAGATGTGTGTAGAGGGGAGGGGTGCACGGGCAGACCACAGACAAAAGCAATGAAAACAAATATTAATAATAAAAGAATATATGAATATTTGAGCACACACAAGGAATGGTGTTTGGGAGCACATTTGAATTTGTGTTTAATTTTTATTTATAGGCACATCTGGGATTTAGTATTATTAATGGAACGGGGGGGGAGGAATTAAAAAGAACGATTTTTCTACCACAGAGTTTGTAGCTGTTAAGTCTTTCAAAACATGTATTAAAAAAATTTGGTGTCAATTCCATTTACCTTTTTCATTTTGTTTTTGCTTGCCTGTCATAATTTTTTTGACTACAAAATTGGCGATCTATAATTTATATATTTAGGTACTTTGATCCGTAGCTTTATCAACATTTTTGGCTGTTCATATTATTTGTAATTCCTTTAGCGCTGAACATATGCGGGAAATGTAGCCCAGAAGTGTGCACACACACGCGCGCGCGCACACACACACACACACACACACACACACACACACACATTCAAGGTGTATGGACAAACCCCTTTTGGAAAGCACATTACGCACACACACACACACACACACACACACATATATATATATATATATATATATATATATATTTGTATATGTAACTAATGATTATTGCAGGTTGGTAATTGTGTGTGTTTCGGGCTTATATGTAGCTTTTTATATGAGTTTTAAAATGGTTTTTTGAGTTTTTGAGTATTAATTAGAAGTTTATAGCAGTAGTAGGTAGTATACAAAAATATAAACTAGTTTAGTTTTAATGCGGAGCAAATAATGTTTAGCTAAAATAAAATGCACATAGTTTTATGAGTTCATCATTTTAAAAATCGGGTTTTTTTTTTTTTTAGTAATTTTAGGTTTTTTTTTTTGGTATTTTTTTAATATTTGTATTTTCAGTCATTACTCAGTAATTGCCTCTTTGAAGTTAGAACTCCATCGCCAGTTAAACTATGTGGTTGTTGTTGTTGTTGTTGTATACGATATCAAAATTGTTAGTTCCAAAAAAAAGGGCAAGAAGAAGAAAATGAAATCACTAGGTAAACCTCATTTAATAAGACTTTTTTTTTTTTTTTTTTTTTTTTTTTTTTAGCTTTGATTGGTGTTTTTTGTCAATACGTAAAACGTTTTTTTCGCTTTTATTAAAAATAAACTTGAAATTTTTGTTTGTTTTTTTTTGTAAATGGTTCCCCCTTTTATGGAGATGAAGAAACATCGGTGAAGCTTCGAACTGTTGTGGGATTTGGAGTTAACTATATAATCAAATAAAGGTGTCGCAGTATGAACAAAAAACTACTTATTAACAGCCAATTGCAACTTGTTCATAGATAATCTGCACAAAACAATACAAAAAACAAAAAAAAAGAAAAGCATACGAACCAATTGGTTAATAAATTAACATGATTGATTTACTAGATAGCACTAAATAGCTTGCTTATTGAACCCTTGCAAAGTTTCGAATTTGTATCAAAAATAACCGCACTATTTAAGATGAAATGAGATCAAAATAAGTTTCACATTCCTTTCATATATACACACATAAATTAGTTAACTAAGTATATATTTGTTTGAATAATCCAAAAGATTACGATTAACTGCAATATCTCAAGGTAAATATAACATTTACTCGAGGCGAGGAGTTGGTCCCCTTTAATAATAATATACCTCAGAGAAACTATTTTAGAGATTTGCACAAGTGAACTCATTCAATTGCTGATTTCAAAAAAAGTTAATTTGGCCTATTTACATTGAAATTAACACAACAAATTTGTGTTCTATATAATTTTGATAGCTTTTTATACCCTGAACCCATTAAAAATGGGTAAAAAGGGTATAATGTATTTGTGCTACATACATTTGCACAGGTAGAAGGAAGCATCTTCGACCCCATAAAGTATATACATATATTCTTGATCAGCATCAACAGCCGAGTCTATCTAGCCATGTCCGTCTGTCTGTCCGTCCATCCGTATGTATGAAATATTAGCTGTAGGTCCTCCTAGTGCCCGCGCAGATCAAGTTTGACCCGTTTCCAACTAATCGATAAAAATCGATGTCGAAATCCTGTTTTTTGAGCAATTTTGGTAAATAAATAGAGCAAGAGTCAGCAAACTTGACATGTAGCTTCTAGTTTAGTACATACATTTGCAGTTGGTGCTGGAAGAAGAGGGTTTAGGGTATCTCCTAGTCGGGAGTTCCCGACTAGAACCTCCTACTTGTTTTAATAGTTGTAAGCATTTATACATATGTTAAAAAACATAAACATGACTTAATGCTGAAATTTGAACCAAGTACTATCTACTATGAACTATAGTGTATGTAAGCATGTATATAAAAAATATACAATTCATTTACCAAATTGAAATGTACTTAAAATAGGGTTTAACAGTTATTGTTGAATATGATTTTGATTTTGACTAGATTTGCTTTGTTTGTTGCTCGCGTAAATATTCACTTACCTAGTTCAAAGGCAAGAGTACCTATTCTTTTACAAACAATAATATATAAAAGTATTATTATAATTTAATCAGCAATTGAATTGTTGAAATAATTTCATTTTCATCTAACAATGTTCTTCTCGTTTTACAGACAGACTTAACAAGCGATCAAAAGTGAAAGGTAATGTTGTTTGAATTTTCGAAAATATACCCCAAAATTTCGCAAGCAAAGTTACCTCTTAGATACTCTATGGAAATTTAGTCTGCGGGTTTTACGATATTTAGCAAGGTTAAACTAGTGTGCAAAAGAAAAGTTCACTTTTTTTTTTGTTTTGTAACAAATTAAATTTGGCCAATGCATACTCTTTTCGATCAAAAGCAACTAGTTTTTGTCATCGAAAAATTACAAAGAATATTTTTAAACATTAGTATAATATATTTTTGAATATGTATGACACGGTATGGTACGGTGTTTAATGCGCAAAAATAGCATTGGCAGTACAGCCCTAGGTGTTTTTTGTTAATAACTATTTTAGTGTAATTGTTTTTCAAGAATGTATATATATATATATATATATATTTCTATGGGCATCTAGTATGTTGAGGGACTCACCTTGTCGGTCACCGAAATATCGGCGGAACGCAAAGACTCTTCGTTTACCGACGGCTCATTGGGTGGTAATCGTTGTTCCTGTACACTGGCCAAACTGTTTGGGGAAGTGTTTATTAGCAAAATATACATATATAGAAACATCTTTGAAAGTAAAGCCCAGCATCGATTAACTTATATGCTCGGATATTATTTCGAATAGTCAATTCGAGCGGATCGAGCTACAAAGTCTCTTGAGTCTTGACTTGTTTAATCCGAATCAATTGTTCAAGTATCCGAAAGGCAATTCGTTTGAATCGATGCAGGGCTCTATTTGAGATTTACAAACCGTTTGAGTGTCACTAAGGTGCCCGTAAGCTTTTTGCAGCGTCGCAAGGCCGACTCCAGACGGTCGGGCTCTTCTTTTAGGAACTTTTCTTCACGTACCACCTTCTCCATCTCGTTGGATAATATGCAACGCAAGCCATTCGATAGTGTCGGAAATTTGAGCTTCAGTTCGGCAACAGTTTTGCTATAAAACGTCAGTAGTAAGAAATGAGTTGGTTGCATTTTCTAACACATACCTTGCACGACTTAATACCAGGGCCATGTCCTCGACGGCTGTCATATTGACGCGCGTACGTCGATTTATGACCTCGCCGCGTAAGTTCTCCACCGAAGCTTCCAGATCGCTTAGATCCTTTTCAAGTCGTATGACCTCCTGCTTGTATAGTTCTTCTTCCCGCGAAATGCGCGTGGTGTCCTGGTCGCTTTGCCCCCAAAAGTTGCCACTGCTGGCCAACAATGTGGCACGTATGCGCATAAAGGTGCTCTTGATATCTTCCCGTACGGCCACGGACTGGGCCTGCGATAACCGCCGCAAAGTTCGCACCTCCATGCGCAGGTCCTTTGCCTTCTTTTGCAGGCCACGCAAATGATTGTAGACCTCGGGAGCGAGTGCAATGTCCGCCCGGTAGCTGGGATGGGAGCTCTGGGCCAACACAATGGGTTTTGGCGGCGGAGGGGGCTTTAAACGATCGCGCTCTGTGGGTTGTCGAACAGCAAATTAAATCATTTACAAATTTTGGATTATTTTGTAAAAAGTATATTTTACGTGATTTGCGTTTAATGCATGCGTGATAAATTTTAAGTGTTTTTCAAGTAGCCCTGCGTTTGGAGAAATGATTCCTTTCGTTTCTTACCTTGAGACGACGTGCGTGGCAAGGTAGACGACTTGATTGCCGGCTTGGTTGGTTTCGTATCAGCTTTTGGGTCCGTTGCAGTATTATTTGTTTGAATAGGGATGAGTGTTAATAATAAATGGCAACAAGTTTTGGATCTGTAGTCTTTGGTTCTACTCAGCTTTACTACAATTCTCTAAGTGATTTATGATATATATACATATCTCAATGATATATAAACAAAATAAAGTCAAGGAATGCAAAGTCAATGTCCAAAGATTGTTTAACTCAATTCATATGATGTTTCAACAAAAAACCAAATGAAGCAAATAAGCGTAAAAAAAGAATGATATATACAATGTTGATGATAAATAATTTTTTTAAATTTATTTTCATTTACCGGCATGTAGGGGACTATGAGACTTGGGTATTCCCTGTATATCGTCGCTAAATGAAACAGATTTTTCAAAGGACACGGATTTTTCTGAAAAAAAAGGCACATATCTGGGACACTGATTATACGTGCAAAAGTTGAAGTACACTTACGACAGGAGTTCTTTCCCAGTTTGGGTGCCTTTTCTCGAATATATAGCTCATCGGCGGAACCATTAGCTAATGAAAAGCATAAAATAGAGTTAAAAGATTAAACCTCGCTAAAATTGTATACTTATATGTTCAAATTCGAAAACATCGAGTTTCATTTTTGTTCAAGTCAACATTTTGATTGCAACTCGAACAGCTCGAGCCAAAAAATGTAGTCCTTAACTTGTTCAAACTCACGATTCGATTACCTTAGAATCGTAAATATAACGACATATACCTTGCATTTGTGTTGGCACAACGAGATAGTTAGAGTCTAATGTGGGCACAGATATTGGCGCAATTTGGGGATTTTGATTGACTAAAGCCTTCTGGACCAATCCGGTCAGGTTGGCCAATTGACGCTCCATATGCTCAACGCGTATGCGATGCAAATCTTCAGGCCTGCAAAGATAAATAAGAACATTCGACACGGTTTATGATTTACACACAAGTCTCGCCGCACAGTTGTGACAAGTATTTTTCAGCCAAGTTCTAATTGAGCAGCCAAGCCGAAAAACAGGCGTCGAAATAATTTACCCAAGCAAGCGTTACAAAAGACGACTGCACAAATCAAAGCCCAATCCGCATTCATGGCCATTTGTTTGCACACAGTCGGCAGAACCATGGCCTATTGCAGCGGTAGATATTCACGCGTTTCTTAGCCAATAATCTGAGCCACTTTACTATGATCGATATCTTGTTGCCTAACAGTGAACAGCACGCCGGAACGCTTTGCCAACTGTTTGTCAAATTTTCAAATTCAAGATTTGCTGGTACTGAAGAAATCAATGGAACTCATGGCTCAAGCAGAGAGCCAGCGGGATGATATTGCCAGTTGCAACAATGCGACTGAGGAGCCCCAGCGCATGGCTTTAATGGCTGCCGATCGGTAGGTCGATTAACGCTCTTCTTTGCTTCCTATTCCTATTTACGATCTTTTGACATAGGGGCGACCATGGCATGTCGGGCGGTGGCAGCCAACAGCCCTGGCAAAGTGATCCGGCAGCAGCCTCCACCTGGGTCGAGGAGAAGCCATCCAAGCTGCAGACCTTGTTTCAAATAAGCATTACTGCCCTGGCGTTTCTTTCGTTTGGCGGCTATTTGCTTTGCCTTATAGTTCAGGCCATTAGGAGCAAGGGCACAACCTATTTTCATCCGGTGGCCACAGCAACAACAACTAACACGAATGGAAATGTGAAGCGCATAAAAATTTACAGACGCAGCAGGCGAAGACGCAGCCTCAACTCGGCTCACAACCCAAATATACTCTTGGCAGACTATGCGACCTATATGAAAGCCGTGCGAAGCCAGCGTTTGGGCTATGCTTACCTGGTTGGGTCGTAGATCTGATTACCACGATGCGGCAGACGGTTAGGGCCCACCTTAATGCCGTACAACGAATACTGGTCTTCCGCGAGGGCAACATCGCTGTGAAGATAGTAGAAAGAGAAGGATTATACTGCTGAATGCATGCGAATACATACATATATATATATATATAACCTAATCCTGATAGAATGTCACTCTAGCTCCCATTCCGCCTCTATGCATATGAAAAAACAAATATTTTGTCTACACGGACGCGCACTATGCTATTCAATTTACTGATTATACCCTGAACCCATTAAAACTGGGTAAAAGGGGTATAATGTATTTATGCAAATGTATGTAACAGGCAAAAGGAAACATCTCCGACCCCATAAAGTATTTATATTCTTGATCAGCATCAACATCTGAGTTGATCTAGCCATGTCCGTCTGTCTGCCCGTCCGTCTGTTGGTCCGTCTGTCCGTATGTATGAACGCAAGGATCTCAAAATCTATAAGAGCTAGAGACTTAAAATTTTAGCTGTAGGTCCTCCTAGTGCCTAAACCACAATTTTAATGCTATTTACCTTTTGAGAATACACAAATATTCGATGGTACAATAAGATATACTGTAGAAAATTTCATTAGGATCGGTTAACAAAACCCCAAAAGTTATGTGTTTTACTGCGCGATTGGATGGGGCGCAAATTCCAAGAATTTCTGACTAGAACCTCTTGCTTGTATTAATTATTATTGTTCATTCGCTCATTAAATAATCAGTTAAAGAAATTTCTGCTGGATTTGAACGACGACATTTTGCATGTTAGATCGATGCTCAGACACCTATTTTCATACTCGCTTTGGTCCAAAAGGAAGCGTCAGCAGCTTCCCAGCCTTAACAGAGTCAGTTGTCTCTCAGTATGTCTAGGCAGTAGGATAATACATATATATATATATATGGTATATCTTATAGCTAACCTTTGTTCCTCGTCAATGATAGGCGCCACAACAGCGCCGCGTGTACCGTACTGGCTATAGTATGGCTCCTCATAGTTGCCACGTACGCTCCGTTCCGGGGAGCTGGTGTATCCGTCTGCAAGATCAACTCAGTTAAAAGTGGTCTTACGTCACCGACTTTCGTGTGTAACTTTAATTCTTTTGAGTAAATAGGATACAAAACACAAAAATAAACACTATTTATACAAGAAAATAGAAAAAAAAAAACTATATATTTACGAATTAGTTCGATATATAAATCTCTAACTAATTTGTAACTGTCACGCTCAATTTTGGAACCCATAAAAAGCGTAACCAATGCATTGTATACATGAACTTATATTATATATGAATGTTACATGGAAAAAAGTTATTTGTTCTTATCGTAAGTAAAGAAAAAAAAGAGGAGTTATATATAGTCGTGTACCTGGTATACTGTATAATTGATCCGAGGAATATGGAAACAGGGGTTCCATGCTACCCCTTCGATTAATCGATCTGAATGGTTTCACAGGCGTTCCTTTTATATTTTTTTTTTAATTATATATAATATATTTACGCATGGGGTTTTTTAAACAAAGCATGTTCAACAATTGTATTTATAAATATGTATGAATGCCATTATTCATACATATTTATAAAGATAGAATACAAAAAACAAACTCTTTTTATTTATACCCAATATTTGTCATAACGTGAATTAACTTATGGAACATAAGTCTAAAGTAAACACAAGAAACAACAATTAATCTTTAGATTAAGTAAGCCTTGCAGACCAATTATTTACATTCCAATGGAAACAACATACATATTTTATATATATATATATACTTTACATTAATTATTCAGATTGGGTCAAGCTGATAAAAACAGACAAACGGACAAGATTGTAAGTCTGATCAAAGGAACATGTGCTTTAAAGGTCCTTTAATTTACAATACCTCAAAACGGACTCGTTTATATACAAATATTTAATGCATTACACACACATATACATATATATTTAAAAGTACGTATGTGTGCATGTACACAGTCCTTCGTGGTACTGAGACAAAAACACAACCCATTGAATAAACAAACCTATTAAATAATACAACTATATATGTCCAACTAAAAGTATGTACTTAAATTATGAATGAAATATAGCTGTAGTTAAGCTTATACTAATAAATAAATTACGCACCCATCGAGACTTTGGTACGTTCCGAGGCGTACATGCCACGTGGCAGCGTCTGTGAGGAGCCAACATAATATGGAGCTGGTTGTTTGCCAATCTGAAATAACAATAATATGAACATGAATAATTGAGTCAACCAACTACAATTTATTAACAACAAATAAAGACTTTTTTTTCTTAGTAAACTGATATGGATTATAAATCGAAGCCTTATGTTTATCAATGAATGTTGGAATCTATTTTCTATATTTAAAACAAGTAAGAGATTCTAGTCAGGAGCTCCCGACTAGGGGATACCCTGAGCCCTCTTCTTCCAACACCAAATGCAGATATATATACTATTCTAGAAGCTACATGTCTAGTTTGTTGACTCTAGCACTTATTATTTACCAAAATTGCTCAAAAAACAGGATTACATGGAAACGGGGCAAGTTATCGAATATCGGAAACAAACTCCATCTGCGCGGGCACTACGAGGACCTACAACTAAAATTTCAGTCTCTAGCTCTTATAGGTTCTGAGATCCCTGCGTTCATACGTACGGAAGGACGGACATACAGACGGACATGGCTAGATCGACTCGGCTGTTTATGCTGATCAAGAATATATATTTAATGGGGTCGGAAATGCTTCCTTCTGCCTTTTCTTCTGCCCTTTTTACCCATTTTTAATGGGTTCAGGGTATAATGAGCCGAATCTCAAAACAAATCAGTCGCCCAAAAAGCAGCTGAGCCGAAACAAAACTATTTTATTAGCTGGGTGGCTAAAAATAAAGAAATTCTAAGGGCGACTCAACCGCACAGCTCTAATCAGCCGCAAGCCGGTTCAAACAGTAAGCCTTACGCCCGTCCATGTATACAAATATATTAATGTATGTGGATAAATAGTTTGCAACCAGAAGTGAAGTACAAATTATTATGGTTTACAGCCTTGACATTTTCATACGGGCAATTGGCCTTCATGCGGATAGCATAAAATGTTAATAAGTTTCACTTGAATTTCAAGTCAACTGCGATACTCACACAACAATGTTTGGCTGGAAATTCCAGAGGGCTGGGCCAACAAGGCAAAAAACATAATCGATGCGCACATGTTGTAACAAAATAACACACCCAGCTAATCCAACTCTTTGCCAATTATTGACGTGTCTACGCGGATAAGCTTTCTCTTGTCAGAAAGACCTTCATTTTCTATTCCAATCACAGGGCATTTGACTTATAAGAATTGTATATCACATGAAGGAGATAGAATGTAAGAGTATTCGATAACAGATCGAAGAATGCTTTCCTTCTTTCAGCTTAGATATAAGATATAAGCTGGAAGCTCAGTCGCTCAGTTTTAAAGACATATATTTTGATAAAACGTTATGCGCGATATCGTCTAACTAAACGAATAACTACTAACCAAGTATATTTTCACTATCCATCAAATGAGCCCACAATCTTAAATAGCTGCCATAAAAATGTTTTGTCAAAAACTAAGTTTTAAATTTTAACTTTACCAAACTCGACATTTATAACTTTTACCATGGAATCTTGTCAATATCAGATCTTTGTTATGTAGAAAAACTTTTATATGAAGAATCGGTAAAAGAAAATATAATCTCGTATAAAAATCTCTTAAATCAGCAAGCCTTCAAACCTTCAAACCTTTCTTATTATAATTTTGGGAAATATGACTTTTATAAGAACAATCAAGACATATCTTTTCTATAATAACGAGGTATCTACGAGGGAATTTAATTTGTTTTAAAGTATCTTGGTAAAAAATATAATTTTGTATAACAATTTCTTTAGTCAGCAAGTCCAAATTTAACCGTTACGACCTTGCTTCAAATATATAATTAGAATTCTCGAAGACATTCGAAGAATGCGAGGTATCTACGAGGGAATTCATTTTGCGGCGCAGTTAAGATAAATGTTCTCTTTAGATCAATTTTCTTGGCGTTAGCATTTAATATTTGTCAATCGGATGTTGACTGATTTATTTATTTATGATGAAAGGAAACCGCTCGAGTGATTATAACATAAGCAGACTGGAGACAGACTTGGCTTAGCTCAGCTGGCTGGTGAGGGGGGCAGCAGGTGGGCAGCGGTGTCTGTGTTTTAACTAAGCTTAAAAGTACACATACTTTCATAAATGTGAGCACACACACACACACACTCGAACAAAAAGCTCAGCTTTGGAGCAGACAAAAACAAAAACGCCAACCAGTTTCAATTTCAATACAATTTTTTACAATTTGTTACAACTCTGGCCGAGACCAATCTTCGGGGCTGGCTACGGGCTCTCGGTGTTGTCTGCGGTTTTTAGTTGTTTCTCTTCTTCTTTGCGGCTCCGGTCGAGACAGCTTCGGCGCATGCGTAGACGGGCGGCCAGTTAAGTGCGAGACAGCGCCGCAGACGAACGTAAAAACGGTATAAGTTCAATTCGTAAAGCCAAAAACCCAAAGGTACTCCCCGGTAAAAATAAGTAGCATGGTTAGGCTGCACAATCGTTTATTTTGGCCAACTGGCTGCGGAGCGGGATTGCTGCTGCTGCTCCTCATTATCACGTTGTTTGGCGTTTCCTTCGCCTGGAAGCCCATCGCCTCCGGCAGCCCCATAACTTCGTACAGCCTGAAGCAATCGCACCCAGGTGAGGCCAGCAGCAGCCACGAGCTGGCCACCAGCTATGCCCAATTTGCTGGCGATCAAAAGGAGCAGGAGGACGATGTGAATGGCGTGGAAACAGGCATCACGCACCCGATCACATTGCCGGACGATCACGAGAATCATTACGAGTCGTACAGCTTGAAGGATGATGATTTTGTTGTCGAGCAGCCTTCTCTTAGCTTTCCGCGCACTCCCGTCTATGTCTCCGATCGTTGCAGTGTCAAGAAGTTCGCATTCAATCAGGACGGCGCGGTGGAGTACGGCAACGAGATGCCCGAGCTGGATCAGTTCACGTTATGTTTCTGGATGCGTTTCACCAATCACAGCGGCGATCATGTCATGTTGACCTACCAAGGTGAGTGTGCCCCCTCAAAAGAAACTAGGCTAATCTGAGGGATTATCAATTATGAATACGAAAGAAAAAAAAGAAGGGCCCGTTGAAGATACTTTCTTTAATCAAACACAATCGACCATTTACATAAGCGTCAGTCAAGTTGATAGACCTAAGACACCTGACAGACCTTCGCTTTGTGAGACCTGTGACCAACATTATTCCAGCATTCGAACCTGGCCCCAAAAAAAAGTGAAAGGGATCCAGCTTCCTGATATGCCGCAGCGCAGCGAATAGACATCGTGAATGTTTTTGATCTCGTGTTGATGTTTTTTTTTGTCTGACAGTTAAATGCGTGACAGCAGGGCTTAACACACATTTTTGTTGATGGTCAACACAGACAATGAGGCGAAAATACGTTCATTTATATTATTATACCAAGTATCTTGGAGATGATTTGACTACTCTTCGCCTTTTATCTTTCAACTACATTTCCAACTTCCCCTTCAACGACGAGATACCAGCATATTACATAAGCGCTAAATTTACCTGTTTGCAGTTAGCGGCTGCTGCTGCTGCTGCCTGCTTTTGTTATTTTAACAGTTTTGAGATTATTTTAAATATGCAATTTGAGCTGCGTGAAAAGCTTCCGGAACCTGGACAGATGCCGTCTTGACCCGAGAGACAACACCTTCCACTAAACCTGCAGCCAAACACATTTACTCTGCAAAGCTGAGCCTGAGAAACTGGTCGACGTTAGTCTACTCTGCCATAAAATATTACATGCATCTCTTATGTTAACAGGATTTATCTATATATTACCCGCCAATACTTGGGTATCATAGGCGAGTGGCGATAGAAAGATAGGCAGATGGATAGATAGATACTCGGGTATCATAGGCATAGATAGATAGATAGCTAGATGGATAGATAGATAGGTAAATGGATATATAGATAGGTAGATAGATAGATAGATATATAGATAAATACATGTGTATTCATCCGGTAAACAATAGTTTAAAGATTTAAATCTGACCAAATGACAGAATAGTTTGTACAGATAGTTAGATAAATAGGTAGGTAGATAGATATATAGGTAGATATATAGATAGATAGATAAATAGATAGAAAGATATATAGATGTGTATTCATCCGGTAAACTGACAGACTAGTTTGTTCAGAAGCTTTTTTAATGGTCGGAAGTGAGCTAAAACTAAATCGGGCTTTGGAATATTTGAACTTTAAGTGTGGAAAACGGTAGCCAAAGTTTGTAAAACATTAAAAAATTTACAATTGTTTTTTTTTATTTCAATTTTATAACTACAATTATTCTTGGCACACCGAGCACGAAGTTTGGGAATCGTAGACAGAAGTCAGCATAATTTTGGCAAATATGTACCTTTGTTCGTTATAGTTGGTGCGAATTATCCAAACAATTTCGGTAGCATTTGTACATTTAACATAATTTATGGGTAATTTGTTCTTCTAGATAATAACAGGGGTAAAGTTCATACATATACACTTGGTCCAGACAACGAACTAATCAAAAAATCTCAGACTATATAAACTAGACTACAAATGTAAAAAATGTAGATTCTAATGCAGCATTTAGATATCAAGTATCTTTCACTTTTTGGATATCAGTTAATTAGGTTAAGCTCGCGGTTGCATCACGCAATTTGCTCGGATTTCATAACAGCCAATTAACTCTGTCTCACTTCTCACAGTGGAAAAGGAACCACGCGAAATACAAATCTGGGTCGCGAATGCACAAAATTCCAGTTTCCTATCGATGGCCATAAAAGGTCAGCAAATGTACAGGTACGTTTCAGTGCAATCAATCAAACAAACTGCATCTCTTCCCAAGTGTAGGTTTATAATATTAGGCTGTTCTCTTTTTTTCTATGGTTTTCACCTGATTTTGGTTTAGATTGAATTACCCGCTGCGTATGCGGCAATGGCATCACATGTGCAGCTCGTGGAATGGCAAGACCGGCGAGTGGCAAGTCTGGCTAAAGGCAGAACGTATTGGGCGTGGCTTCCACAATTCGGTGAGTAACATGCCCCCCCCCCCCCCTCGCACCCCAGCTCAAACTGGGCGCCAGCGGAAACAACATTAACCAAGCCGACAGCGACACAAATTGCGTCAATTGGTTAACAGCCATATTTGAATTATGCCATTGCTCAGATATTAAATATCACTTTTCTCACAATGTGCACCAAGTCCATATATATATATATACAACATATACAATATCACAAAGCTGTCTACTTATGGCCAAATCGCAAATGATATTCTTCGCACCTTGTTCGGCGCGTATTTAATCTTTCTGTATGAGTCTTCGAAAATTATTCGAGAAATAGCGAAATTTTTGTATTAACAAATTCAATATCTATTTATGCATGGCTTAAACATGTAAACATGCTTGTAGGCGAGTAAGTTAGCTTTTCATATATATATGTATATATATATATATATATATATATATATATATATATATATATATATATATATATCTAAACATTCGCGCAAGCTATGGCATACATATGATACTAGCGGGTATAGCCCGGCCTTGCCCGTGGCACGTATGTTATAAAATCAATGTTCTCAAAAAGCTTTGAAAATGATTTTGTAACTGAGCGGACGATAAACATATAAAAGTTTCCCTTTTACCACTGTTGCAAGTGGAATTTCCCAAATCGCTGAAACACGTATTCATCAAATAACATTTAAATATTTAACATAATCAATAATTTTACAGCTCGTGGGCCATAAAATACCCGCAAAAGGACAACTGCGATCGGGCGGCAGCTCGGTTACCGGCGAAGTGAGCCACGGTCTGCACTTTGAGGTGACGCTCGTGCAAATTTATCGCGTAGCCTTGAGCGCGGGCAAGGCGCATCGGGATCACAAACACCATCATGTGCACCATGTCGACCACGATGGCCAGGAGGTGTCCAGCACGGCGCGTGCGCCGCCAATGGTCAGTATTCAATGCTCCCTTAACGGACGTCGTCTAATCCTTTTATGATTCAACTCAGATTAATCGAGCTCAGCCCATGCACTCGCTGCTCGCCAGCGGCCAGATCCCCACCAGAGTGCGCATCAATCTGGCCGGCTCAGGGCCAACGCAGACACCACCCGGCGCAGTCGTCCAGCCTCAACAACAGGCAATCACCGTTAACACGAATTTCGTCAACGGCCAGATTAACGCTGGCTCCCGCTTGGTGGCCCAGCAGCTGCTCGGCATTTCGCCCATACCCCAATCCCGGCCTGGCTTGCCCGCAAGCGAGGCAGGACGCTTCCAGATGCTCAGCAATTCGGCCAACGTGCAGTTCATAGATGAGACAGAGACGCATATACAGTTCAAGCGACAGGCGGATGCGACGACGCGCAGAACTCCAACTAACGATAAAAAGCTGCGGAAAAGGGGCCTTATCTTGCTGGACGATGGTTCGGTTGTGGATGATGGTCTGGGCACCGGCAGCGAGGCATTTGGCAAATACAACGGGCTAGCCGACTTTGGAGGTCAGCAGTTCAAACAGGATTTGACGCTAAAAATGACACTTGAGGAGGAGATCAGTTCACATGACCGCGAACCCGCCGAGGAGGAAGTCAAGGCTGTGATGGGCATCTGCAGCAACTGCGACCCGGAGCCATTTCAGGGTGCAATCGTGTTCGCCTGGAAGAACGTAGAGGAGCACATGAACAACACGCTCAAGGGTTTCAGCGTGGGCACCTGCGGCAACTTCTAGCTGCCTCCTCAACCAGTCAGCAAATAGCCCCAGGGCTAAATACATTTAAGCAGCAAGAAGCAAGGAGCAAGGGGCAGGGGGTGGTGCATATAACGCTTATTGTACATAATTACATATGTTATTTTGTTTTTTTTTTTGTGCTTGAATATATGTAAGTGTACATAAGTAAAGCTGGGCAACCGACTTATAACAAAAAAAATCCTCACCTCTTTGTATATATGCACATATTTATATAAATATATATATCACGGTCTTGAAATAGTTGTTCATAAACCAACAAACAACCTTTGGCAAATAAAACTCTCTCATATTTTTTAATCGGGTATACTAGCCCAAGAGTAAACAAGTAAGAGGTTCTAGGTGGGAGCTCCCGACTAGGAGATACCCTGAACCCTCTTCTTCTTCCAACACCTAATGCAGATATATGAACTATTCTAGAAGCTACATGTCAAGTTTGCTTGACATTGTAGCGAGATTTGCTCAAAAAAGAGGATTTCGATATCGATTTTGATCGATTACTTGGAAACGGAGTAAGTTATCGAATATCGGAAACAAACTCGATCTGCGCGGGCACTACGAGGACCCTCAGCTAAAATGTCTAGCTCTTATAGGTTCTGAGATAAGGACGACAGACGGACATGGCTAGTTCGACTCGGCTATTGATGCTGATCAAGAATATATATACTTTTTATATATATATTTTACTTTTTCCCTGACTACTTAAAATATTAATGAAAATATTCAAATTTAAAATTAGAATTACTTTTTCTACTTAAATGCATGTCGTACAACCTTTATAGATGTGATTTTTGGGCATTTAGAAAATATGGTCAGATAAATCCAATGTTTGGGGTCCAAGCATAAGATTCGGTTCCGGGTTCGAGCTAGTTTGGTTAAAAATCGGTTGAATTCGAAAGGCGTCTTACCTTGGACTTGTGGATGTGCTGGTGCTTGAAGTCCGAATCGAATTCTGGCTCACTGAAGTAGCTCTGATCCTGATCCCAGCTAGATGGTGCCTGGGGCAGTGGCTGCGGTATGCCGGGGCCACCTGGCAAGATCTGAGGCGGAGCGGCCACCTCCGTGGACTCGAAGAGACGCAGCACCGAGCGATCGCGTATTTCGCGCAGATGCGAACGCACATCTTCCAGTTCATAGAACATATCCTTGCTGGCATCATGTATGTAGATCTTAACGTTCGGTCCCTCCAAGTAGGACATGGTCAACTGACGGGGAAACGAGCGCACAAACAACGCCCGCACCGTGTCGATCGACGTGATCTCATTGGGGAGCAGAGCTCGCTTGGTCTCCGATCGGTACTGTAGGAATACCAGGCCCAGCGGTCGCTCCAGCGTCTTGGAGGGTGTGCGCACAACGGGCAAAGATGAGCGCTGTTTGCCGCCGCGCCGAAAGCCGGTGCTGGCCGTTTCCACCTCAGACATGATGCCGGGATCATCGTCGAACAATGGACCCTGATTGACGGGTGCATAGCCGCGCATTGGCTGATTCTTCTTGTTCTTTTGCGCTCGTGTGCTCATCTGCTCAAGAAACAGTTAGAAAAGTGTTGCAAAGTGTTCATTGCTTGCTTACCTCCAGGTCCATGGCACGCTGCTGCTGTGGCATTTGATGTGCGTGCGGATGCTGAGAACTGCCGTAGACTAAAATATCGCCGCCAAGCGTGTGGCGCCTCGGATCGTCGCGGCGCATTGCGCGTCTGCGCTCGTCGCCTCCTTTAAATTTTAAATGTGAATCAAATAATGTTTCTGCCGCTGAATTCATGTTTGGGTTATTATTTACCTTGATCGTTGGTCGGCAAGCGGCCCGGTTTGTTCTCATTTTGCCAGTCTTCTTCTGAAAATGTTGCCAAAAATGCGTTAATAATACGCAAAGATAACAAACAATCGATAGTTGATAGCTGATATCGATAGTTTATATCGATTATTGCCAGTCCATACGTACACATTTGGCCAGACCCGGTTTTTTTTAAATGGCCTGCACTTACATATGCATATCTTTGAATACATATATATTTGTATATGTATGAGCTTGTATATATATATATATATGTCTGCATGTGTATGTGCAAGTATTTTGCTTGCCCATCTTTTATTTTACTTTCTTAGCAATTCATTGCAATTACCTCCTTCTCGTCCCTTGCGTTTCTTTTTCGACGATGAGCTGCTATTCGCGCTGCCACTTTGATTGGTTGATGCACTTTTATCTTTGCTCTTCCAACGAATCAACATTTTGCCGCTTCACTAGTTATTTCTTTAATATTTAATTGTATTTGGCTTATAAATTATTACGCCCAAGATTTGTGCACTGTAACAAGAACATACATTTTGATAAGTGAAAAATAAAATAGATGGATATATACATACTTAAGTAAAAGCGAGTTAAATAAATATATGTATGTATGTGTGTGTGTGTGTATATATGTATTGATCTATTAAAATTGCACTGCAATTATGTACACACATACATACATACATAGGTGTATACATATGCGATAACTATAGATAAAGCGGCTTCATTTTAACTTTGTTTACATTTTGTGCCGGCACAAATATTCATGAACATACATAAATGTGTATGTTCGTATGCATCTACATACATATGCGAATTTGTGTAATAATTTGATATCTGCTTGCATGTACATACATACACACATCTCATCGAACATAACCATATATTTTACACTACTTATAAATGCAAAAGCACTTATGAGCATACATGTGTAAGTATTTAGTGTACATATGTATGTATGTATATATGTTTGTATGGAGTGTACGTGGGTGTGGTGGAAAATGGCAAGCATCAATAACCGCCGAATAAGAACGAATACTTTATGTTCCTTTCGGGGGCCCACATACACACATACATACATACATATGTTCATATGTATGTACATACGTAAATGCACAGTATTTAAATCAGTTTGGTTATACAAATATGTTAGTGTAGTGGTATTTCAAAGGACATTGCAGCTGTATTTACATATGAATATGCATAGGTGTATACATGCATACATATGTACATACGTCTGAGCCTAGGGTATCAAGATATATGCATGCATGTGTGTGTGTATGTACACGTATTTACCATCTAAAAATTGTTCGATGCCGACTGCATTATGTGTAGATACGCATCTAACTATGTTTAACAGTTATAATTTTGATGCGATGCTTTATTCATACGAATAAGGACAACGAAATTGGCGTATAAGTACATACATATGTATGTGAATGAAAAATATGTTGTAGCAGTCGCATGGCCGGGCCTGTTTTTGTTGCTAAACGTACATATAATAAATAACTATGCACTTTGTCAGTTAGTTGTCGTGATTAAAAATTATGTTTTAACTCATCTCGCGCTAAACGCAGCCGTCGTAATTGACCGCGTTTAAAACCCGTTCGATACGTTTTAACACTCAACAGCAAAATTATTTCTGGTATATCAGAATACGTTTCCGCCCCGAAAAGGTACGCGGGTTAATTTTATGGCGCATGCGCGTTGGCCGCACTGTGCCAATGTGGCCAATTTGCAAAAAGAATTTTTCAAAGCTTCCAGCAAGAAGCGCAGGCAACATAAATAAATAAATTCGCATTAAACTGTTCAGTTTGACAAATGAAGTAAATATTAACTTAATGCAAGAGTCTGTTTTTCATTTGTATATATAATATATTTAATTAGTGTTCTCCCTTCCCTTTTGAGTTAATAATAACACAAATAAATTGTACGAATTTTGGTAAAAAATTGTAACATTTTTGGGCTGTAAGGCATATTTATACAATCCCTGAATAAAAATTGGAAAATATTGTTTTATTCCAAAATAAGACAAACCCGGCTTTGAACATAGGAACCACTTCTTAAAGTCTCCGCGATCGAGCACATAAGCATACATTTCTTGAATCTATTAAATAATTTATAAGTTAATTAAGATAGAATATGCCTTCTTTAACTTTAACTTTAGTTTATGGCCTTAATAATCGAATTTGTGTGATTACAGGGTATGACTTTTAAGGCATAAATTAATAAAACAGTGTAAATAAATACATTTTTGTCGTTTTCCATGAGACCTTTCAGGCCAAAATGATCAGTTTTTATCATATTTTATCCTCGTTTAGTTTGCATCCTTGAAATGCGGCAACGAACCGGGTTGAGAGAACCTAACTATAGAGTTCCAAGCGAACAAGTAAGTTGCTCTAGTCGGGAGTGCACGACTAGGGGATACCCTGATCCCTCTTCTTCCAACACCAAATGCAGATATACATACATTTGCACAAATACATTATACCCGTTTTACCCATTTTTAATGGGTTCAGGTTATAAAAAGATAGCACTCATATAGTCTATATCTATAAATCAGCATAAAATAAGTTTAGGCTCGAGGACACTATATATAATACATCATAAAAGAAAATTGCCGAGATCTTTATACAAAATGAAATGTTGCCCGGAAAGTTTCATTTTCTGGTATTCACATAGAACGAGAGTCGGGATTTCTTTGTATTAAAAAAATGTAGACAATTAGCACAATGACAATTGATATATTTAATATGTACATAAAACTGTCCAAACGAATACAAATTGTACAGATAACAGTTGTATAGTTTTCGTATACAAATATAATTCTACTTTTTGTCTATAATTATGTTACATAAATATTGTGTATCCCGTTCGCATAAATATATTTCCGTTATTTTTTATAATTTTACTTTTTGTTTTTTCGTAAGCTTTGCAGACTTTTTTACTGCCCGGATTTTGTACGTTCAAAAAGGCTTAAAGTATGAGAGAGATGGGAGATGGCAGGCACAAGCGAGTGCGAAAGAGATGCACAATCTGCTGCAAAGAATCAGAGCTACAAATCTATGTAAATATGTTATATATAGTATATTTGCACTAGAGGCTAGTTAGATCAAAATTCTGGACCGCTACTTATATGAGGACGAGAGAGAGAGAGAGAGAGAGAGAGGGGGAGGGGGTGTTCGGGTCGGGGAATGTGAATTTTGTGGCGTTCCAAGAACTTTAACCCAGTTTGCGACGCCGGGTCGACTGTGGCCCGGTCAAAGTGGGTGGCGCCACGACCGGCAGCGCCACGGGCGAGCCATGGCCGGGATACTGCAGATGCTGGACCACAGACAATTGTGGCTGCTGCTGTTTTAGTAGCTTGGCGGCGGCATGTGCCTCGGCCGCCACGACCGGATGCAGCACATCTATGATCTTGCAATTGCTGACGCCGCCGCCGCCGGCAGCATGTCCAGCACTTCCCGCATCGCACTCGTCGTCGTCTGAGATCAGTGATATGCTTAGGTCGCTGGAGAGCTTCAGGGAAATGGGCGCCGGCGGCGACGGTGCCACCATGGGCGCCACCTTGGCACGCATCGCCGGCGACAGCTTCTGCAGCTGTTCCGGCAGCAGATCGTTGGCGTATTCCGGCACGCCGCTGGAGGCGAGTCCCTCGCGCAGCTTGCTGAGCGACAGCTCGTAGATGCGATTGGCGATGACCGTGTGCACGGTGGTCTCATCCGGCAGCGTGGCGGTCACATCGCTGCCCACATCCACATTAAGATAGCCATCCAATTGGCTTGTACTTGTGCTGGGCGTGCTGCAACTGTTTGGCGGCGTCTGGCGGCGTCTCTGGCGCGCCTGACAGTTGGCAGTAGTCGTAGTTCGGGGCACCAGCGACACCGTCACCTCCTCCATGTTGTCGGTAAACGTGAGCGGCGCCAGGGGCGGCGGCGAGCGCATCATTTGACGCCCGCCGTAGCTCAGCGTGCCGTTCTCCTCGTCGCTGGTCAGCACAATGCTGTCCGTTAACGTCGAGCTGGCGTCCGCATAACGTTTGCGTGGCCGAGACGATGGCATCAGCAGCATGGTCGAGCTGTGCGCCGGCGCCAGCTCGACCGGCACCAGGCTTATGTTCGGCATCGTCGCTAGTTGCAAGCTGCCGGGCAGGGGATGGTGTCCATTGGCGATCGACAAGTCAGGCGCTTCCTCCTCGTCATCATCCGAGAGAAGATCAATTGTGATGTCCGCAGGCAGCGATGCGGCCACGTGACGTCGCGATAACATTAGATGGCAACAACGTTCAGTCTTGGAGGCCGCCCGCGGCATGTGGAGCTGTTGCCGCTGTTCCCGCAGGCGTTCCATCCATTTGCTCAGGCGGCGCTTAAGGCGCCGGTTGTCAAACAAATTGGTCGAGATATAAAATGCTTCGGAATGTTTCGTATTCATTGCTGTGCGAATGCAAAAGTAATTCAGTCGGATTATTGAAATAGAATGATTTGGACAGTTTTACTCACAGCTGCTGATTCGATTGTGATTTTTACTTTGATTTGTGGAGTCTCTGGGCCTCAACGAAAGGCCTTACCACCAGCAAGTACAGTTAGTTGTTGCCGAAGTTGCAACTTGCATAATTGCGTTAGATCCACAAAAGTTGTGCTTGCAATCTTTCACAATTGTTAGTGAATTGACTTTTTTCTAATTACCATTTTATGTTCGTATTTTGCGCAAATATATGGATTTTGTTTTTGTCGCTTTCAGTTTGTGTTGCCTTTTGTTTTTGTTGTAGTTTTTTTTTCTGCTGTTTATTTTGCGTAGGGATGTCAGAAAGTGCATCGATGGCAATGTTATCGATATGTCGGCAAGCAACACTGTGATTGGCTGTAGAAATGTGACCTAGCTAAATGGTTATTGTACCTGCTAATCAGCTGCTAAACGGCGGGTAAATTCAAAATGTTAATTTCCCAGACATATTTAAAAATAACTGTAGTTTAGTCGGGGCGCAGTCAAAATGCTTAAAGCATATGCCGATAAAGTTTCATCTCTGCCAAAAATTTTAAAGTGCTTGCATATATTGCCATTATTGCCAAGTCCGTCTTTTCTACCATCGGAGCTCGGCTAGGTACTGATTTGTCAGTTCTGTTCTAAGACGAACGCCGCTGAAAGTCGACCCGAAGCCAGCTTGGAGTTGGGACGACAACTAACAAAGGAAACCGGCCAACACGACAGCCAGTACGAATGAGAGTTAATAAAAAAAAAAAGTTGAGCACAAATTGGCGCCACCCACAAATTTTGAGCTGCTCGCACAATTGGGCACATGCGCCATAGCTTTGAGTGGTATTTTGCGAGCTTTCACTCAAAACAGCCCAGAGCTTTTAGCATATTTGTGCTCCGAGAACTATCAAGATACGGCCAGTCGGCGTTTGGCCGTTCACGTTGTTGTGCATCAGAGGCTTCTGTTGCTTTTAATTTGTTTTTACAAATTGGGGGGAACGCCATAAGTTCCGTTTTTTTTAAATTGTGGGCTATTTTAAATAACTTCTCGTTTGTTTGCCAAATTATCTGCTACATTTTTTTTTTTATTTATAAAATACTTAATTTATTGTGTAAGGAACATTGATTGATTTAACGACTTAATTTGAATGAAGTTATTAACTGTATTTATAACGTTATGCATTACCTTGTGCATTTACATGTAAGTGAGATTTTGGGCATGAATGAATGAAGTCGGTAACTTCGATTATGGCTTTGCAAACATTTGGGCACTTACCAACACATTTATAGCGATCACGATCGTGATGACGTCTATCAACTGTATTTATATCATTATGCATGAATGAATGATGTAGGTAACTTCACTTATGGCTTTGCAAACATTTGGGCAATTTCCAACACTTTTATAGCGATCACGATCCTGATCACGTATCTCAACACAGGAAAGCTGTGTATGTGTTGAAATAAAAATTGATAAATAATCAGCCATGAGTACATATGTATGTATATTTATCTATGTGTTAATTCAAACTCTAGCCATATTCATTCCGTTAAGTGCGATTTTAAAGGCGTCGAGTCAGCTAATGTCTGCTTTAAATATTGCAAACGAAGGACTCGGTCGCGGCGAGGGCAGAAAAAAGTGGGCGCAGGGTGGCGAAAGCAGCGTAAAGACAATAGACAGGAACCACAACAAAAATTATAGACTCAACTTGGCTTGACTTGCCACTTGGCCGCCCACAGTCTCCGCCGCCAGCTCCAGTTGCAGCAATGCGCTTTTGCCGCTTAAATTCAACAAGCGCTGAGAATAAAGCATTTCGCCGCGTTTAGGCGCACGCAGACCTCGACACCGACTCCGGCTACGGCTGCGACTCCAATTGCGAGACCGACCCCGGCCACGACCCCGCTGGCAATGGTTTCCTGTCTCTCCAGTAACTGCTTGGGCCGCCTGTGCCGGCTGTGTGTGCATTAAAATGAATTTCTTTTGTATGCGTTGTGCTTCGAGAAACTGTGAGCCTCGGAGCCGGAGTCGATTTGAATGAATGCACGTCCTTGCTGTTCTCAGGTTTAGCAGTTCCCAGCTCCCAGCTCGGTCTCCATCTCTGCGTCCCTCGTCATCGGCCTGGCGCATCGATATTGCCTGCGTCCTTGTCGACCACGTCGGGTTTGCTTCTTGACGTCGTCGTTGGCGGCGACGTCTTTTAAGTGTTTGCATTTTTCAGGTGTTGAATTTTCATTGTACTTGTCTTTGCTCTTGCCGCACTTGTATTTTGCTTTGCTTTCTTTCCCTTCCCATCATTATTTTTTCTATCTTTTTTTTTTTGTTTTTTTTGGCATTACGCCAAATGTGCAAAGCCAACAAAATACCAAAAGATTGCACATTGCACCTGTCTTTTGGACGGCATTTTGGTTTACGGCTTCAGTCTGTTCAGCTTTTGTGTACGTGGCTGAATCTCTCTCTCTCTCTGTGTGTGTGTGTGTGTGTGTGTGTGTGTGGGTGGCTGCTTTAGGGTAATTCTCTGACATGTCCTTGTTGCTGTTTGCTCTTCTAGTTGTTGTTGTTGTTATTTTTATGGATGCTTCTGGTTAAAGCTGCCGGCTGTCATCGGCGGCCAAAAACTACTTATACCCTGCACCGCTAAACGAGGATAAAAGGGGTTTTTAATATGGGTTATATGCCAACCTTGCTAGTCGATTGTTGGTCATTCTGTAATTATCGATAGTTCGATTTACATACTCTTGAGCCTAGCTGTTGGCATGATTTATATATAATCTATCTGCTGTTCCCATCTCCTCGTCTGATTTAGATTTAAATTTGATTTCGTATACTAGTTCTTTCCGAAGCAACTTAAGCAGTCAAGTTTTAACAGTGTAATAATTAAATATTTATATGACACGTATTAGCAACCCTGTTTATTGACATTTTTTAAAGCGCCAGCTGGTCACACTAACGCTTCAGCTTGGCGCGTCGATCGCGAATATATTCAATTAGATAAGGTAACTGCCAGTTGGGTACGCCATACTACAACATTCCACTTAGTTATAGTAGTTGCTTTGTGTGTGTGTGTGTGAGGATAATAAAGCCGTTTAACATGAGCAATATCTTCGGTCGCCGCTATTGAGATTATATACAAGTTTCTAGCTACATATACATATATAGCTGATACTTGACCAAGCTTAAACCGAAATTCAATCGGTGTTGAATAAAGCACGCATTAATATCATTTTTAAGATGGGTCGTGGAATGACATCTGTGGCCGTGGTCAAAAAATAACTACATCCATCATGGGCATCTGCAGGCTGGACTGCACCTGTACCTGTGCGCTTACAGCAGGGGAGGCTGGTAGGGGGGATGGGGGTGGGGGGTGGGGGCAAGTGCCCTGCAACGGTAACGGTAAGTAGAAATTTGCGTCAATAGGATTGTTAAAGAGGCTTAAGTTAAATGGGAAAACTTCCGAATCAATGAACCGCAAATTGCATGCGAAATGCCAAAACGAAAATGTCGTCGACCAACTCTGTTCTAGCAAGCTATACATACATACATATGTATGTGTGCGTGTGTCCATACATATGTACATACATATATACATATGTCTGAAATACTGGACTGGACTAAAAATGAAAGCGATCCGGTCGGTTCCAAACCGAACTGAAATCAAAGCCGAATATCTTGAGAGCGGCTTAGTAATCCATATAATTCTAATAACACTGAGCAACTTATGTATGAACATACACACACGCACACACACACACGCACGCACACACACGTGCATACATATGCTCAGGTGCGTAGTCCGGCAGGGGATTGCCCACACACGAGTAAGAAATGTAACCCGACTAAGAAATACCCTTCAAAGCGCACGCATGCTGCGTACTTTGTGCAGCGGCTGTATTTCTTCTTCACACGATGGGAAATTATATTCTAAGTATATTATCACCCGGCTCAAAACTGGTCAAACCGCCTAAACCCACAACCACCTGCCTAAAGGAAAAGCCAAACCCAATTGCCCAAAATGCGTGCGAGAATTATCAATCCAACACATATTGAATAACGGGACTTGTCTATTTGGCCAAATCCAACCTACCTCTCATCTTACCACACCTACTCGACAAATCCAACCTACCTCTCTTCTTACCACACCTACTCGCAATAATGTAAAATTGCTAATCAAATTCTTAGACACCATACACCATACTAAATAGCATATAATTATATATATATATAATATAATTTAATATACAAATAATACTATATGTAATTTAACTGTCGAGTCGATGGCCTTAGAAGCTAGCACTCCCTCCCGTTAGTTATTATATTATTTTTTTGTATAATAATTAATAACGTAAATAAATAAATAAATATATTCTATATCTACTTCGTTTTTTATACGCTTGCAGAGGGTATTACAATTAGGATATATATTGTTGATCAGTATCAACAGCTGAATCGATATAGCCTTGTCCGTCTGTCTGTTTTTATGTGAACTATTCTCTCAGTTTCAAAGCTATCGTCAGGAAACTTTGCATAGGTCCCGCTTTCTGTTGCACGCAGTGCCTTCTTATGCCCGTTACATACATTTGCACAGAACCAAATAAACCCCTTTACTTATATTCTAAGTGTTAAGGGTATTCAAAGAAAAACCCATCCGAGTTTAGTTGTTATTTCATTCATTTTTTTTGTATACAAAACGTGCCAACTTCAGAGATGGCTTCCCCTTGGAGACAAAGGGCAGATAGAACAAGTATTGAATAAGTGCGAAGAAATGACAAATGTTGACGGACATACTCGTCTTGCAATGAAACCTTATATATATATATATATATATATATATATATAGAGACTTGGCATTGTAATCACAATCGAATGTTTGCTTATTTTGGGACGAAATGGATGCAACTATTCATGGACAATTCAAGTACATAGTGTTGCCTTTTTATACCCTGAACCCATTAAAAATGGGTAAAAAGGGTATCATGTTTTTGTGCAAAATGTAAATGTATGTAACAGGCAGAAGAAAGCATCTTTGACACCATAAAGTATATAAAGTATATAAAGTATATTCTTGATCAGCATCAATAGCCGAGTCGATCTAGCCATGTCCGTCTGTCTGTCCGGCTGTCCGTCTGTCCGTCCGTCCGTCCGTATGTATGAACGCAAGGATCTCAGAACCTATAACAGCTAGAGACTTGAAAGCTGTAAGTCCTCGTAGTGATCGCGCAGATCGAGTTTGTTTCCGATATTCGATAACTTGCCCCGTTTTCAAGTTATCGATAAAAATCGATATCGAAATCCTGTTTTTTGAGCAATTTTGGTAAATAATAAGGGCTAGAGTCAACAAACTTGACATGTTGCTTCTAGAATAGTATATATATCAGCATTTGGTGTTGGAGGAAAAGGGTTCAGGGTATCCCCTAGTCGGAAGCTCCCGACAAGAACCTCTTACTTTTTTCTTTATAGGGTATTTGCCAATGTGGCACTCTTCTGGTTTTTACTGACGCGTACTCACTCGCCCTTAATGGCAATTTCATTTCCTTCAACAAGTTATAAAACATGTGTGTGTGGGTGTGTGTGTGAGTGTGTGTGTGTGTGTGTGTGTGTGTGTGTGTGTGTGTGTGTGTGTGTGTGTGTGTGTGTGTGTGTGTGTGTGTGTGTGAATGTGAGGGAGGGGGCCTGCGATGACAGGGAATTCAATTTCGCGCATTTTCTTAACTTAATCCTTTTGGCAAGCCAACGACATGAAGCATATTGATGCAGGAACACATCCTATTTATTTATGAACAGCAAACAGACATAAATACATGCTATATACTTATAAACCGGCATTAGTATATACATATATATAAATGCGTTTATCCCTTGATCATAGACGAACTGAATTGGGATTGTCGCTTAAGTTGTCGCATTTGGAGGCGCCGCTTGGCTGGTTTATTTAAATAATAATTACTTTTATTCAAGTAATAACATCATATCCCATTATTCTAAGCCACATAGAATATGTATTACAATGGGCCCATAAGACAGACAGATAGATGAAAAACAAGCTGTATATATGTGGAAAAAACCAAAATGGATATCTTTCTGTCTGGCATCGGGCGGCATCTCAAGAAACTCAAGGATAAGAAACTCAAAGACATGAAAGATGCTTTACTATACATGGTTTTACTATAAAACAGTGGTACTTTATTATTTGCACTTGTTAAGTGATATAGTTCTCTTAACTTTTTTGATTGCTTAAATGAAGAATTGTTTGGACACAGATCTAGCGCAGTCTTTGTCGCTAGAGAACTCAGACTCAAGATAAGACTCGCACATAAATAAACTTTATACAAAACTTAAACTTAATGTTTTAATTAATAATTCCCACTTCCAAGCAGTAAAGTTAACAAATGGAATTCGTCTATTGTCTATCCCACACTTTGGGAGCTGACTTCTTCGGGTCCAGAACTTAAATATGGCTCTCAAAGCGCTAGGCGTCAGCTTTGAGCTTTTTTTGGGGGGAAAGACCAAGACTTAATACTAACATATATAAAGATTATAAACTTGGACGACATATCAAATAAGTATTCAAAAGGTAGCATGAACAAACGAAGATTTTAAACTATATATATGAATATCATAAATCGGACGAGATATTAACAACAACAAATAATAAACTTGTTTTCGTCCTCAGCTCGTTGTCCTGATCAGGAATATATATATACTTCTATGGAGTCTATACGAAACAAGTTTGGGAACTTCTTAAAAAAAAAGGCATGTCCCTCAACCAGGCTTGGCGAAATAGCACCTACATAAGTCAACTGTGTTGTAATACAAATGTATTTTATTTTTGATTCAATACAATTAACATTAAAAAAAAAGGGCATGTTCCAATCACAAGTTTAACTACAACTGCAAACAATTGTCGAATAAACCTGACCCACTGTTGTTGTCTGCCTATAAGCCTCATGCTGTGTGTGGGTGTGTGTTTGTGTGTGTTTGTGTATTTGTTTATTATCCTTGGTAATGCATGCAAAGATGCTGCAAAGTAGCTTAATACTTTATGCACGCAATGAAAAGACTTTTTACGATCGCATTATACTTGTAGGTACTTATATTTTTGTAGATATTCCACACGTCTATTCGAACAAACATAGATACATCTATATATGCATGTGTATGTGTATGTATATGTGCATGGAGACAGTTTTCGTTTTCGTTTCGTTTTCGAAACCGTATCGCCTTTTACACAAGGGTGCATGTTAAATGTGAGGACACCATGTCGTATGAGTGATAGCTGCGGGTCCGCATAAACTATGCTATAAATAAGTTTATTATCGCGCCGTTCTGTCTCGTCTCGTGCTCCCCAAATGCCATGCGTGTGCACCGAAAAACTTTACAATATATCTCTGGTTTGTTGTTGCGAATTCGACCACAGCCCCTCATAAGCTGCTCTCTCTCTCTCTCTCTCTCCCTCTTTCTCACTCTCTCTCTCTGTAGATGCCATCGAAGCTGTATTAGTTTAATGCATCATAGCTTCAATTTGCAAGGTTTGTCGCTTTGGCAAACGGATTGCTGCTTCCATGCCGCGAGGGAAGAGGGGCTTAACAGTTTTCTTTAAATTAATGTAAAAGAGAAAAGAAAGCATATCCGTTCCAAAAATTAAACATATAATAATTATAATTATATATCCTTCTGCGATCTCAGAAATTATAAAATCTTTATATTGAAAATTTGAAATACATACGAAATATAGTTATTAAATCGAGCTTACACTGTATCGATATTTGGTCCCATTTGCAAGGTATCGATATAAATCGATGCTAACATACTTTGTCAGGATAACTCAAAATGTATACGAAATATATGCATATATACGAGCTTACACTGTATCGATATTTGGACCGATTTGCAAGGAATCGATATAAATCGTTGCTACCACAAGGTTTTTGAGAATAACTTAAAAGTTATAAGAGCTGTATTTAAAATTTAGAGCCTAGTAATTTGGTATGCACACAATTTGGGACCCACAATAAATCTCTGGGAAAATTTCACAAGGCTTCGTCTTAAACGCGCCCACTTTTTTCGGTGTACTTTTCTTAGAATCAAGCGAGTGAAAAAGTACAAATGAGGAATAAAAGAGAATGCAAAATAGAATATAAAAAGTGTATTTCAGGGTATCTCCTTGTTGGCCACGCTCGAATCTAGTGAGCTGATCGGCCTCGAAGTAGGCGCGGACACCAACATTTTTTGCAAATGTTGCAAATGTGAAAAATTTGGTTTTTTTATGGGAAAACGTACAGACCACATTTGTGACATTCGCAAAACAATGTTAGAAATGTTAGTTGACAGTGGAATTAGGCTATTACTTATTACAAACATGTGTAATAACTGAATGAAAGGTAGTCGGTTGTATCACAAATGATGCAGACTGTTTGAAGAGACTTTAAACTTTTAAATTAAATATATGTATATTTTTTGCGCAGGCAAATGTAAAATGTACCCAAATGGACAAAAAAAGTGCACAAAGCATTTGGTATTTTTGGTTTGTTTCTCCTCTATATACTTTTGTAATTATTTTGCTTCTGCTCCTAATTAATACAAATGGTTTGATACACAATAAAGATTTTTCAACTTGCCTCGTTACTGACGCTGGCCCGGCCCGTCCTGGCCTGGCCTGGCCTGCTTTGGTGGCCGTTGTTGTTAGTGTCCTTGTTGTCCTCGACGAGTAAAAAAGTTTTCCCATTTTGAAAACTTTGTGTTTTGTGGCGTTTTCTGTTGCAGTTGCACCCATACACTTGCACTAATACACGCACGCACATCCCCTATCGCTCATATACACCCACGCACACACACACAGAGACACACATACATATGCTCTAATATCAGCCCCGCCCCTTGGCCGCTATCTCCTTTGTTTTTGGCATTGCTTTTGCCTTTGCCTTTTACTTTTCGACGTCGACGTCGTCAACACTGCCGTCTTCATCAACGTGCATTGTTTTTGTGTAATTTTGCAATAAACAGCAAAACAATTTAAAAAACGAGCCAACAACGTCGACAAAGCAAAGGATGTAACGTTTTGCCAAGTGGACCGACACCGACTAGCCTCAAACCCCACGCATGCGACCAACCGCGCACAAAAGTGGGCAATGCAAAAAAAAAAAAAAAAAAAATGAAACTCAAACAGAGCAAGCAAAGTGCTTATTTTTGAAGAGTTCAACTGTGTGATACCCAGTTCGAGTCGATTTAAGACAAACACAAACGATTAGCTCGAACGCAACCGAAATGGACAAGTTCGAAGTGAGCTCGAGCTAATTTGTTCGTTTGAGTTTTGGATCGAGTCGATCGACTGCAAGAGCCGGAACCGAAACTCAAACCGAGCAAGTAAAGTGCTTATTTTTGAAAAGTTCAACTGTTTGACACCCAGTTCGAGTTGAGTTGAGACAATATGCACGCACAAAAAACGATTAGTTCGAACGCAACCAAAATAGACAAGTTCGAGCTCGAACTACTTTTTTCGTTTGAACTTTCGATCGAGCCGAAAATATTCGAGTCTTGTCGCGTTCGAGCATCCGATTCGAATCGGATTTTGGTTGAGTTGATGCGGGTAACATATTCTGCAGTCTGTTCGACTTGTGTGCAAATGCAGTATACCCTCTTAATATATATATTTGGCTAAAGGGTACGCACAAGGGAGTAACACTTACTATGGCAATGTTTCGGGCCTGGTCCTTTAAAGTTTTAAGTTCAAGCGACCCACGGTCCATTTGCCAATTTATATAGTAAACTTTTTTGCTGCAGAAATACTTTTGGTTAAGTTTGTTTACTGTAAAAGAAAATGTTATGCCTGCCCATTTAATATGTGGCCTTACCGAGGGGTAAGGCTTCTTGGATTGTGGCTACTCGCTTGGGGTCTGGGAAAGGAAAAGGGGCTTGGCTGCAAGGTTCCTTGCAGTTAATTTGTTATTGTTAGTGGCTGCTCTGTTCTCAGTTAATTGAAATATATATTTATTAACTTTGCCTTCAATTTGCATGCAAATTTTGTTTGCTATTTAAATATGTTTGCATTTATAAGCGTTAATTGTTAATTGTTAGCTGTATCTTTATCGGCATCTTTATCTGCATTGTAAATCTATGTACCTTTGGGCCATGCCAGACCCTGCTTACGCAACTTCTGGCCAACTTGCAGGGCCAAAGTGAGTTACGTAATTACCGCCGCAGTTCTGCTTAAGTCGATTGGTTGGGTAAAAGGTAAGGGGTAAGGGGTCGGGGGTAAGCTGGCTTAATGACCACTCATTACCGTTAATTGATTTCAATTAAATCACACCCGAAAACAGCAGCTTAGAGGGTAAATAAAGGCAAATGCGACTGATGTGGCCACAACAACTTAAACAACAATTACAAAAATAATCAGGAAACAACACAACAACAACAACAACAAGATGAGCCTTCTGACGATAACGACCAGTCCAACAAGAACAAGGCATCCGCACAACAACAGCAGAGGAAATGTCTGAAAGTAAAACAAGCTGAGGGAAAAGAAAAAGAATGCGGCACGCCCAGAAAAAAATAGGGAGATGTGCCTTAAGTGTTTGCTTTGGAGCACATGGAGCACCAGGACACGCACCAAATGACCACGCACTCGCCCACGCCGATGCCAATGTCCACGCCCAGCCATAATAAATTAAAGCATCTTTACACAATTTCAGCTGCTTAACTTAATAACAAGTAAGAGGTTCTAGTCGGGAGTGCACGACTAGGGGATACCCTAAGCCCGCAAATATGTATGCTATTCTAGAAGCTACATGTCAAGTTTTTTGACTCTAGCTCTTATTATTTACCAAAATTGCTAAAAAAAAAACAGGATTTTGAAATCGATTTTTGTCGATTACATCAAAACGGGGCAAGTTATCAAATATCGAAAAGAAACTCGATCTGCGCGGGAACTAGGAGGACCTACAGTCTCTATCTCGTATAGGTTCTGAGATCCTTGCTATAAATGCTGATCAAGAATATATATACCTAATGGGGCCGGAGATGCTTCCTTCTGCCTGTTACATACATTTACATTTTGCACAAATACAATATTCCCTTTTACCCATTTTTAATGGGTTCAGGGTATAAAAACGCCAGCATTGAAAGTGGCAGCAGGGACCAGTTTCCAGATTCAGATAGAGCTTCAGCTCCCAGCTCCCTGCAGCTTCTGTTTCATCTTCAGCTCTCAAGGCAAGTCAAGCATCGACCATTCGCTGGCACTCAACGGCTGTTGCGGCAAAGATTTTCGGATAAAGTTAATTACGGCTCATTGGATATTCGAGGGGGGGGGGGGTTTGGGGGGCAAACGGAAAAAGTTGCGCCGTTGGCAACAATCTAGATGTGGTTGTCGTCGCGTCGCTTCGCGTCGGCCCAGTTTGCATTTGCATCTCCATCTCAATCTCCAAGCACTATCCGCTGAAGCAATTAACAATAAAACAACACTTTTCTAATTGGATGAAACGTTTTGCAAGTTTTGCATCCGATATGCTTCGCTTGAATTAAAACCCAGTACTTAATGCTCTGCCGGGCAGAGCCGACTTTACCAACTGTCCATCATTTAGCGACTATTTGCTTCAGAAGTGCGAGGATAAGGCAAATACTCGAAAAAATACCATACAAGCTACAGATCTTACATTTTAAATACCACGGAAATACACGGAATAAGTATAAAATTTCATTCTCGACTATTTAGCGACAATTTGGTTCAGGAGTGCGAGGATAAGGCAAATGGGTTGAGGGATGTAACATAACGTAACAGTACAGCCCCAAAGAAAGATGTAACTAAATACTCGAAAAAATACCAGGGAAGCCATACAGATCTTACATTTAATATACCACGGATATACGTGGAATTAGTATACGATTTCATTCTCGACATCCTGACCTTTTTTATACTCTTGCAGAGGGTATTATAAATTTGTCGTGAAATGTGTAACGCATAGAAGGAAGCAATTCCGAACCCATTAAGTATATATATTCTTGATAAGCATCAACAGCCGAGTCGATCTAGCTATGTCTGTCTGTCCGTCCGTCTCTCTGTATGTATGAACGCAAGGATCTCAGAACCTATAAGAGCTAGAGACTTGAAATTTTAGCTGTAGGTCCTCCTAGTGCCCACGCAGATTGAGTTTCCAATATTTGATAACTTTCTCCGTTTCCAAGTAATCGATAAAAATCGGTATCGAAATCCTGATTTTTGAGCAAATTAGAGTCACCAAACTTGACATGTAGTTTCTAGTTTAGTATATATTTTGCATTTGGTGTTGAAAGAAGAAGGTTCAGGGTATCCCCTAGTCGCGCACTCCCGACTAGAACCTCGTACTTGTTTATAATTTCAATCAATAACTTTTTTGAAGCAAGAGTCAAAAAACACGAATGATGCATTTGTCATTGTATTGTTTATACATACTTAAAATATATTTCACTGTTTAGATAAATACTCCCAGTTCCCCCTACATAAAATATATAGTCACAATCAGTTTTCTACTATAACTTGCTGGTATATTCTCAGCTTGCATTATATTTAATCAATTTGGCATGCTGGCGGGATCGTTTTGTAAAAATTGCAAGAACAAATTCCTTTTGGCTGGTTGGGCTGCTGCACAGTTTTCATATTCAATAGCTGCTTCGTGCGACAACAATAACAAAAAAAACAACAAATTAATACAAATAGTCTGCGATGGTCTGGGCCATAGATTATACTTTTGTAGACAGTTTTGCACTTGCCGGAGCTCCACAGCCCCGCCCGCCCCGCCCATTTCCCCAATTGCCCAGTGCCTAGCACCCATCTAGTCTATTGTCCGGGCAGAGCTTAGGTTTTTTTACATTTATTTTTTTTCAAGAAGCTTCTCAATATCTTATCCACACCATTTTACTTTGGCCATGGTATCCGGGCTATCTTCAGAGTCCTGCCGCCGGCCAGTTTGTGGCTAATACTCCTTAAGACTGCGAAATACATAGATAGGCACATATATAGCTGCAAGTAGGTATGTTCGTATATAAATTATTTATTGGTATTTTTGGCTTTTGAATTGAACCAACAGATGCAAGGAGCTGGCGACCGCACACATTGAAAGCGAAAAGTGCAAAAGTTTTAATAGAATTTCTTTCTTGAAACTTATTATTATTTTTTTGCGATTCTATTTGTTTGCTGCACGGTATTGCCTTAAGGTGCTATCAGGCGTTAGTTTCTCGATTTTTTTCTCAAGATTTTAATGGTTTTTTAATTGTCCTGACAAATGCAGCTAAATGAACTGAATGATATGATATGTTATGCATATTCGCCCAACCTAAACAGGATCATGCCTGCTTTTTCCACTAATTTAATATCAATATTTACAAGGACCCAATTTTGTTTTAATAAGTATCTTACAAGGAATGCGTATGTTACAGGCTTATAGCTTAATTCCACTGTGAACATTTTTTTACATTTTTTTTTTGCGAATGTCACATTTTTATCTAATGAGATAAATGTGGCCTGTACGTTTTCCCATTAGAAACCACATTTTTCACATTTTGAAAAAAATTGGTATTCATGTGTTTCCGATGATTTATCGAATTTCCCATCGATGTTATGCTAAATATAAAAGATTTATTACCATAAGCAGCTGATATGGCAACGAAGGCAGGAGATAACTTTAAATGACACAGTTTTTAACATATTAAGATGGCCAAGCCCCGCAAAGAGTCCATTAAACGAAGCCCCTACTTTGAGGTCGTATTATTTGACTTTTGGAAGGAAAATTTTGCGGCGCTTAGTTAAATCAAATCAAACCGATCAGCTGTTTATTTAAAGAAGCGGTTCTTTTATTATTAACATATGTCATATGAGTGTATATATTCATGATCAGTATCAACAGCCGAGTCGATAAAGCCATGTCCCTCTGTCTGTTTCTATGCGACCTAGTCTCGCAGTGCATATATCGGAACCAGCTAGATCGGACCACTATATCATATAGCTGATATAGGAACGATCGGTCGAAAACTAAGTTGTTGTATGAGAAACTTCTTTGTGTTTCAAGATATCTTAACCATATTCGGCATAAACTATTATTCCTGTGCTTCTTAGATACGGGCAAAGCATTTTGAGCATTATGAAAAGGTTGGGTCTGCAAGGGTATTAAATCTTCGGCGTGCCGAGATAGCCCTTCTTTCTCATTTTTGATTTAGTTAGTAGTTTTTGTTTTGATGCAGGGTTCTTGCCTCGGATGTCTTATCGAAGGGCTCTATGCACCACGGTAATGTGTCTATGTGTGTGTGTGTCTGTGTTAACCTTAATTACGCAATTAGGAAAAGTATTCGTCAACATTCAATAAAGTTAACGTCCATTAAACACAACTACCAAACACAAATAAAGATCCCAATATCCTATTCTAGCCAACTTTATGAGTATTTGATTTTTGTGCTGTAACTTTTGCTTGCTTAACTCTCGTTCGAATTTATTTGTATGCGCGTGCTAATTTGAATTATCGAAGTTGATGTTATGTTCGTGTGAGTGTGTGTGTGTGTGTGTGTGTGTGTGTGTGTACCATTCAAATGGTAAGCCAAAATATGGCGTTATAATAATTTTCATAGCAAAATTTACACATGCATAATTAATTAGTATCAAAAATTTAATACTCACACTTTGTATCTGCTTAAATATTTACACTTCGTGCCAAATTTGTATGCAAATCGCTTTGCTACAGACTGACAATTACACACACACACACACACACAACCATACACACATACAGACACACACAATGTCTTGCAATTAAAAAATAATACAGTCTGTCTCACTTTTATAGGGCTTTATCAAGAGAGCTGGAGGTGTCCTTTAAACAATTTCATATGCACAACAATAACACACAGAAAAAGGATATAATTTTGGGGTAGAGAGTGGTTTATTTATTTGAAGACAATAGGTTTGTATAGATGCTTGTGCAACTATGTCGTTATTTTCGTATCAAAATTCAAGTGTTGCTATTCACATGCGAGGCACTGTGTGCTGCCAGGGCAGAACAAACAGAATCGAAAACAGGGTGGTTGTTGCCGCTGGCGGTGGCCAACGTTTGGTGCCGCTGATGCCCCCGGGCTATTTCGTTGGGTTGCCCTCCCGCCGACTCCTTCCCCTCCTGCCCCGAGTTACGAGAGCAAGTGGTTGTAGTAGTTGGCTGGCCGGTCACTAACTGGTAGCTGGATGGGTTGCCCATTGCTCGTTGCCCGTTGCTGGCGTTGATTGTTGTTGTTGTTTTTTCCTTTCGAAAACCCTTTTTATACCCTGAGCTTATTGTAAGTGCTTAAAAGGGTATCATGGTTTGTTTATATGAAATTAAGTACACATGTTCCTGTGCTCAGTCGATTTAATCCAGCCATTAACGTCTCTCTCTGTTCTACGTTCTCTTCGTCCATCTGTCTGAACGTTCTCCCAATCCCAATTCAAATGATCGATAGCTTGACCAAGCAATCGATAAAAATCGACATCGAAATGAAGTTTTTTTTGAGCATATCTCAGAGCTTATTGGAGATAGGGACACCAAATTGAGTTCCTAGCTTGGCGAGGGATTGAAGGTATGTCCTGATCGGGCATGCCCGACTATGGAACTCTTACGTTTTAGTGTTTGCATTTAACGAACAACGGCCGCAACGAGGCAGCAGCAACAATAAGGGCAATAACAAGCGTGCTTGCCGCACATTCCGCGCCAAGGCCAGGGGAGGCAGAAGCTGAAAGCTGGTGTTAGTGATGTGTCAGGCGGCAGATGGTTGTGTCTGGAGCTGGGGGTGTGTGTGGCTAATAAAAGGCTTGTTACAATGAAAACAAATCAAATCGGCGCCGAAGCCATCCATCAAGTCAAACCAAACTCGAGTTCAAATGAATCGCGGCTAACGAATACCAGCAACCAGCTACAAACAGGAAGTAGTTTGAATTTCCGGTGTCACTCAGCCTCCGCGTCACGCCAATTGCTGAGCGCCAGTTTTAGCAGAAAGAGGCAGCAAACCACGTTCAAATTTTCAAATTGATTACGGGCCACGTGGCGGCAACTCAGGTTTACTTTGAAATGCCATTAAAATGTATTTACAAACGCAAATTGATAGCGATTTTGGTCTAGGCCTCATCCGCGATGTGTTGAAGTTGAAGCTTAGCCGGCCATTTGGTTGAATGTGCTTGGTGCATGTGTGCGTGTACGTGCGTGTGTGTGTGAGTGTGTGTGTGTGTGTGTGTGTGTGTGTGTGTGTGTGTGTGTGTGTGTGTGTGTGTGTGTGTGTGTGTCTGGTGCGCTGGAGGTCGAAATGCGGCAGAGTGTGCCATCCTTTTGACTGTCTGCCCCTCTTACTTATACGAATACCCAAAACAGAAAGTCCTTTACCAGGGCGCAACTGTGTGTGTGCGTGTGTGTGTGTGTCTGTTTGAGTGATAAATGCAATTTCCATATCGGAAATGCGTTTTTACCGTCGACTATCCCTCCTTGATATTGCGACAGCTTTGGCCCTGTCCCCATATAGAGAGGAACATGCCTCCTGCGGTATATGTATTTAATGTTATTCTTGCGCTTAACACGCTTTTTAGTTGGTGTGATTAGGCCCTCAGAGTTGGCACCGCGATGTGCTAAGTCGTCTGGTTGCTGTCATCGTTTGGCTTGAGATTGGTAGCGGTTAGTGGTCGTTCCAAGGTTGGGGCTGACTTGAACAGCGGTTCAGACATTCCGTTCGTAAATTGTCCTATTATAAACATGTCACAGTGGTATTTATACCCTGAACCCATCGAAATACTGGGGCATCCTGCTTTTGTGTCAAGGAACGTAACAGGCAGAAGGCATCTTTAACTGAATAAACTATTCTGATACAGACATGTCCGCCCGCAGCTCCTCAGATTGCATCATAAACTTGCCTCGTTTGAGAACGATAAGAAATCGACAAAATATCGAAATCCTGTCTGTTGACCATATTGAGTTTATGTATGTAGACTTTTATTTAACATACATAGATCCAAAACATTTTGATATCTTCCCATGTTTCTCTCAAAATTGTAAGATCTAATTTGTGTGATGTGATTGCCGTATTTATGGCCTGAACATTTTATTAACACCGGACACTCACATGGAAGCTCCATATAAAATCGAAAAAAAACGCAGCTCAAAGCGAAAAATATTAAATATGTATATAAAAAATATAAACTATTCTAGAAGCTACATGTCAAGTTTGGTGACTATAGCTCTTATTATTTACGAAAATTGCTAAAAAAAAACAGGATTTCGATATAGATTTTTATCGATTACTTGGAAACGAGAAAGTTATCGAATATCGGAAACAAACTCGATCTGCCGATAATAATAATACAGGACGATAGATACCGAAACTATTGAGGAAAACATTTCGTTCGGTGTTCGGCGGCTAAGGGAAGCAAGCCAGCAGTTGGTTTGTGTCTGTGGAGAATTAATTCCCCGATGTCTTGAAATGCGGCAAGAAATCGAGCTTGGCAACTTTATGGATTCGGAATGCATTCCCTAACGTAATTAATTGATATTCATTATTTCGTAATTGGCCACTTAATTCAATTGGCAATGTCATGGCCAAATCGGAGTCGTTTTTGGCCATCTCATTTTTATTGGCAACGTGTGGGGCCTGCGGCAGCCTGCAGCAATTTGGCAAACATCAACGACAATAAAGTTAAACTGCAATTATTTTCAAATGAACTTCATTTGAAATGCAATTTGAGCCATGTGTCTAATATATGCAAACAATTTACTCTGCTCCGGGCAAGCAGGCACGGCACGAAGCGAAACGGGACGAAACGGAACCAAGCCCAACCAGGCCAAAACAACATCCTTGTTGGCTTAGAGCAGAAAAGCAGAGACAGTGACAACAACAGCAACAATAAATCAATATGCAAAAGGAACACTGACGACCCAACTTGGCAAACAAGAAGCGTGGCAAAATGATAAACTGTGTTGACTGTATTGTGCCGATGACGGTTGCTACAAAACAACTTGTGCGAATGTTTTCTCAGCACCACACACACACACACACACACACACACACACACATGCATACATATGCTTGTGTAATTGAGCTGAGCGCGGGTCGTGATTTGGCCCAAAAAGAACGAAAAATGTAGTCACGATAAAGCCTGAAGAAGGCACGATTAATACCGAGAAATAGCTTCGTCAAATATTGTCGATACCTGATTATAGCAGTTAATCTTATCTATCTCGAACTTTCAAAACAAATAAACATAATAAGCAAAACCTTATATAACCTATATAAAAATTTCCAAACAAAAAATGCAACCATCTTTTCAATGCAAAAATTCAGAAAAATTTGATATACAGAAAAGCATAAAAATGAAGTCACGATAAAGCCTGAAGCTTCGTCAAATATTGTTGATACCTAAATATAGCAGCAGATCCTGCTTATCTCGAACTATCGAAACACATAAACAAAATAAGAAAACCCTTATAAAAGGGTTACGATATATGTCGAATTAAAAAGTTCAACCATCTTATCGATTCAAAAATTCAGATAGATGTTATATAAAAAATTGCAGAATATTTTTTGGATTTTCTGCCGGATCAGGTTTAGTTCTTCAAACAATTATCCGTGCGTGTGTGTTTCGTGCTCGAGCCGGGCAGTGCCTCGAAAATAAGGCACGCGCCTATCTCTACTGTGTGTATGTGTTAGTGTGTATATGTATTTGGATTGAAGTGTATGTGTGCCCGCGTGTGAATTTGATGTATGTCCTTGTGTGCCCACCCACATAAAAGTGAGCAATAAACATACGCGATTAAATTCATTATGAACTCTTGAACAGCAGACAATGCGCATATGAAATGACAAACTGATTGTATGTTTGCGTGTGTGTGATTGGTTGTGTGAATGTCCCTCTCGAGTCCTACGTGAAAATAACATGGAGCTCCCCTGTGTATGTGTGTGTGTGTGCGTGACTTGTATGACGACAAAATGAAGCAGAAGGTTTCAGCTCGTGTTATTGTTGCCTTTTCTAATTGTATTTGCAATTGCTCGTGTATGTGTGTGTGTGTGTGTGTGGTTACTAATTGGATTTCAGATATTCAATCAACATGTTTTCGCACTGATTTTCACAGATTTTGCGGACGAGCACAGCTTTTGGCTAAGCCAGCGTCAATCTACTTTCGTAGATCTGCAACAATAAAGCAGTCGATCCATAGCTTGAGCAAAGGCATCGTAGCATCCACATCAATTGAATTGTTGAAATGAATGTTTCATTTAACGCACTATTGCTTATACGCCTTGAGCTTGATTAGAACGCGAATTGACTTTCAAGTAGCACCAGTATATATACTACTTAACGAAAGCTGCAAGATTTATGTCAGGCCAGACCAAAATTACACGGCGTTGCCCGGCTCAAATTAATAATTTTGGAATCGCATGTGGTACTATCCGCTAACTTCAGCCAGATAGAAAGTCATTTAACTGCCTTTATATATTTTGTCGCCTCAATTGGAATAATAAGAAAAACAGTTTCCTCTATAGGACTCGAACTCGTTACACCCGGCACTACTTGTAAACGCCTCTACTCAACAGCCACACCAAGAGAAAAAAAGGGATTAATATAGCAGCACAGAAAACATTACAATCGCAATTGCAATGCTGTTGATAAAATTATTACCATTAATATTGACAATATTATTATTAATCTCATTATTTCTATCATGGTTATTAGAAATATTGCAAGGTGTTTATGTAAATGTATTAGATACAAACGAATGTTGGATCTAAGAAAAATATTGAACTTAAATAACTGTTGAAAATTTGCTGTAGAGTCATTTTTACCCCTAGATCCTCAGCAAATACATAAGTTATATTCGCTGCGTTCGTGATGTGATAATTGCTGTCAGACACAGTAATTCCAGCAATCCAATAAACCATAAACTGTTGTCTAAAATGAGTTCGCGCCCATGAGAGCGTGTGTGTGTGGAAGTGTGTGTGTGTGCCAGAGTGTATGTGGCTGCGAAAATGCGAATGTGTGTGCGTGTGTGGGTGTGTGTTTGGGTGTGTGTGTCTATGCACCTGCGTGCGAGTGAACATGGTGGTCACCGCATTTTGTCGCTGGTTTTGGATTTCCAGAAGACTTCAGCGCCATGGTTTCACTCAATTTTGGCTTGTCATATGCAGAATGCCTGCCGCAAGCCGCATGCCACCTACCTGTTGAAGTGCATAGAGTAAAACTGAAAATCGCATCTAAAGAGATCCATAAAACTGATTCTAAAGACAGTGAACACACAGAGCAAGCATCGTGATCAGTGGCAGCCGAAACCTGGACGCTAACGGGCTTGTTGCTACATTTTTCTCTATCCAGGAGCGAAAGTGGTTGACATCAGTGTAAACGCCGGCGGAATCCGGCATTGCACAGCCGTAGCCAAAGGAGACGATGCCCACCACTTTTCCGGCGCAAATTAGGGGTCCACCCGAATCGCCCTGGCAGGCATCCACTTCGAAATCCTTTGCGTTCGAGGCACATATCATGCCCTTTCCAAAATGTTGCAGTTTAGAGCAAAACGCTTTCGAATTGATTGTCAAATCGCCGTTGACTGCCTCGTCGGGAATTGGGCCGAACTAGGAATGCAGATTTTAATGAGAATCAAATATTGAATTTATTTTTACGACTCAATTATAAATACATCTCTCATTCTGATTCTATTTGTAATATTTATGTAACAATTTATTTGAAACCCGATTCCTTTTTTACGGAAAATCTTGCTGAAACTTTTAATTTTCTCCCCAAGGAGTGCTCAGAGTTTTTATATTTATACCCTGAACCCATTAAAAATGGGTAAAAAGGGTATAATGTATTTGTGCAAATGTATGTAACAGGCAGAAAGAAGCATCTGCGACCCCATAAAGTGTATATATTCTTGATCAGCATCAACAGCCGGGTGGATCTAGCCATGTCCGTCTGTCCGTCCGTCCGTATGTATGAACTCAAGGATCTCTGAAACTATAAAAGCTAGAAATTTTAGCTGTAGGTTCTCCTAGTGCCTGCGCAGATCAAGTTTGTTTCCGATATTCGATAACTTGACCCGTTTCCAAGTAATCGATAAAAATCTATATCGAAATCCTGTTTCTTGAGCAATTTTTGTAAATAATAAGAGCTAGCTTCTAGAATAGTATATACAGATGAGGTATCTTTCGTGGAAGGGGATGGTTCAGGGTATCCCCTAGTCGTGCACTCCCGACTAGAGCATTATTGTAAGAGTTAGAGGCCTACCTGAATAACAGTACCCCATCCGACGACTGTGCACTCTAAACCAGCCGGGGGATCCGTGTCACCTAAGGGTATAATAGCGACAAAATTTCCATCTGGTTGCACCTCGCTTTTAAGACGTAAAACCCCAATATCATTGGTAAGGCGACTAGCCGAGTACTGTGGATGCGGCCTGACTTTGTCCACGGTAAATTCTTGGGTGGTGGTTGTCTTTATTAAACGACGCGGTGTGCCGGCAACTACCTTTACCTTATTGGCTCGAAGCCTGTTGCGCCTGCAATCAGTCAGAGTTAAATGTGAAATGCTCTGTAAATGCAAACGTAACGACATACCCGGAAAACAGACAATGGGCTGCTGTTAGAACGGCTGTCTTGGATATTAAACTGCCGCCACAAAAATGATTGTCGCCAAAGAATTTATTACTTGAGCCATGACGTAACGAAACTGCAAATTTAACCAGGTCATTCTTTTCGGGACGATAGCCGCCGGTAACCAGAAAGTGGAATTCACCATTGTCCTCATCAAAGTTGCTTGAGTTTTGGTCGGAGTTGTCGCTCTGTGTCTTTGGCGCTGGCTTACCACCTTGATCCTGGATTTGCGACATGTTCGAGGCTGCCATGGTTATCTCATTGGAAAAACTATCCAAGGTCGCAGGTGTGCGCCGCTCATAGAGTGTATGGCAGTTCCTTTCGATCGAAGCAAATTTAATGTCTGTGCTGCAGTTCCACAACTGGTCATCATAACCTGAGACTGACAGATCGACGAATAATAGTAAGACTACCAGGTTATAAAATACAACAAATTTTGATACTCCCATATTTTCTATTTTTAAATTAAATGATTTGAAACTCCTAGAGGGTAATAATATAAGCAGAAAGTGCATTTAAAAAATACAAAAGCTTATAAATATATCAGCTATGAAAACGTTGTCAAAACTCTTGTTAATTAGAAAATTTGAAAAAACGTGGTATTCTAATATATTATTAGTATAGTATTTAATATACTATTTAACATAAAGGCAAGAATGTTGACATTTTCAATACTAAACCAAATTCCCCGTATCTACGCGGACAAAAAAATAATTTTGAAAATGTACTGCTCTATGAATAGGGAATATCCGCCTGATGCCCGTGCAGTACGAATTCCTATAATCGATAACTTGCCCCGTTTCAAAGCGATCGATAAGAATTTATTACGAAAAACCTTTTTTTTAAGCAAATCTCATATTTTATTAGAGCTAGAGTCACCAAATTTGAATACTAGTATACATTAAACTAGCGGGTAAATCCCGGCCTTGCCCGTGGTACGAATAAAATGAATTCTATCAAAGATCTTTGAAAATGAGTTTGAAACCGATCGAACGCCAAAAAAAAAACTTTCATACAACTGTTTTTTGCCAATTTACCAGTGTTTCGGGCGAAATTTCCCAAATTGCTGAAACACGTATTCATTAAGTTTTTATATAAGTTTGATATACCATATTAAGATAAGAATTTGATCTAAAGGATAAACCATGAACAAAGACCCAAGCCTCGTGAAAATCGAATGAGATTTGACCGAGTTATGATGGTGGGAAAATTTAACCTATGTCTGTATAGGATATTTAAGAGTACCATTTTCACATGAACTTTGGCCATGAATAATGTTGCCAGATTAAGATGCCAAATTGATCCAAAGGCCAAACCATGAACAAAGACCCAAACCTCGTGAATGTCTCTATATATGTTAATATAGAATATTTTAGTAAATTATTGATATTTTAACGCCCCGACATATATGCATGGTAAAGAATCAGACTTAAAAATAAAACATCACCAGCATGAGTATATAATAAATTAGTTAAATTATGTTGGCTATAGAGGCATCATAGTAAAAAAAGCTGTAATGTATGGGTGTCAGATTTTAGGCTTGTCTACCAACGCACTGCGTACTGTCGTGGCCCAAGAGGCGCGGAAATATTTACCTTATAGCTTTCGCAGCAAGCCGATAGGCAAATGAAAAACACCTGGTCATAAATAACGTGCACCTGAACCGTACCCGGGTGTAGGTGTAGTAGCAGTAGGAGCAATAGCGACAGCAAAAACTTGTAGCTGGCAGCCGAAGTGTTAGTTTCCGGCCTCACACATACACCTATAATTATTTATATGTATGTGTGTGTATGTACACATATACGCTTCCACATGTGTCCATTAGTGACGCAAAAATCACAATAAGTAATTTTTTTTTTCACTGTGATTGCCGTGTGAGTGAAAAAATAGATATTGTATTTTTTCTCAAAATTATAGACACAAAGTTTTTTGGTATCTAGCGCCAAAAAACTGCCGAACCGAACATGATTTTTATCCAAATATAGTTCGTCTTAAAAAGGAAAGAGAAATATATATAAAATATTGAATTACTTTATTATAACCAGGGGTTAAACTTTGAAGCTGAAGTTGTTTCAAACTGTGAACCGAACGACTCGCAATATTTTTATACCCTGAACACATTAAAAATGGGTAAAAGGGTATAATGTATTTGTGCAAATGTATGAAGCAGGCAGAAGAAGCATCTCTGACCCCATAAGGTATATATATTCTTGACCTGCATCAACAGTCGAGTCGATCTAGCCATGTATGTCTGTCTGTCTCCCCGTCCGTCCGTGCGTCCGTCCGTCCGTCTGTCCGGGGATCTCAGAACCTAGAGCTAGAGACTTGAAATTAGCTGTAGGTCCTCTTAGTGCCCGCGAAGATCGAGTTTGCTTCCGATATTCAATAACTTGCCCCGTTTCCAAGTAATCGATACAAATGTATATCGAAATCCTGTTTTTTAAGCAATTTTGGTAAATAATAAGAGCTAGAGCCACCAAACTTGACATGTAGCTTCTAGAATGGCATGTATAGTTGCGTTTGATGTTGGAATAAGAGGGTTCAGGGTATCCCCTAGTCGGGAGCTTCCGACTAGAACCTCTTACTTGTTTTTTTTATTGCAATGGCTTGCAGCTCTTTTTATTAAAATAGTACTACGGTGCGTAAGGACAGTTTTTGCAAAAAGCTGCAGTTAAAAAATGCCATCGCATTCTGCTGCCAAGTGCCAGCTCATGATTTTGTCACTGGGCTTACAGAACCGTTTCCGTTTCTAACATCACGTACGCTTGTGTACACAGACAAGTCCATTGTTGTCTGACGGTTCGTTCTACTTACTAATTTTTTCGTGGGTCCTGCCTCGCTATAAGCCCTGTGTGTGTGTACATGTGTGTGCTTTTGTGTTTGTGTGTGTGTGTGTGTGTGTGTGTGTGTGTGTGTAGGTGTGTAGTACTCATGGGTGTGAATGCTTCCTGTGGTGTGTGCGTTTTGAGCCGCTGTCGTTATCATTAATTTGCAGCCTGCTTTTCGTAATAATTTACAAAGGATTTTCTTTACTTTTCCTTGCTAGTTTTCGGCAATTCTTGGCCAAGTTTTTTGGGTTAAGTTGTCATTATATCCGCTTACAAAGACAAATTTGCTTATGGCCACTTAAAAAATAGAATCAGAGATATCACTTTATGCCTAACATATTTCACGTCCAAATTATAATACATAACAGAAGTGCAGGTCCTTTGCATATTTTTATTCACTGAACCCATTGAAAATGTGTTAAAAGGGTATATTGTATTTGTGCAAATGTATGTAACAGGCAGAAGGAAGCATCTCCGAACCCATAAAGTATATATATTCTTGATCAGCATCAATAACCGAGTCGTTCCATCTCCGTCTGTCTGGCCGTCCGTCCGTCCGTCCGTATGTATGAACGCATTGATATTAGAACCTATAAGAGCTAGAGACTTGAAATTTCAGCTGTAGGTCCTCCTAGTACCTGCGCAGATCAAGTGTGTTTCGGATAATCGATAACTTGTCGCGTTCCCAAGAAAATTTCATTAAGATCGGTTAAGAAACACGTGTTTGCGGCAGCTGGCGAAAATTCCAAGAATTTCTGTATGCATGTACACACACACATTCATGCGCGTCTGCTTTGAATTCTATCAACAGCATTGCAATTGCGATTGTATTGTGTCTGTCCTGCTATATTAATCCGTTTTTTTCTCATTGAGAATTAATAATTGGTGTGGCTGTTTGGTAGAGGCGGGGATAGGTAATGCGGACAGTTGCGAATTTGAACCCTGCTCCCTCGAGAGCATCCGACTAGAACCTCTTACTTGTTTTTAATGCCAAAGTATTAAAACAGTCTTTTATACTTGCAGGGCTTATTGTACTACCGAAGATTTTTTTGCATTTTGTCAAGTTTTCAACTGTTGCGTAGAAAAGATATATGTATACCAATATATATATGCCAGAAACAATTGACAATGTACATACAATGTGGACTCGTATAACGAGTGGGTGCGTTTGGAAAGAAAATGGCAAAGCTTCTGTGGTCAGCCACAGTCATCGAAGCACACCTGTAAAATTTCCCGCATAAATGCGTGGCACTGGCAAGAACATCAACACCTGGCCAGAGGTAAACAATTATGGCAACCGACCGAGTCAACTGACTGACTGACTGACTGACTGCTTGCAGCTGGCTGCGTCGAGATAGCAGACAGCAGACATATTACTTATCGAGAATTGACGATGCCAAAACAATGATTATTGTTGCCTTTTGCAGTTTTAACTAAAATGCATTTACTGCCAACAGACAACAGGCAACAGGAGACAGTCCGGCAGTAAGTTGCCAATAGCTGTCCGGCCTCTGCGTTTTGTAGAACGAGAGGGGGGAAGGGAGAGTTAGGCCAATGCTGGCATCGTCCAAGTCGGTGTCATTGTTTGCATACATTGATTGAATTTGTTCACGCCATTAAATTTGCAAATTGCTATCAGCAACTTTGCATAAACTGCAGTGCAAAATTTTACAACACAACCGACCGGGGCCGGGGCCGGTCGTCCTGCATTGTTAATGCTTATGACAGAGCCTGAGCCGTTGCTCCCCAGTTGAACGTACGTACATATGTGGTGTTTTTAAGCAAGTAGCAATCAGTACCAGTACCATACTGCCTGCGACCGGCTTTGTTGTCCACCTTGCCAGTCGATAAACAAAAGCAAAAGCAGTCTTCCATAATGTTGAGCATGAGCTGTTCTTTCTCTCCGTGACACGAAAAGCCCGTGCTGAAAAATCAAGCCTCATCAGCCTGAAGAATATGATCCCTAAAGAAAGATATTATTAACACAATTTTTTCAAGTATGAATTTCGACTAAAACCATGTCGATTTGATTTGTTTTCCATAGAGTTGAGCATGAGCTGTTTTTTCTATCCGTGACACGATAGGCCCGTGCCGTAAAAAACAAGCCTCAGCAGCCTGAAGATTATGATCCCTAAAGTAAGACTTTAGTAGCACAATATTTTCAAGTATAAATTTCGACTCAAAACAAGTGGATTGGATCAGCTGTAAATCTTAAACAGGAGCTTCTCGTGTTTTGCGATACAAACTATTCGAAATAGAAAGAACACGAACACGTTAAGTTAATTTAATCCTTGGAAATCAATATCTGGCTGGCTGGGCTCTGCCTTGGTATATTTTTTTCCGTATGTGGAGTTATTTTCGTGTTCGCTTAGGGTCGTGCCATAAAAATCTGACCGGCACCCATCTCTACTCGTGGTGTCCTTATGCTACAGGCGGTTGCCGGTTGCATAGTATGTGGGTGGGGGTGGGGCAAAAGAGTTAAGGGTATGACAGGCTTGTGTGCAAGTCATTAACTATTCATACGACATTAGCCTCAACAGCAACAACACAACCAGACAGAAAGAGAGAGAGAGAGAGAGAGAGAGAGATATATATATACAGAGAATGCAGCATGTGATGACACTTTTGATTTCGACTGCTCAACAGCCAAGTCCAGGTCGAGTGCTAATTGCCCACAGCCTACAGAAGGCGAGGGCGGACAATTTGACAGACACAGGACAGACAGGAAATTTATTTAACGACCAGTTGAAGCTATCAAAGCACAATAAGTTGAGCATAATACCCAGCCCGACCTTTGTCTGATTCGCATTTAGCTGGCATAAACACTGCTTAAGCTTTCACAGCTCTTTGCGCCCAAGCTGCTGGTCGGGGAAAATTGGGTGGTGGTAGTGGGGGGGAAATGTAGAAGAAAAAGGCGTTTCACAAAAATCTCAGAAAAATTGAAATTATTTGTCCCGTGGGAGTTCTCTGCTGTTTGGTTTAGCTGTTTGCCGGCTGCCTTGAGCTTGGCCTGATGTTGGAGGAGGATGACACTGAGAGCAGGAGGGTCCTGTTCAAGGTCTGGCAAGTTGATTGGTGCAAAGATTTTACCCTCCAACTTTAACCAAAACAAATAAGAGGTTCTAGTGGGGAGCTCCCGACTAGGAGATACCCTGAACCCTCTTCTTCCAACACCAAATGGAGATTAATACATATACTATTGTAGAAGCTACATGTCAAGTTTGGTGACTCTAGCTCTTATTATTTACCACAATTGCTCAAGAAACAGGATTTCGATACAGATTCTTATCGATAACTTGGAAACGGAGTAAGTTATTGAATATTGGAAACAAACTCGATCTAAGCGGGCACTAGGACCTACAGCTTTAGTCTCAAGTCTCTAGCTCTTATAGGCTCTGAGATCCTTGCCTTCATACATACGGACGGATGGACAGACGGACATGGATAGATCGACTCGGCTGTTGATGCTGATCAAGAATATATACACTTTATGGGGTTGGAGATGCTTCCTTCTACCTGTTACATACATTTGCACAAATACATTATACCCTTTTTACCCATTTTTAATGGGTTTAGGGTATAAAATCGCGCAAAAATTTAAATTACCACTTACTACGACTCTGGCAAGTTCATTGTCTTGTGTTATTGAACTGATGCGAAGTGCGCGAGGGGGGGGGGGGTGGGGGGTCTGGCTGGCACACGGCCCACGGCCCAGCAATATATTCATATTATACACTCGGCAACGTTGCTGTATTATTGCGAGTTTGTGAAATTTATGATAAAAGTTATGCCGACATTTAAATGTATACGTGTGTATATTTGTGGCGAAATATCAATTTTAACTTTGAATGCATTTCGAGTCTGACATTCAACACAATAACTTTAACCTTAATATAAAACCTCGTAAGTTCAATGCGAAGCGATTGTAAGCAAAGCTTAAACAGTTTATTTTTAGATTTTGCATGTCTTTTGTCTTTTCGGGCGTCCGAACAGGATTCTAATTAACTAATTGCTTTTGCCAAAATATAAACTCTTCTTAAATTACAATTGTGTCAATTCCATGCGTTCCATGTGTTTATATTTTTTCATTCCCATTGAAAATGGGCAAAGAGGCATCTCCGACCACTGTTTTTGAGCAAATTTGGTACGTTTTAAGCGCTAGAGTCTACAAATTAGGCAATAGCTTATATTATTTATTCTATAGCACAATTAGATAATCTGCTGCAAACTTCTTCATAATCTTCTAATCCTTAGGCAGCAGAGAAAAAAGAGAGGAAGATTGGGGGTGTCCTCCTATCTGGTATTTTATGCATATGCCTTGGGAAAGAAGGGTTATTTAAAGTTTTGCAAGGCTAACAGGTAATAGAACTTTTGAATGTTTTTTATTTAGCATTAACAATCGCATTGATGTAGCCACATTTGTCAGAAACTATGACATACTCTAATATAAATTGGATCGATAAGTGCATCGACCTATCCAAAGGACCCCCTGAACCCATTAAAAATGGTAAAAGGGGTATTATGTTTTTGTGCAAAATGTAAATGTATGTAACAGGCAGAAGGAAGCATCTCCGACCCCATAAAGTATATATATTCTTGATCAGCATCAATAGCCAAGTCGATCTAGCCATGTCCGTCTGTCTGTCCGTCCGTCCGTCTGTCCGTATGTATGAACGCAAGGATCTCAGAACCTATAAGAGCTAGAGACTTGAAATTTTAGAAGTAGGTGCTCCTAGCTCCTACGTAGATCGAATTTGTTTCCGATAATCGATAACTTGCCCCGTTTCCAAGTAATCGATACAAATGTATATCGAAATCCTGTTTTTTAAGCAATTTTGGTAAATAATAAGAGCTAGAGTCACCAAACTTGACATGTAGCTTCTAGAAAAGTATATATATATCAAGTATCTTTCATTTTATACATATCGCCACCTCCCCGCTACTCTCTATCTATAAGCGCGCGCTGCATTTGGAGTTGAAATATGAGGGTTCAGGGAATCCCCTAGTCGGGAGCTCCCGACTAGAACTTCTTACTTGTTCATGTTTGCCTGTACTAAAATCTAGTATTTTAACTTTGTAAATATCTCTTTTCGCTATTAACGATACTTAAGTGCAAGATTTTTAGAACAGAAGTTATTCTAGAATGCATTTTTCTTAGGAAATAAAGAAAACCTAAACAATAGAGTACGGCGCCGTCGAATACATCCGACTGCCATACCCTCACCCCGATCGGGCAAAATCTGACAATAAACATCGAAGTTACTCAAGAGAGCATTTTCCATAGAAAATCTCATCTTTTAAGGGAAGAAACCCGGCGATGTGTGCGTGTATGCATGTATAGAAGGAACAGGAAGATTGATCTTTATCTGCAGTGCGGCGCTGGGCTTAGGGCATCTCATAGTCGGCCACTCCCGACTAGAGGAGTATTGTTATACCCGTTTCGAAGCAATCGATAAAAATCGATATCGAAATCCTGCTTTTGACCAATTTTGGTAAATAATAAGAGATAGAAGCAAACTTGACATGTAGCTTCTAGAATAGTATATATTTGTAATTCGTGTTGAAAGAAGAGGCTTTAGGGGATCCCCTAGTCGGTCACTCCCGACTAGAGGAGTCTTGTTTTTCTGCTGTAATCGTTCGTCATATTTACTTTTACCCACTGACGTAGCCAATCCAATGAGCATAATAAGTACTAATTGGTTTATATACAGAACATTGTTCTGTTTTCCTGTATTCGCTTCTCTGTTGCTCGCCATTTCTGTGCATCTAGCATTTTGAGGTCGTCTGCTAAATTTATTTGTGGGCTTCGCTTTTTTAAAGCTTTGTCTCCGATGAAGTGCTCTAATTACATTTTTTCCGTGCCTACCCCAGCTGCAGTTTTCGTTCGCATCTGCACTGCCATAGATCCATGTGCTCGAGACAATTTTGCACGGCTGATTGAGTTTGGGAAGGCTGTCGGCTACACTCGGCTTCATCTTGTCTTGCACAGAGCCACAGAGCCTTGGCCTTTGCGAGGCGTACAAATTACTTTAGTTGCATTGCGGCTCGCGGCTGTTCTCATTAAGTGATGTCATATCATTTCTCTTTACTCAGGTCCAGGTAGTCGTTGCTTACAAATGCTTTCGACTTATTGAGTAATTTTCTACCATCTGGTAGGTAGTCACAAAAGAGTACTAAACATATTAATCGCTCTTTGAAAACCAAACAAAAATGTCGCTACTAAACTTAAGACTTCCATCATTTTGCCAAAATTAAGCCGAATTTGATGAGTGTATTTTATATTTCTTCTGTCAAATATCATACTAAGAATATAAACAAGTAAGAGGTTCTAGTCGGGAGCTCCCGACTAGGTGATACCCTGAACTCTCTTCTCGAAACTCGATCTGTGCGGGCACTAGGAGGACCTACAGCTAAAATTTCAAGTCTCTAGCTCTTATAGGTTCTGAGATCCTTGCGTTCATACATACGGACGGACGGACAGACAGACGGACATGGCTAGATCGACTTGGCTATTGATGCTGATCAAGAATATATATACTTCATGGGTTCGAAGATGCTTCCTTCGGCCTGTTACATGCATTTGCACAAATACATTATACCCTTTCTACACATTTTTAATGGGTTCAGGGTATAACTATGGCTTTGCTTGATTTAATTTTAGTCATGGCTTGCTCTTTAGATTGATTAAGAATCGAATAGCTATATTTTGTCTCCAGGAAAGCTGCAATGTGGATAAAAAAGCATGTTGGGAAATAAGAAGCTTACATTGATACCATCTAGTATTGTCGTTTATAAGCGAATTAAATAACCTGGGACGAAGATAGCACTTTACATACAATTTGAAAATATGTTACCCAGACCAACATTTTTTTGGTGGCCAGATAAAATGCAACTTTTGCTGCGACCTCCCTCCGTCTCTGTATTAGTCGTCCGCAGCGTGGCTTATTATAATTTCCTAAATAAACTATATAAAATGTGCAGATTGGGTGCCTTGTTGTTTGCTCAAATGGGGAAAATAATATTGTAGTTGAATATAAACATTGACGTGACTGCGTGGCGCCATGTACATACACACACATACTACTATATGTACACACATCAGTGTGGTCGCCATTTGAATTTGTGTGTGTGTGTGTGTGTGTGGCGCTCTGCTTTAAAGTGACAAGCAAAAAGGGTTCAATTTGACGGCGCGTTGTCTATCTTCTCGCCACAGCGAACGCACCAGCCAACACAAGTGTTGCCCAAGTAGCTGAATCTGATGATAAAAAAAATATTTAGTTGACAAGGTTTTCCACGGTTTTCAGAGACAAAAAAGCCAAATAGCTGCAAGGAGGCAAGCTTAGGAAGCTTCGTCTGTTTCCTTGAGCAATGCTGGAATGGTGGAATGGAATGGAAGTAGGACATGCAAAGCAACCAAAATGGACACACAATAATCTACGAAATCTGGTCCAAAACCGCGAGCAAGAGAGTAAGATATACACATATGATGTCTGGATTGTGCAGCCTGGATCTCTTATTACTCTTTTCGTACTATTTCGGAGATTAAATTATCACACGACACAATTTTAGCAACATATTTAAAAAGGTGACATAAAATTGCAAAAATAGCTGAATTTAGCTTGAAAAAAGCTGAATGAAGAACACTAGCCAGCACATTCCGGCCAGAACTCCGCCAGCCACCATAAGCATATTAGGCAGTTCCGCTCTACCAGTGTAGGGGGGGGGGGGGTTTGGTTCACTAAAACGTGATGTTGAATCCAATGTGATGCTCAAGCGTGTGAAAATACCAGAAAGACGTGTTGCCATCAAATGGTTTCAATGGCGGCCACCGCCGCGTCATTTTAGCCAGTTTCGGGCCGGGACCGGGCCGGGCTGGGCCGGGACCGGGTCGGGCTGGGCGATAGCGATGTGCTGGCAACAGCATGCCTTGGCGCGTGTGCTGTTGGCCGCTGTGCGTATTTATGGCATAAGTTAACAGACACCGGAAGTGATACATCAAGGACACGCGCGCGCGCTCGCCCTCCTCCATGTAGGTACATATATTTTCGACATACACGTTTTGAATTAACCTCAAATCAACTTATATTTAAACTCCCTTTCTTTGCCCAGCGAAAATAAATTTAAATAAATTGCTCAGATAAGTTAGTCCCAACTGAATGACTGTCTGGCTTGTGATCATTTAGTACTCCAAATCGTAAGAGCTGTTAAGCTGCATTTTTGAATGTCGTAGTTCAATTTGGGCCATTAAAGTTTAGGTTGATGCACTCGATTGAGCATTAGCGCTGTGGGTCAATCCGAGTTTCACTAAAATAACCGATGGAGTTGAATATAATATCTTGAGATAGGTGAAAAGTGTGGTGTACAAGCGACATATCAACATATCTTTATGCATAGACGAATACGTTTTAATAGTTATCAACTTTTTGCTAGATATACCCAGATATTACCCAGATTTCGTATATATATATGCCGTTTTTGCCGTGGGATTGTGCTTATCATCAGGCCTGACATTTTCTGCAATTGCATGTGAAGCAAGCCGGAGATCTATGTCAGCATACGTTTAGCATATCCATTTAACACTCCATGCCCTGTGCCTCAAAAAGAGAAAAAGCCTTTTTACACATTTTCAATGGGTTCAGGGTATAAAAATATCAACACAGGGCTGCTGCTGTGTGGGATTTTTGGTGCAGCGGCCAGCGTTTTAAGCCAAGCCGATGCTGACTCATGAAATCAGGGTCAAATGTTTTCAGCATCGTTGCGCAAAAGTTTATGATCCCTTGGTCAATTAAATCTCATGGCTGCTTGGCTACGAAAAAAAAGTCCATACCAAACCAAAATGTACGGACCTGGACACGGCTGAATTGGATCTGTTAGCATGTGAGATTGGCCTGGGTGAGTTGTCGTTGTCTTTTCTGTCGCTTAGCATTTTTGGGTGGGCGATACTTGTCAGCGACAGGCGACAGAGTAACAAAATCAACGCCTAATGTGGAGGTCGCCGAGTATCTCTGTGAGAGGCTGTGTGTGCTAATGTGTGTGCGTGTGTAAACCAAAGGCTGGACAAATGCTACGTTTTGGGGTCACTCTCCTGTTTCTGTTGCCCTTTGTGTTTTGGCACTCGCCGCCCACAAGTTGTTGCCCGATGCGGACGTTTAGTAAGGCAAAATAAATTACCACTCGCCTTGTTGTTGTTGTTGGGGTTGTTGTTGGGGTTGTTGTACGTGCGTATTCGCATGGACCATGGTCGGCAACAAACATTTTGACACTTCCTTTAAAACCATAAATGTCAGTCTGCGTTGAGGTTAAGCCAAGTTTAAATACCTTTGGACAGATTAAAAGTCTCGTTAACCAAAATGCTTGCAGCCTTGTGCATGTTTCTTTCATACGAATGCTTCTAAGTGTATATATTTAGAACGTTCCCAATCCTATTGCTATACGTAATCTGTATGTATAGAACTTAACCCTTGCAAAAGCCCTTAGCTTATGGAACAGTTTTATACTCTTTGTCTAATAGATTCTGGACAAAATTATATTACAATAGTTAAGGTATAAACATATATTAGTTTGTGTTTCCTGAAGCTCTCAGGTCCATGTTTCTTGCTTCAAATCAGTTTTCAACATATTTCCCGTTGTGGAAAATTTAAATCTTTGCAATTCAGTTTGACGTTGATCGACTTCAGATCTAAAGATCAAATCACATTGTACATTTAAGTTTCGTGATGAAGCCGAAAAATAAACTTTCGCTTAAAGCTTTTTAACGTAATTTTTCATACATCCACTTTGTCAGAGATCTATGAAATAATTTTTTTGCTCATCGGATGGTTAACAAAAAATTTTCCGCGATTTTCCGTGACTCTCCTAGCCGCCCCCTCATTCTCGATTAGAGAAAACTTGAAGTTGTGTTAGTTACAGAGTATTTGCAAGTCGAGCAGTATCGGTAATTGTATTTTTGCTATTAGGAATGGAATGCATATTTCGAAAGATGTGTGTTTTCTGTGCGTTAAAAATTGCCATGCATTAGACCCGAGGGTCACTTTTAACTACTTTTAAGAAGGTCAACTTTAATGAGTGTCAATGTGCTCGGTCGGCTGACAGCTGCTTGGACCCCATTTACCAAAACCCAAGTTGAACGAAACTATGTGTTGGATGTGTTGTACAATATTGATCGCCCGATTGGTTGTCGAAAATTACAGCAAAAACTTTTCATATTTGTTGGCTAGTTTGTGGTTGTGGAGCAGTCGCAACTTTTAGTACAGCTTTACTTTTAAATTGTTAGTTTTATGCCCTTTACCTGTGTATAATATGATTAAAAGAAGGTTTGCTAAAGTCAAACATTTTATTTCACCTTTTAAAGACAGCATTCAGCATTCAGAGGATGTTTACGTACAGGGTATCTCCTAGCTGGGCACTCTCAACTTTAAGAACTTGTTTTTCAGTCATTGTTGTTTTAAAATTTGCATTCCAAGGCTCTTATAGGTGAATTTAATTACAGCTGCGGACTTTTAAAGAACATGGTAAGCTGTTAAGTATGCAACGTTTTTCGAATAAAGTACATCTGGAATGTATACTATACAAATTTGTTCTGATATGAAGAGCGATAGCTTGAATAATCTAGGGTGGATTTCTATTCTATATTTATATCTCGCAAATATTTAAACAAGTAAGAGGTTCTTCTGAACCCTCTTCTTCCAACACCAAATGCAGATATATATATTGTATACTATTCTAGAAGCTACATGTAGATATTTATCGATTACTTGAAACGGGGCAAGTTATCGAATATCGGAAACAAACTCGATTCACTCCTATAGCTCTTATAGGTTCCATATACATATATACCTTATGGGGTCGGAGATGCTTCCTTCTGCCTGTTACATACATTTGCACAAATACTTTATACCCTTTTTACCAATTTTTAATGGGTTCAGGGTATATAAATTATTCTAACAAATATTAAAATAGTAAATTTCTTCTGGAATTGAGCAGGCGATTCCTAAAACCCCGGCTTGGTGAAGTCAGTCTGGACAAACAGCCCCGGCAAGAGATCTGCTAGGTCTTAAATAAAAGGGCCAGGTAAATCCCATGAGAGGCTCAGCGACTTATCGATCAACCCTCTTTTGAACTAGTTTACCTACACACATAGGGAGAGAGTTTCCACATCCGTTTTCCGTTTTCGTGTGTGCTGCTGTTGGTATGCTGATTGAGTGTAAACTTCCGGCGCGTGCACGCCCGAAAATTGGCTGCAGGATTGAGCGTTTTGATATTAAATGCTTGCGCCATGGGGGAATGGGGGGTTGAGCATGGGGCACGTTGCACGTTGCACACGGGCCACGCTGCAATGATTTTAAGTGTGTGTGCGTGTGCGTGTGTTTGCGTATTTTGGTGTTTGGGTATAAGAGTGTCATTAGCCGCAAAAAAGACCACGCACAATGCGTGAATAATTGGCAACGACAGACGGCGATAATTTAAATGGTTAATACCACAGCACCTGCCTCCTGCCAGTCAATGAGCTTCATCAAAAATGTGTATTTTTGCGTCGGACTAACCCTGCTGCGGCCCTCCGATTGTCCATGGATATACATATATGTATGGACGTACATGTGGGTAATTTATGCGCTTTGCATTCCAACCAGTGTTGACAACGGTCAACGCTTTAAGCAAGAGCACAAGCCAGCGTTAAAAGCGGCTAAATACAATAGTTGAATTGAATTGTTTGGGCGATACATCCAAAACTTTTAAGTCGCAGAACCTATTGTAGACCTGTAGTTGGTACAAAATCAATCAATCAACAGACGACGCAAATTCAGCCACAAAAATGTATTTACTAACGGGTATAATCCTCCCTTGCCCTTGGCACGTATAAGATAAATTTTCTCAAAATGAAAATGATTTTGAAGCTGATCGGCCTGTAAACAAAAAACGTTCATACAACCGTTTTTCGCCAATTTACCACTGCTGCGGGTGGAATTTCCCAAATCGCTGAAACACGTATTCATTAAGTTCTTATGTAGAGCTTTCAAAATAAGTTTGAAGCAAATCTGCAGTAAAAGTTTCAGCCTTCTAGATCTTACGGGCAGTCAGTCAGTCAGGATAAACAGTTTAATATAAAGAGATATAAAACAACTTTAGATTTTGCTATCGATTAACGACAAGCAGAGTTGCCAATGCCTATCATTGAGATGTCCTCTTGTAATTGTGTACAAAAAAACTCTTTGACGTAGGTAAAAAATAGCTAAATCTATGCTTAGAGGTTGTCTGAACTTAGCTATATGTGGCTTGAAAAAAGCTGAATTGGCTGCACTATTTCTAACCGATAGATTTGACGTGCAGGCAGAGTTGTTTGGGGACGTTTATGCGGTCGGCGTTTACGTTGCTGCCGACGTTGGCGTCGCCGTCGCTGTCGCCGTCGGCGTCGGCTTTGGGTTTTTGTCATAGTAAAGATTTATTTTATGGGCCATTGTTGGCAACGTTGTTATTATAACTTAATAAGCGGCTAATTGTTGTTAATCAATTGTTTAACAGTTTACAGCTTGTTATTGCCAACATTGTTTTTGTTGCCTGACGGCGTGAATTATTTCCATTTTTGCACATCCTTTCAACTGGCTGGAATGTGTATATATGAGTGTGTGTTTGTATGCACTATTATATTCACTATTGTTACTGTTTTTGTTGGCCAGTGTAATTGTTATTTTTGTGCGCTCGTTATACCCTGAACCCATTAAAAATGGGTAAAGAGGGTATAATGTATTTTGTGCAAATGTATGTAACAGGCAGAAGGGAGCATCTCCGACTCCATAAAGTATATATATTTTTGATCAGCATCAACAGACAAGTCGATCTAGCCATGTCCGTCTGTTCGTCTGTCCGACCGTCCGTTTGTCCGTCCGTCTGTCCGTCCGTCCGTCCGTTCGTCCGTATGTATAAACGCAAGGATCTCAGAACCTATAAGAGCTAGAGACTTGAAATTTTAGCTGTAAGTCCTCCTAGTCCATGCGCAGAGAGATTTTTTCGATAATCGATAACTTGGCACGTTTCCAAGTAATCGATAAAAATTGATAAGACTTGACATGTAGCTTCTAGAATAGTATATATATTTGCATTTTGTGTTGGAAGAAGAGGGTTTAGGGTATCCCCTAGTCGGGAGCTCCCGCCTAGAACCTCTTACTTGTTTTAATTGCAATTGTTATGCGCTCCTGTAGTTGTACATACATATAGTGTGCTGCTATTTTTTGGACAGTCCGACAATGCGACTGTCTGCTATTTGACAGTCTGATGATCTGTCTGCCCGCCTGCCTGTTGGCATCTTTTGGGGGGTCACTGAAGCGCCCAAAAGTGTGCTATGGCCGCATTAAAATTAACGACAGTCCCATCCCAGCCAGTGGCTGGCTGGCTGACTGCAATTATTCTGCTGTTTTATTGTCTGTTATAATTAAATCATTTTATTTTGTGCATTTAACAATTATATGTCACCAGCTACATGTCAGTCCACACACACGCGCATTCAGTTCGTAAAATAATGATTATAATGCCCTTTGTTTGCCGCCTACTATTTAATGTTCGACTTTCAGGCTTTCGGGATTAACTGCGTTTTTAGTCAGCGCTCGCATGTAGATATGCACCAGAGTATTCAATATGCACAATGTGATGCTCACATATGTAGAATACGTGCGTATATCACAATCTCGCGCACACACGTTAGCAAGTATGTAAATAATCATTTATTAAATGACTCATAAATGTTAATATATGTATGCATACAAAAATTGTAACAGTCAAATTCCATTTAAAGAACACTCTGTAAAGCCTCTTTTTATACGCTTGAGGAGGGTATCACAATTTTGTCATGAAATTTAACGTGCAGGAGAAGACATCTCCGAACCCCACACAAAGTATTAAGCATTCCTGATCAGTATCAAAACAAGCCTCTTTTAATACCCTGAACCCATTAAAAATGGGTAAAAAGGGTATAATGAATTTTTGCAAATGTATGTGACAGGCAGAAGGAGCATCTCCGAACCACAAAGTATATATATTCTTGATCTGCATCAACAGCCGAGTCGATCTAGCCATGCCCGTCTGTCTGCCTGTCCATCTGTCCGTCTGTCCGTCCGTCCGCATGTATGAACGCAAGGATCTCAGAACCTATAAGAGCTTGAAATTTTAGCTGTAGGTCCTCCTAGTGCGCGCTTAGGTCGAGTTTGTTTCCGATATTCCATAACTTGCCCCGTTTCCAAGTAATCGATAAAAATCGATATAGAAATCCTGTTTTTTGAGCAATTTTGGTAAATAATAGAGCTAGAGTCAGCAAACTTGATATGTAGCTTCCAGAATAGTATATATATTTGGTGCATTTGGTGTTAGAAGGGCATTTAATCTTCGGCGATTCGAAGATAGCTTTTCTTTCTTAGCTTTTTTTTTCACCTCGTGCTACGTATATTTATAAGGGGAAAGGGCATGCATAAGACTTTTATTTGGATGCCAAAATAATAATAAATTGCCTTAATTTCCTACCAAGATTAAATTCAACTAAATGCAGCTTGCTCAGGCTTTTAAAGTGTGATCCCAAGTGTAAGTCAACCTGGCACAGCTTGAACCAAATGAGCCCTATACCTTCAGGTGGCCATGGGCTGTGCTGGGGGCTGTGCTGGGGGATAGGGGAATAGGAGAAAAGCATTCAAATTGGCGCTTGTGACGCTACCAACAAGAAAATTATCTTCAACTTTGGTTTACCGTCCACAAGACGAATGAGTGGACGGTAAAACATGTTGGTGAGGCTAAAACATGTTAAGTGGGCTTTGATCTGGGGCTAGGGCTTTTGCTCGGACTGAGACCTCTTCCAGTGCTGCTGCTGTTGGTGTGGTTGATGGAGGGGTTGGGTGGTTGATGGTTTGGTTCTAGCCTAGCAGGCACTTGCTTTCTTAATTTTCGGACGAAAAATTTGCACGTACTTAGAGCAAACGGCAAAGTTTTAGCCATTCTGTAGACAAGCTGCTTGCTGCCCTCATATTACCCTAGTTTGGACACTAATGAAATTACGGCCCAGCTCGGGACCAGGTACAACAGCCGTATCCTAGGCCAACCCATACCCACACCCAGGCTCCTCTCGCTGTTATCTTGAGCGATAACAATCCATCTTTTGTCTACCAGAGGTACGTGTCGTCCTTGTTGTTGTTGCCACAGTAAAAATGTGTGTGTGTACTTAAATGAGGCAGAGCCCAGCGCAAGGGCAGGTGGCTAGCCCAAAGCTAAGGTCTAAGTCGACATGAGTTACAGTTGCCAAATTAAACATCACCAGCATAAAATTTATGATAGCATAGACATTAAGCCAAGAACTGGCTGCGACGCTGAGCACAAACGAATTTTCCCGCACGCCTCCCAGCTTTCCTTTTCTTCTCCCCTACAGCTCATACTCTGTATGTACATATGGAAATATGCAATATGTATGTGGGCACATAAGTATGTATGTGATTGCATACGTGATGCTTAAATTACTGGCACTTTTTTTTTTTATTTTAACCGGCACTTATTACTAATTTCAACATCTCTTATGTTTGTCCTTTTATCCTGTGTAATGGAAATACCGAACAATGGGATGAACCCAAATGCTGACTTCGAAAAATAGCTTTTCACTCTGTTTTATAGTCTTTTTAATATGTCTATGCACATCGTGGTTTATAATTATTATTACTGTACAAGAATAATACAACATACATCTATTAGCCTGGGATCGGATACTCAGCTCAGTTACCGGAGGTCACCTGTGTCTGGTTCAGCATTATATATACGAGAATTACATTTCAAATATCATTTACCCATTTTCGATCTGCATAACAAGTCTTTCGAGTCTTTTATGTAGGAAGCTGTACGGCTTAAATAAATGTATTTCATGCCTTACGATACATCAATACGATCTCGTGTGTGCACACATTGATATGCATATTTAATTCTATACATATATTTTCTTTCGCTGTTTCGCTGTCGAGTTTTAAAAAAATGATTACTTTCCAATATCTTTATTCATGGTGCCAAGCCAACCTGTCAATATGTCTCGCATATTTATTAAGTAGACATTGCTGCAAACAATTTTGACACCGAGACGCTTTTGCCAAGTTTGGGCCAAAATGTTTAACGTAATTAAAACTAGTTAGGACTCCAGCCAGCAAAGTGCCGAGACCAAAATTTGGCGGAAGCCGAAGCCGCTTGCCACATCCCAGAGCGAGGCATCCTCCAGATGCTGCACGGAGACGGAGGCATAAGACTTGGTCGACGGCGACGCAAAGCAGCGCGAGAACAATGGAAATTACGAGTTTCAATTTGTAGAAAAATTTATTATATCCATTAACTAAATGGGTTTCGGAATAACTACAGGCGGGAACCAATGCTGCCACCAGACCCACAACCACCCAACACCACCCACAACCACCTACCACCCACCACCCAAGGTGGTGCGTTGCGGGCTGTGTAAACACGCATCAACATCAGGAATTGTCGCAGACAGTGCCTGGCCACATGGACCTTTCATGCGGCAGCGCAAAATGTCAAAATTTTTGAATGGTCCTGCTGCAGCTGTGCCATAACCGCCGAACCCTGACCCCTTTCCGCGCGGCTGCGACTTGACGTTGCCAAGAGGTCGAGCCACAGGCAACCACAATGCCTGTCCCTGTCCCTGTCCCCCCCTCTCTCTCTCTCTCTTTCTCTGTCTGTGCTTGGGACTGTGTAGAAGTAAATCATCGACCGCAATATAAACTTTTATGCTTGGCTTATTTGTTTTGTCTGTTTGTTTCGCTGCGGCTGTTTTCTTCTTTTTCCTGATTTTCTCATAGACTTTTTGGGGTCTTCCTTATTTCAGCATTTGTCTGTCGCCCGGTGCTTAATAGCGTTTTGCATGAGAAGTCCTGTAGCCGACATGTTAATACGTTTTGTGGCCAAAACATTCTAATCAGTTATGTCTTCTCCAAGTATTAAATACGACATGTGGATGCCCGTTGACCACGAGTCCTTTTGCTGGGTTAGCACTGATTTCAATTATGAATTTCTATCCGCACTTACAAGCTATATGTAAATATTATAGGATTGATAGTTATGCTAGCTTATATGGTTATTAAATACAAAGCTAACTAACCCAGAATATGCCATTCAATCAAGGCACGTCTGTCTGACCCCAGAGAAAGCTAGTGACATCCTTAAGCCTGACAGGTTAGGTATATTTATAGTCAGTCGAGGTATTGCCCAAGTTACACGATAATGAAAAGATTGATATATATTCTGATTATTTATTTATTTTTTTTTAAATATTGTTTATTTTCAGATCTGGTATCCTGATACTCTATGTTTGCAACTTTTATTAGAGTGAATTGTGAATTTACAATTAGTTGAACAAATTAGACATATATACGTATATATACAGAGACATGTTTAGGGGTATGTATTGCAGTTTGTGACCTATATATATATCCTATATATATATCGACTAGGTCAGTTTGGTAGATCCTCTTCAGTCGCCTTCTTCTTCGTCTCCTTAGCAGGTTCCTTGCCAGGACGTTAGGATGGTTGTGGAGCTTGCCTGTTGACTATTTTGATTAGTAAGCTATCAAAATTCTCTCACAACAGCTGTATAGATATCCTAATTACAGTCACAACTGTGTCTCTTTGCGGCACTCGACTTCAACTTCAATAAGCCGCAAGATGGCACGAGGTCGAGAACAGCCCTGGTCGTAGTCGTAGTCGTAGTCGTTGTCTCTTGGCTGGCTGGATGCATAAAGCTTTATCGATACATTTGCACAATTTAATTTAACCGCAACTTTATTACTTTTCGCTGGCTTTGGTGCACTCGTGCCGGCGCCTTTTGATCTCGCCGTCTCATTAATATGCGCGCGGCAACAGAAACAGTTTGAGTTAGGATAATTTAGACTTTATCTGCGCTAGGCAAACAGCAAATCCGGCTTTGCGAGCAGTAAAAGCGGCATCAACATGACTTTAGCCGGCTGAGAGAAGGACAAAAAACGAAAAATAAAACATTGCCAGTTGATTTTAAATGAAAACACACGTGGCTTACGTAGCTCACGGCTTACAGTCTGAACAATCTGAACTGTTTGAACGGTCTGAACAGCTGCTGAAAATAAAGTTTGATTGAGGCCCAAGCCGCGCCCCCGCCCTGTCGTTGCCATTTCAATAAGGCAGTGCTTAAGATTTTCAATTTTCGTTTGTAATCAGCAGCTTGTATGTATTTGTTGTTGTACAGTCGCGCCATCACACAGGTGTGACAAAAGTCACTGCAAAGGTGAAGCTTGAAGCTTCAAAATGCAAATGTTGCCCATACGCCACGTTGTCGTTGTTTGAATTTTAATTTTCAGCGCCACCAACTTACACTGCAATTGCGGCGGCAGCAGCTTCCATTTCGCATCTAGCATTTTGCACACTCAAAGTCATGTTCGTCGCCTGCTCATTGCAAAATAATTTGCATAAGCTGCGCCTCACCCCTCTCCCCTACTCTTCTCACCCCTCCTCTCTGATTCGCCAGGCGACACTGGTGGAAATTGTGTTTATTCCCTTATCCTTTCACAACTTGCAGTTTATCCTTTGCATTCATTTTTGTTTGCTTGTCGCCCAACAATTGAAGTTTAATTTGTAAGTTTCTTTGGGCTTCGATGCAGAGAATGCTTCTGCCCCAATGCCCAATGAGATTCGCAATTAACAATCAGTCCCCAAGTTACGCGGGGCTAGTTAAAGTTACAATTGCAGCTCGCCACAAATCCAAGATATTAGGTTCTTTTTTCAAACAGCATTCGCATTTAGTCGAGTCGACCAACAAGATTCAGCTCTCGGAATACTGAAAACTGATGATGAACCTATAAGAGCTAGAGACTTGTAATTTTAGCTGTAGGTCCTCCTAGTGCCTGCGCAGATCGAGTTTGTTTCCGATAATCGATAAAGTACTCCGTTTCCAAGCAATCGAAAAAATCGATATCGAGATCCTGTTTTTTCAGCAAATTGGATAAATATTAAGAGAATAGAATCTATATATCAAGTATCTTTTATTTTATACCTATCGCCACCTCCCCGGGTTCAGGGAATCCCCTAGTCCTGAGCTCCCGAATAAATGTTGGACCATTTTTAACACTTTAAGCCCTTTGAAAATATGTAAAAGGGATAAACTATTTGTATAGAAATATTTATACTTTCGAACGTAGATGCTTCTTCAAGGAGACGAGCCTATTTGATTTGGTCGGGTCCAATTGTCTGTTTGAAATTTTAAATAAGTATATATTCTCGTCATTAATTAATCATGTTTCTTATATCTAGTTCCATTTAGAAGGTATTGATAAATATCGATTTTAAGTAACGGGTTTTAAGGCATAGCTCAAAGACTGAAAGGAACTGGTATTTATATTCTCAAATTCTAAATGCAGATTTAAACTATTTCATTTTTGGAATCCCCACACTATTGCATCTTTCTATTAAAAGTAGAGAATTGCATATTGGCTTATACACAAAGATCGGACTCTAAATACCGGAGTTAACCAAGAATACAATGTACCCATACAATGTATGGGTTCTTGTGTGAATATGTGTTTGTATTTGTGTTCAGGATATCCCCCACTCGTGTTGGAGTGAATACTCTCTTACTTGTTGGCATTGTTTTTTTTGGTTTGACTTGCACAGGGTGTTTCCATATTCGATGGCTGCAATCTAACTTGTTTGACGGCCAACGGTTGACATATGGCAAACATGTGTCGCACACAGGCACACAGGCAGGTCAATCGTGCCAAACCTCACCAATCCAATGACGGTGACTTAAATATTTATTGAATGTGCCACAAGAGGGAGGAGAGCCTCAACTGGGGCTGGCACTGTAACACAGCTAAGTGCTGGCTCCGGGACAAGCCATGACCATTCCCCAGCAGACATAATCATGGCACAATTGAGAAGGCAAACAGCACGTGCAAGCTGCGCTTTAAAAGTATTTTTTTTTCGTTTTTATACCCTGAACCCACTGAAAATGGGTAAAAAGGGTATATTGTGTTTGTGCAAAATGTAAATGTATGTAACAGGCACAAGGAAGCATCTCCGACCCCATTAAGTATACATAATCTTGATCAGCATCAACAGTTGAGTCGATCTAGCCATGTCCGTCTGTCCGTCTGTCCGTCCGTCCGTCTGTCCATTTGTCCGTATATATGAACGCAAGGATCTCAGAACCTATAAGAGCTAGAGACTCTGATTTTAAATTTAGGTCCTCCTAGTACCCGCGCAGATCGAGTTTGTTTCCGATATTCCTTTACTTGCCCGGTTCCAAGTAATCGATAAAAATCGATATCGAAATCCTGTTTTTTGAGCAAATTGGATGAATATTAAGAGCTAGAGTCACCAAACTAGGTATGTTTATTCTAGAATAGTATATTTATATCAAGTATCTTTCATTTAATATCTATCGCTACCTCCCCGGGTTCAGGGTATCCTCTAGTCAGGAGCTCCCGCCTAGAACCTCTTACTTGTTTTTTTGTTCTTTCTAGAAACTGGCACCACCATGGATATAGATATTAGATAAGTAGGAGCAACAGATACAGCTGCGGATATGTACGCTGGGGCGTTCAGTAAACGTCTACAAATTGCTGCAGACGGGCTGGGCTAGCTTAGACAGAACGTCGACAACTGTTGCCTGCCATTGTAGCTATCAGTGTATAGAGAGGCACGGGCACGGGCACGTGGCGGAAGACGGGCTCGCAAATGAACCTTGAAAAGTCATCATTGATACAGCGCCGCGCCGGTTGGGCGACAGTCGCCTGCCTGTCTGTCTGTCTGGCTGTCTGTCTGGTTGGGTGACGACTATCTCGACTTTCCAACTGGAGATTGGTTGCATGTAGCACCAGAGCAATGCATACACATCACGTACGGACCCGACACCATGGCCACAACCCATTACGTTTTCACACAGTGAGACAGGCAGAGACAGTTGTCTCTCAGTGGCAATGTTTACTTTTTGCCGTCTGTTCTCGGCTCGGCTCGGCTGTGCCGCGTGCGGCGTCTTATTGGGTTTTACCCAAAACCCATTTAATAATCTCATTTTGCCACAATAACAGAAAATATGATTTTCGTTCGCAATCACAATCTGAGTCGCCAGGGCCACGGCCATTGCCATCAGAAGGGGAATCACACACACATACGTGACAGGGTTGGGGATGGGTTCAAATATATATGGATGGGGACCTTACGATTGCGACTGGGATTGGGAATGGGAATGGGAATGGCGCTCTGAGCGGTAAGTTCAACAAGTAATTGAATACGTACGTGCCGAGCATTTTCAATAATGAAAATTTTCCTGCCATTATTTATTGCGTGTTATCCTTTTTATGAATCCTATTAGTGGAATTACTTTTGGATTATACCTATTGTGTGCTGTCATGTCTTTGCACTGCTTATGAACTTCGGAATTGTTCTATGATCCTGCCATCATTAAATATATGTATATGCCCAAGTTACTTTTATTTACAATTTGCAATTACGTGTGCATCTATATTTTTGATGTCTTTGCCGGAAATTGCCTTTTTGATGTACTACCTATAGAATAATGTTCTTGCAATGTCACGGACATATGATTGATGCCACGGACTGATTTTTCTTTTCGAGCAGATTAGGCCGCAGGTGTGTCAAAATCCACCAAATTACTTGGCTAATTACGTTAGGGATTGCTCAAGTTGGGAATGATCGACTAGAAAATACCCTGAATGTAACGCTGAGCTACCTATGCATACATTTTAACATCAAATGCATATACAGTCCCGCATTAACACGCACTAACTGTACTGAACTGATCCAAAAAAAAAAGACTCTTTAAATATATTATATGTGTATTTACATATATAGATTATGCGTACGCAGATTTATGGGTCATCGCTTGCACGAAATTATCCTGCCATTTTTTGTTTTTTCGACTTTGACTTGACTCAGGGCTTAATTATTGCCTGTTCTCAATTTTGGTATCTCCGTATATATGTTATTAGCGGCTATAGCCCGGCCTTGCCCGTGGCACGTAAGTTATAAAATCAATGTTTTCAAAAAGCTTTGAAAATGATTTTGAAGCTGAGTGGACGGTAAACAAACTACTTTCATACTAACGTGTTCCGTCATTTTACCATTGTGTGGAATTTCCCAAATCGCTGAAACACGTAATCATTATATTCTTATGTAGAGCTTTGAAAAAAAGTTTGATGCAAACCGGACACAACAACAATGCACCAAACAAATTTTTAAAATGCACTTTCCACCGAAGAAGTTTAGATTTTGCGAAAAATGTGAAACACGTCTCATATGATTTTTTATGTAGATCCATGGAAATAAATTTGAGGGCGAAGGGCCACCCACCAAATCTTTGACTCCTATTTTCACCAAGGAGGAAAGGATTTTTTGAAAAGTGTGAAACATTCCTCAAAGGAAATTGAACAAATATCTTTGAAAATAAGTTTGAGGCCGATCGGATGGTTAGCAAAAAACTTTTATACAATCGTTTTTCGCGATTTTTCCACACTTGCGGGTGGAATTTCCCGAAACCCCGTCCTAACGTGCACCTTCATCACATAGAGTAACTACAGTGAAAATATCACTGTTTGGCTGTGCGTTTATCACCAATCAGTCAGTCAGTCAGTCAGGACAAACAGTATTATATAGAGAGATATATGTATGCATACGAGTAGGGGGTATCTTAGAAAGTGCTGGGTGGTGTTTACTCCGCGCATGGAAGGCCATTTAAGTGACTCGTAAATTGCTTGCCGTAAGCACAATTCATATTTATTTATGTAACTCTCTTTTCCCTCAATTTTATGGTAGATCTAATTAATTTGTTTTTAATTCAATTTAACTTAATGCCTTGAATAAAATGAGTGCCAGCAGCGGCTTCAGCTGCTTCTTGCTGTTGCTCCCCCGTCTTCCCATCCATCTTGCGCTTTCCCTCCGTGCACTCGAACTTATTCTCATTCCAATTCTCATACTCCATGCATCATCTTGTGGGGAATACTGTGCTGTTGTTGTTGTTTCCCTTCGCTTTGCGGGGAGCAGCGTTCCGCTTTTACTCGTATATAATGGCGCGCATTTACGCTGTTTATTGGCCTTAATGCCGGCTTGCAAACGAAATTTACATTTTAAAACAGTTTGCTGTGCTTTCTACTCCTTTGTGCCTCTCTCTCTCCTGCGCGGCACTCGCTCGCCATTTGTTTCAACATTTTCATTGGATTTAAGTGGAAATTCATGTGTACAAAAATTTGCGGCAGTAATTTACGGTCAATGAGCTCTGCAAAAGTTATTCATACGCAGCTGCAGCTGCAGCTGCTTCTCTCCAAGTCGATATTATATATTCGTTGCTTTCCCTTTTATTTTCATTCATTCTCTCCCTCTCTCTCTCTCTCTCTCTCTCTTTCTCTCTCTTTCTGTCTCTCTTTCTGTCTCTCTCTCTTTCTCTCTCTCTCTCTCTCCCTCTCTCTCTCTCTCTCTCTCTCTCGCTCTCACTATCGCTTGACCAGCTCGTACTTTCCAATCAAATGATCGGTATACTAGATCATTAGCATTACAATAGCCCGAAGTTATCGATCAGTGCTGAGTTTTGCACAGACCCGTATTTACAGCAAGGGGCCCGTCGTATTACGGAGAAAAGCATCAGTCAATGCTCATCTCTGCTTTGGACCGCAAACTAAATGTGCACAGAATTTGCCATAGACTGCAATTTCAGAAATTTAAGCCGCTAAAATGTCATTTATCGATTTTCCAGCATTGCCTTTCAATGTCGGGCCTTCTGTAAAATTAATAGCTTGCACCAGCCCCAACCTCGACTTAATAGCCACAGCCGTCGCCGTCGTCATCGTCAACGTCGCCTGTGGCCTGGTCTCAGCTCAAGGTAAACACATTTAGCCATGCATTCATTAATACGACAAATATTTGCGTGGCCAAACGCCGCCAAGAAGAGTTGGACATTTTAAGTAAATAGAATTAACAACAAAAGCTGACGAGCCTGTGGCCACCTAACCAAAGAGCAGCGAGCTTCTAAAATGCTAATTTTAAAAACAGGCTCCCTCAATAACTGCCCGCCAACTGGCCAAATGCGCGTGTCGTTACCGGTTACCAAAAAGGATGAGGACACAAACGCCGGCTAAAACATAATATTCAGGGAATAAACGACAGTGACAAAAGTGTGACTTTTTATGTCTTGAAACCCATTGAAAGTTTATGACAGGGTGTATGCAATATGTATTGTGCAAGTGTATGCAACATACAATAAGGGTTATTAAATATATATTCTCTTATGTCATACATGGAATGAGTTCATGATTGGTTTCCGTCCTTTTTTCATAATATTGAAAAAAATCGAGCAAAAATGGAGCAGAATCCACAAACTTGATATGTACCTGAATTTAACCCTGTGGAAATCTTTCCCCTTTCCGCGAAATGGAAAAAACCTTTTTCTTAAAAGTAAACTATTTGTTTGTCATATATCGAAATAAATCAAGAATACTTCTCCATATATAGTTTGCGGCAAAGCGAGAAGCACAGCTTCATTTTTGTATTGAAGGAATCTAGGATTTTCGTAACTTGAGCTGGGTTCAGGGTATCTCCTAGTCGGTCACCCTCTGCCGGCGCACTCTTACTTATTACCTTTCCTCCACTTTACGTCAGACGTCCGTGGTTAGCGGTTTGTATAAAGCTGGGCCTCGTGCACTGTGGCTGCCTTCTCTATTTGCCTTTCGCCAGCCATGTCAAAAGCAAAGCCACACGGGCGGACGCACTGCTGCCACTGCATCCATGTTGAATTGGCGTTGACTTATTGGTCTGCCGCACAAACGCTTACAAGTAAATATGTATAAGTACATATTTATATGGGCGCCGGTGATCAGCATCAATAGCTTTACTTAATTCATAGCAGGCCGCGAGATTAATGGTCCTGTGATCGTGGTACAGCTACAAAACACTCTGCACAAGGCCCACGAGTTATGCAGCTGGATTAATTGTATTTGTATTGCTTCCCACGGCTCGTTTGTTGTGCCGGATGATAGACATTTGGCAGCGGTGTTGTGGTCAACACTGATTTAATTGTGCCCACCAGGAGCTGAAGCTGGAAACGCAGCTTTATACCCTCAACCCATTCAAAATGGGCAATAAGGGAGGCCTGGGTTGATGGAAATGTATGTGACAGGTAGAGGGAAGTATGTCCGACTTATATCTTAATTCGAAAGACGAACTAAGTCGATCTAGCCATCTCAATCCGTCTTTCCCCGTCCTTTGTGGGAACGCGTGGATTTCGCCTACTTTTAAAGCTAGCGAGCTTAAATTAAAAATAAATATTCTCCTACTCCATGTGCAGAAAGAGAGTATATCATGCGTTAACTTCCATATGGAGAAATGGTTTTAAGCATAAGTCAAAGTTTATAGAATTAAAAAACCAGGGTATCCCGCTAGTCGGGAAACTTCCATCTAGAAATACATATATATATATATTCATTAATAAATATGTACATATATGCATATATGTTACGCACAAAAGCAACAAGATACATTTTTATATGTAAATTTAAGTTATATATACATATATTTATAGATATATATGTATATATATATATATGTATATCTGTTCATTGTGTACACTGACCGACCAACCGATATTCATGCGGCCATTGTTGCGTTGTTGTTAGCAGTGAATTTTAATCCCCTTTGGCTCAACGTCATGTATTTGTTGTTACTGTAGCTGCTGTTATTGCTGATGTTGTTGTTGCTGTTGTTGTTGTTGTTTTAATGCCAAGCACAAACGGTGGCAGGCAGTTTCTTTAACGGGATTCGGATGTTGTTGCTTTTATTGCGCAGTTTGGCGCTGCCCGCTGCTGTTATCGTTATTGTTGTTGTTGTTGTTGTTGTCTTCATTCATCAGAATGGAACCTTGAATAATTAAAAGCAGTTTCTGATTACCTACCACATCGTTATACGCTCACAATCACAATCTATACACACCAGCACACAGCCACCCACACACACACTCACACATAGACACACACATATAGATACGCATACATACGTGAGTGCACGTAACGGAAGGAGGCTGCTCTTCTGTTGTGTGCGTGTCTCTAATTAAACGGCAAACAGGATTCGAGTTGAGTTGAAAGCGCAACGAAACAGGAAACGGAAGCCAGTCGCCATGCAAGCGGCCAGCAGACACACAAACACATACATATACAACACGCCACATGCACACATACAAATACCCATGATGGCGTTTGTTTGCGAGGCTAAGCAGCCATAGACATGGCGGCCAGTGCAACAGTCAGTTGTGTGACCTCCACAAAGTCAGTTGTTGTTGTTGATCTCGTTGTAGTTATTGTTGTTTTTGCTTTTGCTTTTTTTGTAGCAATTTACGCCCAGCTCATTTTGCCATCATTGCAAGCCCTTCTACCTATTTTATTATTTTTTGCATCTGCCTTTTTATACCCTGAACCCATTAAAAATGGGTAAAAAGGGTATATTGTATTTCTGCAAAATGCAAATGTATGAAACAGGCAGAAGGAAGCATCTCCGACCCCATAAAGTATATATATTCTTGATCAGCATCAATAGCCGAGTCGATCTAGCCATGTCCGTCTGTCTGTCCGTCCGTCCGTTTGTCCGTATGTATGAACGCAAGGATCTCAGAGCCTGAAAAAGCTAGAGACTGAAATTTTAGATGTTGGTGCTCCTAGTGCCTGCGGAGATCGAGTTTGTTTCTGATAATCGATAACTTACTCCGTTTCCAAGCAATCGATAAAAATGTATATCGAAATCCTGTTTTTTAAGCAATTTTGGTAAATAATAAGAGCTAGAGTCACCAAACTTGACATGTAACTTCTAGAATAGTATATATATTTGCATTTGGTGTTGGAAGAAGAGGGTTCAGGGTATCCCCTAGTCGGGAGCTTCCGACTAGAACCTCTTACTTGTTTTTTTTTCTATCACCTGCCAAAGCAAAGTCATACGCCCTTTCCTTTTGTCCCTTGACAGTTGCTCATTGTGGTTTAAACACTGGTCAACTGGCCACAAATTACGTAATTCGATGTGCACTGGCAAAAATACATGCATGCATATTTTCACGTCTATTCGAATGTACTTGCATTTACATAATTAAAAGATTTTATTTACACAAAGTGGAGTTTTGAAAAAAATGGAGAGGAAAACGATTGTGAAAGTTTTGTATTAAAAACTTCAAGTGTGCTTGACTAGCAGGAAGTCGTCGGTTCAAAACCGGCAGTATTGTTCAACTCTTATACTATCTGTTAATTATTTAACATTTTACAAAAAAATCAATGCGCGTGAAGCAATTTGAGGGGTTTTCTATCCGCCCGAAATAGGCGCAAATTACACACAAATTGCCATTTCCAGCATTATTCATTCGATCCGGGCGACATCGGTAATTTTCGCATGTGTAATTTAAATTTATAAACATAGGTACTACTTGGAAGCTAAGATCATATATATTCTGATGCAGCCACGGTTACAAAACATCATTCGGTGAGTGTGGGTTCGGGTTTCAGATGTTTCGGGATGCATTAACGAAACGAATAGGTACAGGTGTACTTCCTAGCACCTGGATGGGGGCACTAGAAGTGTGAAAATGGTGCAAATGTGGCTCATGCAGGCAAAACTAAAAATGTTTAATGCCAGGGCATGTGCAGCGCTTATTTTGAATTGCCAACATTGTTAGCTTGGACTCCGAACTTAAACCAATCGCATTGCAACTTTGTAACTTTATTGGGCATCAAAACTAACAAAATGAAATGATTTTCACTAGGACTAGCTAAGAAGAAGAAGAGCCAGCTTTTCCTCAAGATTTCCTTGGTGGCAGTAAAAATCATTAGCATACTTAGCCAGCCAGCCGAGCTGCTGACAAAGGTGAAGCGTGGTAATTATAAAGTATTTCATCGCCCTTTTTGACATCTTTCGTAGGCTTATACGCTAAGTCAGGTTAATATCGTGGCTGGGCTATTTAAGATACCTGCTGCTGCACAGTTGCTGAAAAATAATTACTTAATAAACTGCAAACGAGTTGGCAGTTTTCCTTAATTGGATGCGTTTCCACCAAACGGTAAAATCCTTTAATTTTTGCAACTACCTTGCAAATAGCCTAGCTGGCAAAATTAATCTTGATTATTGCTTTCTTTCTTTTTTTTATGAAGCAGGGCTCTTCAGCTGATTAGCAGTTTTAGCTGGGCTAAAGCTGTCAGACTAAAGCATACATACGGATTGTCGCATTCATTAGGGAAAACAGCAGGTGATACGCACCTGGTGTGCCTGCCGCAGCTGCTGTTGGTGCCCAAATTATAATTTATAACAGCCAGCGGTCTGTTTTTTTTTGCCTTATTCTAGTATTTCTTTACTCTTGAGTTTCTAAGAGGGGGCACTCGCGCCACCGGAAACGGAAGTCGCTGAAATGCGCGCTGAAAATTTCAAAATAATGAGTGCCTCGTGCCAGGCGCTGCCTCTACTGCTGCTGTTGTTGTTGTTGTTGCGACTACCTGTGATTCTGCTGCGCTAAGCCGCCTTGGCCGCGGACTGCTCCACTTTATGACCCATTGTTGCTGTTTGCGCATTGCGATGCGTCGTCGCGTGTGATTTTGATTAAGCGTCGCTTGTTTGCGCAAACCCAAGCAAAGTAAAACCCGAATAGCAACGAAATGAAAAGTGGAAAAGCGTACCTCTGCTCAAAGCCAGTGCGCCTCGCCGCCACACAAATGTTTATGGAAAGCAAATAAGAGTACTTTTGTCGGAGTGCCCGACCAGGAGATATCCCGAACACAGAGCCCAAACTCTGCCCCTATAACCATTAAGGCTGCCTTCCAAACAAACAGCGGCTGTGCTCCCGACTATTCCTGCGAAAAGCATTCTACATTCTTAATCCAATCCTCCTGGAAATAAATGATGCGAGTCATGCAAAACTGAACTATATAGAGTTACTATATAAAAATGGTCACTTCAGGTCGCTGAGTCTCCAGTTAATAGATCGAAGAATGGAAATGCGAGTTATCCAAAAGTGAAATTTATATACATAGTTACTATATAAAACAAGTAAGAGGTTCTAGCCGGGAGCTCCCGACTAGGGGATACCCTGAACTCTCTTCTTCCAACACCAAATGCAAATATATATACTATTCTAGAAGTTACATTATGATGCTGATCAAGAATATGTACACTTTATAGGGTCGGAAATGCTTCCTTCTGCCTGCTACATACATTTGCACAAATACATTTTACCTTTTTTACCCATTTTTAATGGGTTCAGGGTATAAAAAAATACAATAAAAATATCTGGGTCTCCAGTTGACAGATAAAAGCAAAGACATCGCAGGTTCGATTCAGCTTGTTGACCCGATCAAGGACTAGAGATGCTTCCTTCTGTCAACTCCCTGTCACTATACTCTCTTTTTCCTCATTTTCAATGGGTATAGGAAATGCAAAATTACAAACCACACAAAAGATGTGTGCATTCCTTAGTTTTGCCAATTTATCGTTGTGGTATCAACGTAGTCCCATTGTGCGGCATTAGTGCCAGTAATATGCACATCTGCACGCACATTTCTACATAATATATTTAAACATATCAAGGAAAATATTTTTTTTTTGGGGCAATGTTAGCTTGAGCTCCAACAAATTTGGTCATTGCTTTTGCGTTTTTGCAGGACAGCATACGGCGAGAATACGGTTGACTGGGCAGGGCGCTAATCAACTCATGGAATACCATTTTGTCGGTCACTTTGTGCGTGTGTGCCCCAATATTTGCTATTAGCTATTGAGTCATTGCCCAGACAGCTGCTTAGTGAGATGAGCGCGATAAAGCAGCCAAGCGGAAGCAAGTCGACACTTTAATTGAAATTGTGTCAGCATATAGTTGACATCGGATTGTGTGTTATTGCCCAAACTGATCTACATATTGGGCGATTACCGCCAGCAGGGGAGAAAATCGAATCATAAACGGCATGGGGATACACATTAGAGTTGAGTTTAGGCCGTGTTTTCACTGTGGCACGACTGGCCAGCAGCGGGAAGAGGGCCATCTCTAATGCAGCAATAACAAGTAAGAGGTTCTAGTCGGGAGCTACCGACTAGGGCGTACCCTTTACCCTCTTCTTCCAACACCAAATGCAAATATATATATATATATATACTATTCTAAAATAAACATATCAAGTTTGGTGACTCTAGCTCTTAATATTTATCAAAATTGCTCAAAAAACAGGATTTCGATAACGATTTTGTATCGATTACTTGGAAACGGGGCAAGTTATCGAATATCGGAAACAAACTCGATCTGCGCGGCACTAAAAGGACCTACAGCTTAAATCAAGTCTCTAGCTCTTGTAGGTGCTGAGATCCTTGCATTCATACATACGGACAGACGGACGGAAATGGCTAGATCGATTCGGCTGTTGCTGCTGATCAAGAATATATGTATATACTTTATGGGGTCGGAGATGCTTCCTTCTGCCTGTTACATACATTTGCACAAATACATTATACCCTTTGTACCCATTTTAAATGGGTTCAGGGTATAAAAATGTTATGAGGTATTTCGAATTAAACCTTGTCGAAAGAAAGTGAAAGTGAAAGCATTAGCCAAACTGGCGGCGGCAACGTTCGTTTAATGAGCTTAAATGTTGAGAAATTATTATTATTCTTGTATAACCAATTCTTGAAAGTTTGTTTAGTGTTCGTGTCGTAAAAGCTCAGCCGTGCTCATCTCTTATATAGATGCGGATAGAAAGACGGCTCTCTGCTTTCTGAAAGGTTGGCCGTGTTTTCAGATTCAGTGCGTAAATCTGTTAGAAATGACAGTTCGAATGTTCTATGCTCGGAATGTTAAGCGCGTAGACAAGTGTAATTGCAAGAAAACTGGCTGACAATCTATTCGCAAAGGGGTCGAGAAACTGGCTGGTTAAGGGCGGCCTTGTCAATCATATAACTAAATATTTAAGTACTTTGCCCCCCCGCCCCCGCGCCGGTCATTTTATTTGTGTGCACGTGCCCTCCGAGCCGCCAACCCTCTGATAAACGATCCAAAAAATGTGGTTAACACGTGTGCCAGCTAGCCCTTGGAGCTGCCGGCCTTTGCCAGTTCGGCATATACACATATCATATATGCACAAGTATATATATTTATATATATATATATATATTTATACATATGGGAGTACGCGCTCGCGCACATATTTGCGCAATCCCATGCACACAGCCCCCCCCTCCCCCCCAACACACACTCACACATTATGCCCAAGCAGCCAATGTCATATTTGCGAAAGTGCAATAAATTTCATATGAAGTTCGTAATCGATTTTGACTTATTGAAACATTATGATTGAAAGACATTTATGAGTGTACGGCAAGGTCTCTAGGGGGTCAATGCCAACAGAAACGTTGACAGGCGTGTGGTTTGGGAAAGAAAGGGGCGGTATTTTCACAACATCTCGATTTGGGGGTAAATCGCACAATCATCAGTTATTAGGGCGACCTCGGAAGTCGTAAGGAAGCCAGTAAACACATAACATAAAAACGCAATGCAGACATTGGCCTGGCAGCAGCGGTCATATCAGTGGGTTAGTATGCGTGCTTCTTGGGCATGGCAATAACAGAGCTAAGCTGACAGGATATAAGTTCGTTTATACATATGTATGTACATATAGATTCGAGCTTGAACGGAAATCGAATGTGTGTGGGTTTGTGGAGTTCGCCCCCAACATCAATGTCAATTGGCGTCGAGCTGTGAACCCGCCAAACGAAAAGCCAACAAATCTTTGAAAACAAAACATAACATAAAAAACACAACAACAACATCAACAAGTAAAGGTTCTAGTCGGGAGCTCCCGACTTAGTGATACCCTAAACTCTCTTCTTTCAACATCAAATGCAGATATATATACTATTCCAGAAGCTACATGTCAAGTTTGGTGACTCTTGCTCTTATTATTTACCAAAATTGCTCAAAAAACAGGATTTCGATATAGATTTTTATCGATTACTTGGAAACGGGGCGAGTTAAGGAATATCGGTAAGAAACTCGATCAGCGCGGGCACAAGGAGGACCTACTGCTAAAATTTCTCTAGCTCTTATAGGTTCTGAGATCCTTGTGTTCGTATATACGGACGGACAGATGGACGAACAGACGGCCGGACAGACGGGCTGTTGTTGCTCATCAACAATATATATACTTTATGGGGCCGGAGATGCTTCCTTCTGCCTGTTACATACATTGGCACAAATACAATATACCCTTTTTTCCCATTTTTAATGGGTTCAGGGTATAAAAAGGTGCTCGGTCAATGGGCTGGCACTCAAAGTGAGGATGGGAGCTAGGAGCTAGGCAATCGTTGGGGTATTAAATTGGGCTGTAAGCACGTAGATAATGTGGCTTATACGATTCAATATGCGCTCAAAGGCCGCACCTCCCTCCTACAGACCTATTTCACTTAGCTGCCAGCCAGCCCCCTCCCCCTCCCCGTCCCCGTCCCCCAAAGCCCTGCTCACGCATAACTGGCTGCCATTCCATGTTTTCCACCTTTTGGCGTTCGATTCTCAGCCCTAAGATCCCACTTCAGCTCTAGCTCCAGCTCCAGCTCCTGTCCCGCCTGTATCTGTATGTGTCTTTTCATTATATTCCTTGGCGTCCTGTCAAGTGTGTGGTTCGTGTCTCTGTTGTTTGGCTTGTATTGCCTTTATTTTTGTTTGCCTGTGCCATGTTTTCCTTTTGCGTGTAGTTTTATTTGCGGCTCGTAAAAAATGGACACTCAAATGTTTGCTCACATTCCCTTTATTTATTTGGCTCGAGTATTTGCTCGGTATCCCACTGACATTTTTATTCGCTGTCAATGAATTTAACATGTTTGTTGAATGTCAAGCTTGTCGGGCATGTAAACGCCTTGCTACAGATCTATTTTCTCGATATAACTGCCGAACTAAGGGTCTGAAAGCCCTTGTTATATATGCTTAATACCAAATTCGTTTGGGTTCGCAGTGTTAAATATTTACATATCAATTGAGGCGGCAGAAATCTTTTGATTTTTAACAGAAACACAAGTTCATTTTCGGCGTGTCATAGGTTAAGCTCCTCAATAAACTTAATAAAAAAAATATATATATATAAATTAAAGAATTAAAAATGAAATTTGATGGGAAGTCGGGGCTTAAAACAGAACCGGAAGCCGCATCAAAACATGTCCTTTTATAAAAATAGGCAAACAGGTGTAAATAATTTGGTTTCTAATAATTTAGGTAAAATTATTAATTAAAAATTGATTTTTATACCCCGAGCCCATTAAAAATGGGTAAATCGAGCCATGTCCGTCTGTCTGTCCGTCTGTATGTACGTCCGTCCGTCTGTCCGTATGTATGAACGGAAGGACATCATAAATCATAAGAGCTAAAGGCTGAAATTTTAGCTGTAGGTCCTCCTAGTGCCGCGCAGATCGAGTTTGTTTCCGATATTCGATAACTTGTCCCGTTTCCAAGTAATCGATACAAATCGATATCGATATCCTGTTTCTTAAGCAATTTTGGTAAATAATAAGAGCTAGAGTCACCAAACTTAACATTTAGCTTCTTGAATAGTATATATATTTGCATTTGGTGTTGGAAGAAGAGGGTTCAGGGTATCCCCTAGTCGGGAGCTCCCGACTAGAACCTCTTACTTGTTTAATAGTAAAATTTTGAAAATATATGATGAAGCAATGTTGCCAAAAGCTAGATTCAGCGATGTGAAAAACCAGCTTCACTTCAACTTCAGTATGAATCGTGACCATGTTTGAGCTTGGAAGTTCAAGTTTAGCATTCTTTATTATTGCCATATAACGAATGACTTTCTCGGCTGAGAGCTGATGTGTTTTTCGTCCAAGCAATCTGTTATTGGGAAGTCGCCTTGGATTGGCGTTAAGGGACAGTTTGAATAAAAATTCTTTCAGATTTTTTGTTGTTGCTAACTGCATGCAATAAACATCAATAAGAGCAACAACAGCCGGGGCACGCACTGAGTGAATCCTTTAACGCATAATTTACAAAGTGGATTTTAATTAAAAATACTCATGCAAACCTTAGCTATTTTAATTGAAGCTTAATGACGTCACGGCAGGGTCTTTGGCCGACGATTTAGTGTGAAAGGGGGCCAAGAACGCGCACAAGAATGAGCACGGGAACAGGCACGGGAAGGGGAACGGGCAGGGGAACGGGAAGGGGAACGGGAAAGGGAACAGTAATTAAGCGTGCCAGTAAACTTGACTTGTCTTTCAGCTAACACGTCCATGTCATGCAAAGGAGTTCATAAAAGCAAATGTACTGAAGCAGAGCGATAACAGGAAATAACATTGTTGATACGACCCACTGGCAGAGGAGGAGGTGAAAATAAAACACGTCGAATGATGAAATTACTTAAAAACTACTTATTTCATGATGAGATTTACTGATGACAAACGCCATATGCCATACCGTAGCAATACGCAATATTTATTGTTGTTTGTTATTTCCATTGAATATGAAAAAAAGGGGCATATTGGTTGCGTTCAACAGTAGGTTAAAAGTAGTAAGAGGCATATCTGACTCCATAAAGCGTGTATGTTTTTGATCAGCACGATAAACTGAGTTGATATTGTCATGTGCGCATGTCTCTGAAGGAGTCACTCTAGGAAACTACAAAAGCTAGTTATTGACATCTCATCTCCTTTGCTTTATATCGATAAATGCCGTTTTGAGATGTTTTTTATGGATGACTCGAAGAGTATAAGATACAGATACACCTTTCTTATATATATATATATATATTTAGGTTCTCTTTCCGGCAAAACAAAACGACTAAAAATAACGAAGCTGACCAGAACTGCATTTCTTATAAAGTATTGCTGGGGGAAAAGAAGCACAGTGTTGTGAATAAATAATTGTAAAGAAGAAGGTTCTAATTCAGTTTGACGTTTGGTTCAGGGTATCTTTTTTTCTTGCACTCCCAAATCTAGAAAACTTTTCCTTCTTTCTTGTACGAAAATCAAGCATCCTATGGCCTTATTGTGTCTATATTTCTGTGTATATGCGAACGTACATATATATATATATATATATATATATATATATATATATATATATATATATATATTTATATATATATATATACTGTAATTGGATGAGGCTTTAGTTAAATAGAAATGTGAATATTGCATGTTGCGTTGTTGCATTTCTTGGAGGGATTTTCGTTGCATTTGGCCAGCTTGTGGCCTGCAGAGTAAGAGCAGGGTTCATTTTTTTGTGGCGAATCGTTTGCCATTTCCCATTCTCAACTAATTAGTGGCGGGCTCCTCGACTTGCTGACCGGGCTGGCGGGGTCACTGATGCTGAGAAAGTGTGTGTGCGACAAAAATTGTGGACACATCGTAAGCTGATTAGACCACAAAACGATGTGGGGCGTGCAAAGCTCGCATTTAATGGGGCTGCCAAGTTAATGAGACTTAATGTTATGATGATTTCAATTAGGTAGTATCAGTAACAGGCATACACAGAGGCCAGTACGAATTCACGCTTCACAGAACAATACTAATACTAATAAAAAGAAAATCTATATTTTAGAAATGGAACAGAATGGACAAATGCTGTGCAATTATCTTTACGTATTGTCCGTTTTCCGGCAAAAAATTGCCTCGGAAATGGCTAATAGCAAATGAAAGCCACCGGAGCAAAAGGGTGACTATGATAGAGCTGTCGCCTGTTACCGCTGCTTATGTAAATGAAGTTAACGTATGGCTAATGTGGCTGTAAAAAATTAATTATTCGAGAATTCGAATGGGCCAAAAAGGGGGCTGTTGTGGCTGTTGCACAAACAGAGCCCGGCCATAACTGGCTTTGACAGGCGTCGCTATTTTTGTGGGTGCCAGCATTGGGCGGGCCAGAATGCCGTGTATGCCAGTAGGTGGCAAACGGTCTTCTGGCAGCTTCTTCTTCTGCAGCTGCTCTTACTGTTGTTTGACCTAACAACGCTTCGCCTGTCGACTGTTTATGTGGCTGGCGGCTGCTTTGTTTAAACTTGTGTGCAAAACTTTAACAACAACAGCAACAGAAATAACAACAATGCTAAAATGCCATCATTACCAAGCGACAAAAGTTGGTCCTTTAACTGCTGCCACCAGCAGCAGCAGCAACAGCAGCAGCAACAGCAGCAGCAACCGCCGCAGCCGCAGCAGCAGTAACAATGGCAGCCGCCGCCGGCAATGTGAAGTACTCCTTGACTCTTCCGTATAGGCAAATGAAGTGAACGGCGTGGCTCTGATTCTGCTGCCGCTTCTGTTGCTGCTCAAAAATAAAATACATACATAAATATAAACAAGTAAGAGGTTCTAGTCGGGAGGTCCCGACTACGGGATACCCTGAACCCTCTTCTTCCAACACCAAATGCAAATATATATACTATTCAAGAAGCTAAATGTTAAGTATGGTGACTCTAGCTCTTATTATTTACCAAAATTGCTCAAAAAACAGGATTTCGATATCGATTTTTGACGATTACTTGGAAACGGGGCAAATTATCGAATTTCCTTCCTTCTGCCTGTTACATACATTTACATTTTGCACAAATAAAATATACCCTTTTTACCCATTTTTAATGGGTTCAGGGTATAATAAGAACCAGTAAGACTGCTCTAGTCGGAAGAGTTCGATTAACAGCTGCTCTGTACATCACGAACACATGCTTACACACGTTCACATACAAAGCAGAAAATTGTAAAAACAATTTAAATATATTCTTAATCGGCCTAACTTCATTATATGATACACCCTACATACCAGGTGTGATGTGTTTAGCTCTATAATTATCGGGGTATGTTTAAAAGGCACGTCTCAAAGTCGATATTTATCGATATAATGAACATGGTAGGGATCCTTAGCTTTTGTAGTTTCCCAGATCGACTCCGCCTGTTGCCTTGATCAAGAATTTATATATTTATATATATATATATACTTTATGGGGTCGAAGATGCTGCCTTTTGGCAGTTACATACACTTGCACAAAACGATTTCAGTTTTTTACTTATTTTCAATGGGTTCAGGGTATAATAAAAAAAAGGATCCCAGTGCTCATACAGTGAAAGAACGACAAAAACTATGCGTACAATGCCGGCAAACAAAAGGCGCGTATCCGCACACGGTCACAGTGTCACAGCAAAGTTTCCACCCAGAGAAAGCCACGACAGTACCGCTGACAATAGAAATGCGTTCGTAAAAGTGTTTTTTTTTGGTGCGATGCATGAGTTTTCCATTTGATTTCCGTTTGCCCCACTATTTTCACACCACGTGCTGTTAGCTTAGCCCGGACCCGGACCCGGACCCGGACCCGCACCCGGACCCGGGCAAACGATGGCGCCACGGAGCGTATGTTTGTACACAAAAGGATTAAGTTGGGTCTCTCTCTTCTTTCCCACCTTCGATGATGTGCTTCGTATGAAATGGCTTCATTTGCGTTTAGTAATGATATGGGGCTGGACTGGACTGAGCTTGTGCCACGGCAAATGCATTTCACGTACTCTGGACACCTATACTTATGTAAAACTCCACAAAATTAACATATGTGTATATGTACTTATGTCGCTTTCATACACTGTTTTATTTTTCCTTTTTCTATGCCTAGATTTTTCGAATATGACACTTTACTGTGTGGTCGGTCCTTGCTTTTATATTAACTAACAACTTTTCCCCTTAGAGAGGTGGATTTTGCGAAAAGGATGATACACGTCTCAAATACATTTTTACAAAGATATTCGAAAATTAATTAGAAGCCGATCAGAAGGTAATCCAAAATTGGCTGATACACGATCTTGAACTTATTAATTTGGAGAAATTACTTAATTTGAATACAAAATGAACTTAATTTGCCGTTGACAAGCACACAAGGAATTTCTTTCGGTGCATTTTATGCGCACACCAAGGGGAGTATTTTTATTATTATTTGTTCTCTAAGTTGACTTCGAATTGCCAAAATTCAATTGGGTAAACTTTTTGCGGTTCGTGGGTTAGGCATTTAACATTTTGATTCAAATAGTAAATGGTAAGCCGGCTTCTTCATATTGGAAGTTATTTAACCTTTTTGCGTGTGGTTCAATTCAATTAAAGCCAAATGATAGTGGGAACTATGTTCGATTAGTTAATACTTTGCACATAAATCTTCATTTGGCGGCAGCAATTAAAAATTATCTTTAATTGGCACGTGCAAATGGTTGCAAGGCAGGGACAGGGTAAGGTCCTGCGGCAAGCTGGCTTCATGAACTTCTGCACGTCTTATCGCTGCTATTTGGGGTACAAATCGTGCTACGCGGCACACCTGCCGCTTGACTTTTGAAAGGCAACCCACACACACACACATACACACCCACACATACGCACACATATACATTTGTATATAGACGGGGATAGATGAAGCAAGTGGCGTGCAGAAAGGAGCAAAAATGTAATTCGGATTTAATTGCCTGTTAACACGCACTCGCGCACAGCGGGCACCGGCAACAGCTCGTAAAAAGCGCACAAAAACTGGCAGTCAGGTGGGTAAATTGGGTGCAGGAGGAGGAGGTGGGCAGGGACAGCGACAGCAATGAGTTAAAACAAGAGGAAACAGTTAAGCGCGGCACTCACAAAATGAACAGCTCGTAATTTAAACAGCAAATTGTAGGATACCCTTGGGCGCGCCAGCGGCTCAGTTTTGTTTTAGCTTGTTTAGCTGCTGAAGGGTATCTGCTAAAAAACCAAAAAAAAAAAAACGAAAGAGAAGGGCTATCTTCGGTACGCCGAATATCTAATACCCTTGCAGACCCAACCTTTTTATACAGCTCATAGTGATTTGCCCGTATCTAAGAAGCACGGGGTAAATAGTTTATGCTGAGTTTGGTCAAGGTATCTTGATAAACAAAAAAGTTTTTATACAAGAACCTAGGTTAGGAACCGATCGTTCCTATGGCAGCTATATGATATAGTAGTCCGATGTAAATAAGATTTTTCAAAAATGAAGGGAGCATTCTGAAAATCTCTAAATGCCGTGTTAAATCAAAATATTTTAAATGACAAAAATATTTCTCCATACGACTACTTTATTTTCGAGCGATCGTTTCTATGGCAGCTATATGGTATAGTGGTTCGATGTTGATACGATTTGGCGTATATATATGAGGAGCATAGTAAAACTAATAAATATAGAGTTTGGTCAAGATATCTTGATAAACAAAAAGGTTTCTCATACAAGAACCTACTTTTCGACGATCGTTCCTATGGCAGCTATGTGATATAGTAGTCCGATCGTTTCTATGGCAGCTATATGGTATAGTGGTCCGATGTTGATAGGATTTGGCATATATATATGAGGAGCATAGTAAAACTAATAAATATAGAGTTTGGTCAAGATATCTTGATAAACAAAAAGGTTTCTCATACAAGAACCTACTTTTCGACGATCGTTCCTATGGCAGCTATGTGATATAGTAGTTTGATCCAGCTGGTTCCGACATATGTACTTCGGTCAACAGAAAGAGGGAGGGCAAAGTTTAATAAAGATAGCTTTGAAATTGAGAGAAACACAGAAACACAGAAACAGACAGACGGACGGATGGACATGGCTATATCAACTCGGCTGTTGATACTGATCAAGAATATATATACTTTTTGCGTTACACATTTCACGACAAAATTATAATACCCGCTGCAAGGGTATAAAAATAGTAAAATAGAAAACGAAAAAAAGGGGAATGAACTTTTAAAACTCTGTTCAAAGCAGATAAGCACCCAGTAATGGTACGTACTATTTCTTATCGGATGCACCACGCAGGAAAACTGTTTTGAATAACTATTCGAATTTACCGAATTTCCGAAAAAAAATATATATTGTCTGACATTAATCAGACAGAAGAAAGCAGGTGGCAAGTGGCAAGTGGCCAGCGGAATGTGCTGTGCCTAGCTCGAGTCGAGTCGAACACTCGGCGAAAGAAGTGCCGATGTGCCGGGCCAGGCATAAGCCGCAGATAGGCACCGTGATATGCGCCAACCGACATTCATTACGACATAAATTCGTTTAGGTGCTGGTGCTGCCTGCCTCCCCCCTTTCCGACAGACTGAAACTGGCGCCAGCCCTGGCACCGATAAGACAAGACACCCGGACCCGCCCGGGCCTGCCCGGGATGGCAGCACTCGCCCGAAACACCCAACGCCAACGTTCTGCCCTGCTTCCTTTTATAGCCTGAGCTCCTTGATAAATAGGTGAAAGGGTATAATGGTCTGCTGTTGCCAATGTATGCGGCATGCAGAGGGGGTATCTCCGCCCTCATAAAGCCTATATACGTATATTCTCTAGCCATGTCCGCCTGTCTCGACATCAATAAAAATTGATTTCGTGGCATATTTTTAATTTGAAGAGTTCCATACCAAAATTGGTGTGTATGTTCTAGTATAATATAAAACATAGACTAGGAATACTTTTACTTTTTGGATACCTCCGCCCACTGGAGAAAGCTAATATATATACGCTTTTGGACACTCTCACTTAGTCATATTAAAGCACTGGAAACTTCATTAAGAGTGAACTATAAAAACCGTAGTTGATCAGAATAGCCTATCACATACAAAGAAGAAGTAGAAAGTGCATATATTATTTTATCGGCAGCTCGGCGTTTAAGATATCTGCTAGTCGGGCAGTCCCAACGATCTCTCGTCCTTCTACTTGTTTTCTATGCCGATAATGGCATTGCTGCACGCATAACGCAAAAGTGCTGCATACTCCAAGGGGCTACCCGAATTGGCAACTCACATTTGATACTCTTATGCTTATATGCAGCATACATACATATATATGTACATGTGCGTCATACATATACAGGCGAGAGTATTTCAACCAAAGAGCACATCGTTTGCTCTAACTACATTGTCTGTTTGCATGCAAATAAATTAAAGCACGCGCGCTTTTCAACCCACAACTAGCACCCCCCCCCCTCTTGCCCCTTGTCGCCACCCCCCATCCCTTTTGCCCCACCAGCACCACATGCACTGCGATACGGAAAAACGGCTGAAGGACTCACACTACCCTGCATGTGCTCAGCTTAGCTGTCAGCTGCAATGTGAGGCTTGCGATACAAACTTACGTATTTAATAACTTAATAAATGCATTATACGATGGGCGAATTATGCTTACGGATGTTGGAATGTTAGCAGCAAAAAAATATATAGCGGCAACAGGCCAGCAGAATGCACTACTGCGGACTGCAGATATCATTTTGTGTCATATTCAATGAATATGTAAGGCGCAAGGCCACAAACTCCATGTGCCAAAATAATTGGGACACAAAAATAAGCAGCAATATGCCCATGTAATATACATATATAAGGTTAAGTCGCAGCCCTGTTGAGCATTTATTGAAGAACAGAAGGAGATACAGTCAGTTACTTAGTCTAAAATTGCATCGGTCTGAGTATTTTTAGTTTACTTCCTTCTGTATATGAATCTCTACAAATAAAACCATATAAATAATAACCGTAAAAGCTAAGAACCTACAATTCTTACTATAGTTACCTTATGTTCTGTATGTGCATTCCAAGAGGGTGTTCTTTAAAAACTGCCCAAAAAATCTTTGAAACGCATTTTTCACTGAGGAAGCTTTGATTTTGTGAAAAGTGTGAAGCACGTCTCAATTGGATTTACATATAAATCCTTCGAAATGAATTTGAGCACGAAACGTCACTCGCCAAAAGTTTGACCCCTATTTCCACCAAGCAGGAATGCAATTTTCGTGAAGTGTGAAACACCCCTCAAATTAATTTGAACAAATATCTTTAAAAATGAATTTGTGGCCGATCGGATGGTAAACAAAAAAGTTTTATACAAACGCCTTTCGCGCTTTTTCCACAAATGCGGGTGGAATTTCTTGAGACCCCGTCTTAACGTGCCGTTTCATCACATAGAGTAACTACAGTGAAAATATCAGCTTCCTTACTCTTACGGCTTGGGCTGTACGTTGATTGCCAATCAGTCAGTCAGTCAGGACAAACAGTTTAGCATTTAGTCAGACATTAAAGATATATAAACTTAAGAGTGCTGACAAAAAACCTAGGAAATCGGATACACAGAAGATGGTCGGGAATTGCTCACGTAAAAGCAGGGTGAAGAGCGTAAAAGAGGAAATGTCCTCAGCGACGCGAAAACGAACACGACGACTAAGAGTAATAAATATGTGTTGGTTACAGCGTCTAGCTCTTCTAACGGTTGACAACAAAAAACAGTTTTACATAATTGCCCACTCAAAAGTCGGTTAAGACAATGAACTTGTGTGTGTATAGAGAAGCACGAATAGTCCCAGTTTTGGTGTGTGTTGCACAAAGTTTCGAGCGTATAAGGAATTGCATAGGTGTAGACCTTGTCCTCAACAATGCCGCAACAATTTGAATAACTAAAAGTGATCTGATGGGGAGTATCCGGCTGTTAGGTACCAACAAAACAGTGCCGAACTGCCGTTGGAAACATTAAAGCTTCCAAACATGTACATACAAAGTCATCGACATTTGCTGTCATCGATGTTTATCGAATTCATTGATAAATGACTTAAAGAATGGTCTCCAATTCTAGTCTCCAATTCATATTGTCTTTGGGATGCGATCATCTACATGGACGGACACACAGATAGATATGGCTTAATCGACTCTGCTGTTAATGCTTCTCGATATATATATCTATCAATTTATATAAGTAAAGGGTATGCCAGTCAGAGCTTTCATATATACCCTGCCTGCCCATTTTCACGGGGTATTTCGGTAACAACAAGTATGACATAGGTATTATGTAAACAAATGAAACAATTAATTTGATAGCATGTTTCAGCCAAATCCTATTAGCTGCAATGCTGTGTCGCAGCCACTTTCATGCATACTTAATTGTCAGGTTTGGTGCAAGTTTACACACACGGACACGCACACACACTCACACACACACACTCATTTTGGGAACCGTTGGCCAACTGTTGCACCACACTCTGTAAACGAGGGCAAGTGCTCCTTGCCTGACTTTCGTTGTTAAGTGTCCGTGCGGATGCTTAAAAAATTAATGGCCTGTGGCATGTGCTGCTCTGAGGTGTTTTCATTTAAATTTTAAGACAAGCGCCACTTACAGTTGAGTTATGCGTTAAAATTCCAACTTCTTGATATCCATGTTTGCACACGAAAAAGTCAGGACACCTATGTCTGCCGAACACCCAGACCCAGAACCCAACCTAGCCAACCTGGTTCAACCCCATCACCGGCAACAGCCGCTAGACTTCGGAGTGGAAAGTTTCCACTCTGTGTGTGTGTTGGTAAGGTAATTAGAAAATTTTATGCGATTACTACTTGCTTGTTAAACATTTTGGGCAACATCCTTCCATCTTTAAACACACACATACACGCTCACCATGCAGAAAAAAGGAGCACAACATGCAATTGCGCCAATGATGCGAAGTAAAGTACAAAAGCGGCTTTTAGAATATTAATGGAATACTAAATACATATAACGTGTAAAGTGCCAGACTCACAAACGCATTCAAATTTATACGAGGGCAGCTAAAAAACTATAGGCAAGCGAAAACTGAATATTTTTTTCTAGACACGCTTGTTCCTTAACTAGTTAACATAGGCAACCATGTCCGATAATTAATTTTTATGAAAATCTATAAAAAATATATGCATACATATGTATGTGTACTCTGCACTTAAAGTTTTCTAAGCATTGAGCCCAAAACAGAAGGTAACAGCTTCAACTTGGAGTCAATTAACCTGCAAGAACGTACTTACCCCTCTTTGATCTCTTTTTATACCCTAAACCCATTGAAAATGAGTAAAAAGTGTATAATGTATTTGTGCAAATGTATGTAACAGGCCGAAGGAAGCATCTCCGATATTCTTGATCAGAGACTTGAAATTTTAGCTGTAGGTCCTCCTAGTGCCCGCGCAGATCGAGTTTGTTTCCGATATTCGATAGCTTGCCCCGTTTCCAAGTAATCGATAAAAATCGAAATCGAAATCGATTATCGATCTAAAATATAAACACATTACATCCATGTAACGGCTAATTTGAAAATTGTGCTACTTTTTCTTTTAGCCAAATAAATATCATTGCTTTAGAATTTTTTCGATATTTAAATACTTTCCTTGCCTTTCCTCTCTTGCCTACATTGTAAAACAATTTGGTAATTGATTATGTTCGTACTATACAAAATACTTTAATTGGTAAAACAATTTCAATTTATGTTTTATTTTTTATGGAAATTATTTCAATAGTATTAAAACGATACAATACATTTGAGGCCAGACAAAATATATTGCGGTATAATTCAAATGATGCCAAGTGCTAACAAATTTCAAGCTTTAGCTTTTCCAAATAATGTATGAAAATTGTTATACTCTGTGCAGAAGTGAGATGAAGCTTATTGGCTTGCAATTTTATCGACCTAGAGAAAATTAGAGAGAGAAATATATTTACATATTTGCATAAGATACACGAGACACAGAGTAAAAAGGAGAAATTTGGATGCCATATCATATATTGTGTAAGATATTATGGCGCACGATCGCCCCGTCCTCCAAAACAAAAATCTCCACGTTTCTCAACGTGACAGTTAAAAAGCCATTGCTCTGCGGTTAGAGTATTAGAGTCGGCAATAATTAGGAGAACACTTTTTGACCAGTTTTAAGCTGATATTGCAGTGCACACAGAGCATTGCGCAGTCGGTTGCCCCGGTTGTATTTACGTATACAGAATTTCATAGAGCTTTTTTGAACAGAGGCGACAGACTTTGACTCAGTTTGTTACAACGGTAGAAAATTAGCTCAAAAAGTAACTCAATTTGCGCTCAAAACCTCTAAAACGAACTAACCGGCCGAACGAGCGTCGTGCGAGTTGTGTCTGCCTTCGGCTCGTCGTTGCTCGTCGTCAACTCCCACAAATAATTTTTGAGCCTGGAGGGTCCTCGGTGCCGCTTTCGCTTAGACGCACCCACAAAGCACTTCAAATGCCATTGAATTCAATTGAAGTGGTGCTAGAAGAAGGCGTTAACCAACCAAACGCTCGGCTTGAGTCGTCGTCGTCGTCGTTGTCGTTGCCTCGTTTGGAGTCCAGCGTTTTGAGTGCTTTGCTGTAAAAAGTGCGCAAAATCCTTGTCGTCGAATAAAAAAATTGTTCGTTCAGCCAATTGCAGGAGCCAGTAGCAAGGTTATTATTATTTTTTTTTTTGTTTTCTAATTTATATATATATATACTTTATTTGTTTGTGTTATTTATTTATTTTTAAATACAAATGTATATTGCTGATATGGTTTCCATATGTATATATATATATATATATGTATATTTATTATTTATATATATGTGTATAAACTTATCGTGCAAAAAAAGACATCTACTTTACTAACAAAGGATATTATTCGTAAATTCCCATTTAAAAGCATTTTTGTTTAAAATAGGCATACATACATATGCATACATATAAATAACGGCAATATATCAACATCCTATCCATATTCATTTTTCTACATAAATAGCTCTTATAGTTCATTGGATGATATTTCATTGTCTTCGTATTGTGATTAATATTCGTTTTTTTTTCATATTTATTGTTAGCATATAACAATTGCTGTTTTATTGTTGTTTTTTTTTTTTATGCAGATTTCCGATCTTTCTGCTGTTTTCTATATACATAAGCTTTTCTTCTGATTCTATTTATAAGTATATTAAGTATTACTGCACGAGGCATTCATATGAATACATCGCTCAAGCTTATGGACGACCCCGATATCTGGAATATTATTGGTGACAACTCAAGCTTAATGTTTAAATATCTATTATGATCAGGAAAATTATAGACCTGGAAGTTACTTTCATGCGATGGAAATAAGCTGAGTAAAGCTGCAAGGTTTGGGATATGGGATATATTCAGAAAATGAAATCGAATTCTGGTCCTTTTTTTTTTATTTTGTTGAAACGAGACACCATTTCAGTTATTATTGGGCTCATGATGGGTTATTTTTTGATGTGCCTGTAAGTTAGACCTCACATTTGTTAATTACGATTACTCTTACATATGTATTACTTATTTGTAGACTTCGTATTTGTTGACATATTTTTAACGCATATACACAAAGTGCAAGTGCAAGAAGCTCTCGATTTTGTTCTCGTGTTCAGTATCCATTCATATATGCATTCATATGTGGGTAGAGGGAGGGGAGGTCTCATTAGGTTCACCCCTATAATTGAAATCTTAGTGCTAAGGTTGATTTAATTATAGACACAGATACTACAATTAGCACAATTCTGATAATATTCTAAATATTTTTAACAGAAACAATAGTGCATAGGCTTCTTTATTTTTCTTTATAAGTACGTACTTTTCTTCAGTGTAATTGCGATCGCAATTAACGGCCTCCATATATTATATTTGTGTAATAAGTTTGGTATGATTTTGGTAGTATACTTGTTTATGTATATATTGATCTAAATATATATTACTATAGGCCTCAGTTAGTAAGTATTTCATACAAACCAATGCTGCATTTTATTTCTCGTTTTCTCGTTGTTTAAGTTAATTATTTGCTGCCAATAATAATTTGCATATTTGTAATTTGCCTGCCCAGTTTGGAAGTTATTATACGATTGCCAAACAGACATCTGCTTTATGCATGCATGTGATTATGTGTACATTTATATAGATACATACATACATATGTATGTATTTATAACTTATTTGTATGTACAATGTTTGCCAGTATGTGTGTGTGTGTATATGTTGTACATTATGCAACTCTTGTGAATACCAATTACATATGATGCGCTATGCTCTATATATATTCTATAATTATGTTTGCAAATCTATATATGTATGCTCATGGCTATATAAATTCATTTTCCTTATACACGTACACTCAAAAAAAAAAATTTGTTTGCTACATTTTAGAAAACTGCCATAAAATTAAGAATTTTCTTAGTTTCAGAAAATATGTGTTTCTCAGGGAAATTTCCTCTGAAAACAATAAAATTTTGTTAAGATTTTTTCATTTTATGACACTTTTCTTAAATTTGGAGGAAAAAAATTTATGTATTCATGCTTCCACTGACTTTTCGCATTTTTTAGGAATGCATTGCCACCTAATTTAATCATCTGCAGACCGTTGAATCGTCACCGGCGCATATCGAATGGGGCGCTGCCAGGAAGAGCTTCCCGTTAAAGCAGGCACACAGCTGGAAGACTCGATGCATGTGATCTCGACTCTGGGCAGAGCCAAGTATCGGTGGCTGTGCAGTGCGCAAATTGGGCATAACTATTTTCGAGGACTCCAGCCGTACCTGTTTAATCGTCGTGTCGTTAAAGGGAACACCAGAAAATGAAGTTTTGATTGTCTAGCAGTAGCTAGTTGGGTCTGGATATATTCATACTTACGCTGCCATCGAGTGCACGCAACTTGACGTCCTCCAAAGCTAATAGTTCAATGCCGCCGGCTCGTGATTGTAAATTAATATCTTTGGCGGCAGTTATCTCTAATTGACGTGTAGGCGACTCTAGTCTGCAAAAAACTCAACAAGTTAAAATAATAAACAAAACAAGTTAAAAATAAAAAAAGCTAGTCAATTGGCATTACATGAATCCCTAATCAAGTGGGATTGTTTGACCAACCGACTTTTTGCATGCTTATGCTGAAAAGTGTTTGCCCTGACGGATTGACTGACTGATGGGGCATCCTTTTTGGTCTATAGTATACACTAGGACGGACTTTTTCAAAATAAGACCCCCAAGTTGAGGAAAACAATGCCACAATATAAGTGTGATGTGCAAAGGTGACGTCTTTAGGTATGGGTGTCTGAGCGTCTAACTAAAAAGCGGCAAGTTGCCGGTTCAAATTCAGCAGAATTTGAGTATGTCCATGATCGCCTCTACCGATTTTTAAATTATTTATTAGTTATGCAACAGCTTACAAAGAATTTTTCTAGCTTTTATAATACATATAAACATGATAGGTAAATAGCTATTTTTATCGCTTTGGACAAATAACAGGAATTATCGATCATTTTGATCGACGATAGATAGACAAGAACTAACATCCCAAGTAAAGTATCTTAAGTGCGGTGCGTTTGCTCCGAAGGATCGATCCGTCAGCTGATACTGATAAAGAATATATACTTTCGAAGAGTCGAAGAGATTTCTTCTACCTATTATCGCTTTGGGCAAATAACAGAAATTATCGATCATTTTAATCGACAATAGATAGTCAAGAACTAACATCCCAAGTAAAGTACCTTCAGTGCGATGCGTTCGGATCGATTCGGCAGCTGATACTGATCAAGAAAGAGATTTCGTCTACCTATTACATATTACAATACTGATTTACGTATAACTTATAGAAAATAAGCCGAATAACATATATACCATACATACTTATGGATATAAATGTATATATTTTTAGCCCATTTTACCCGATATACGTTTTTATTTTCAATGAATGTAATGTTTTATTTTTACTAATCTCAAACAGGCAGCTGTCCAACTGTATTTTTCTTTTGGTTAACAACTGCGAATGGTGGCAAATTAAAATCTTGTGTGCATTTCGGGACGCCATTTATAACCAAAATTATGCCACTTTAATTCAACTATTTTGATACTATCGCTTATGTGTCAAATGCTGTCCGCACATCGCACAATTTTGTAAATTTTCATGAAAATGCATACACCGGCCATCAGCAAATTTGTCAATGTAAACGTTATTGCAAGCATAGCTGTGCCCGTTAATGGTCCGTACACATACACACACACATACGCACAGTTCCCAGCTTAAACCCATACTCGGGCCAGAAAACATACGCCTGGTCATTGAATAACGCGAGTTATCACCACAATATTCCAATACTGACGCAACGATTCCCGAGCAATAAAAAACAAGTAAGAGGTTCTAGTCGGGAGCTCCCGACTAGGGGATACCCTGAACCCTCTTCTTCCAACACCAAATGCATACATGTATATGTATATTTTTCTAGAAGCTACATGCCAAGTTTTGTGACTCCAGATCTTATTATTTACCAAAATTGCTCAAAAAACAGGATGTCGATATCGATTTTTGTCGATTGCTTCAAAACGGGGTAAGTTATCGAATATCGGAAACAAACTCGATCTGCGCGGGCACTAGGAGGACCTACAGCTGAATTTCAAGTCTCTAGCTCTTAAAGGTTCTGAAATCCTTGCGGTCATACATACAGACAGACGGACGGACGGACGAACGGACGGACAGACAGACAGACAGACAGACAGACAGACGGGCATGGCTAGATCGATTGTTTCCTTCTGCCTGTTACATACATTTTCACAAATCCATTATACCCTTTTTACTCATTTTTAATGGGTTCGGGGTATAAAAAAAAAGAATCAATGTCCTAGAGCGCTTTTCAATTCAGTCGTCGCAACTGATGTCGAATTCAATGGCGATCCCCACAACATCGCTCAGAGTATCTACAAATGTGATTGTTTGTGTGCAGGTATGGATGTATGCATGTGTGTTGTGGGTGTACGGCCGTGTGTAAATATTTTCGCTCTTCAACAAGCTACATGCCAACACCTCACGAGTGAGTGTGTTGGGACTGTTGTTGTTGTTGTCGCCGCAAAGGTGATGGTGACGTTGACACACCACACAGGTGAGCGGTAACAGCGCGGCCCCGCAATGGGGGCGGGGCGCGCTAGGTGTTTGTTTTTAATTTTTTATTTTTGAGATTTTCCCGTGCCCGATTAATGTGTTTGGTGTGTGCCGACAAACATACATCTGTATGTGAGATATGTGGGATATGGATTCTTCGAATTTTATTACTGTTGTTGAATTTCGACACTGTGAACAATTTTTCTGCGGCATTCCAGAAACTTGGTATTTTTTTTCACGCTTACTTGATAAAATATGTAACGCATTAAGTGTTTTAATAAAGCGGCGAGACAATGCGTCAATTCTTTTTTTTTTTTTTAATTTTTAGCTAAGCTTATAAACTTTAGTATTTAATATGTGTTGTTTTACATTCATGTTAATTCCCTCTGATTGTATTCTTAATAGACCTCATTCAGTCAGTCAGTAGGTAGAGAAAAATAATTTTGCATAAATGGATTATCATTGTTAGTATTATGTTAAATGAAATAAGATTCACTAAAATAATAGCTGATCTGAGCCGAGAGCATGTATATTGAAGGGATTGCTACACTGAACACTTACCTGAGCTCCCTGCCCGGCTCAGCACGCACGTGCGGCGTTTGTATGGACTCCCGAAAGATGGCGCCACCCTCGCCCTCGATGCGCAACGTATGCGCCCCGATTGTGACTTCATTTCGATTTACGGAAAATAAATTTCGTCCGGTGGTGTCGTTGATGCGAAATCCCGCTGACAGACATTCAAACTTATCGTGCCCCAAGAATAAATGATTCTCGAGCACACCGTTTGAGTCACGTGTATTGATTGAAAAATTACGTGAGGATTCTGTTGATGGCAACCAAGACGGTGGAAAGAAAAAATTCAATACAGAAAACTTGAAAAATATGTTGTTTTTTTTACTGATCGCAGCAAGATTTTATCGAATATCAAACTCAGTTTTAAGAAAACATATCAGAACTGAAAAACTGATAGATAAATTGAATAAAGGCAAAACATCTTCTGAAACAATATGTTTTGGTTCGGTTTTGGGTTCAGCTGTTTGGTTAAGGTTCGAATAAGCGTAAAATAAAAATTGAAATTTCAGGCAAGCCGGCAAATACAATATCTAAATTTGGCTATCTGTTCAGTGACCGCAATGAGATGTCACACGCTATTTTCCTTTGCCTGAGTCTGTCTGCGATTGAATAAAGTTTTTGCTGTATGACCGTGACTTTTCCTTCATTTGTTTTCTTTGGCTGAGCTACGGATCTTACACATGGAGATTATCTGTAATTGTACAATGCGTGATTCCTCTAGGCCGTGGCTCCGATCTCATTTGATTAGATACCAACTCCGCTTGTCCCTTTAAATTCACAGTGTTTGCATGCACATGAGTGTGTGTGTGTGCGTTTGAATATTACATACACATATACACGCTGTAAAGGTATGTATGAACGCTTTAGGTCTTCCGCTTTGGCATGCTTTTGCCAGGTCTGGCCTATCTGTGAATCTGCTGATTTATGGCTCGAGTGACAACGGCGCACATTTGTCGTAGCCAGTCTCAACTTTGGGGTAGTCACCTTTAAGTAGGGGGCTTAGAGGAATACAAATTGGACTGTTTGAATCGGATTTAGAGTGTGAAAGTGTTTTTTTTTTAACTTATAATTATGCAGTCCTTATTGACGCATCGAACTCGGCGACCAGATATCAAGTTCGGCAAATGAGGTTTCTATACCATATAGAGGTCAAGAATTTTATAAATTTCTCATTTATTAGATACTTTTCAAAGAGGAAACTTTGATTTATATTTGTAGAATAAATACTCTCAAATAAAATCTTCCTCAATTTGCAAAAAGTACAAAAATATAATTAACCTAAATGTAATTGGAAAGTTAAATCAAGTTAATCAGTCAGTTAAGGGATTTTCAGGAAAATATGTGGGGTTTTTTTTTTTTAAGACAAATCTTTTCTCAAACAAAAAATAAATAAAGAATTATTTCTAAGCAATAGCCAAAAACTGTTTAGCTTAAAATTTATAAATATTATGCTCCACATCGTAAATTCTGTAGACTAGTTTAATTTAAATATAAAGAAAACAATTAGGAAAAATTAAACAAAAAAAAAAAAACTGAAAATTTGTATATTTGTTTAGTCTTACAACACCTGCCCAATCACATGAGTAAATGAGGATGTATTCATTTTGAATATTTAAGTAGTCAATCGGAGTACTTACCAATGGATATTGGCTGTCCGTGCCTAGAGCGTATTGTGGATGCCCGCAGCATGTCCATAATTACCGCTTGGCCTGTGAGCTGGATGCCCCCGGGAACAATTTTAAGTTGACCCATGCCATCCTGCAAAGGGTCTCGATGTATGAGCCAATGTGCAGACGATTCGGGCAATGTCTGTACTTACCGTTGAAAACTCCATCACCTTGAGTATCCATAGGGTCAGCACCAGGTTTGTAATAATAAGAAGCATTAGCAGCAGGAGCAATGTATATAGGCACTTTTTACGCCAGCCGATTAGGCCGAGATATGTCTCGATTCCATCGACAAAACCGCCCACATTCTCTTGCTTGTTGGCACCGACAGACAAACCTTTGCCGCCGGCCGCAACACTGCGACTCCCTCCTCTGTCGCCACCGGTCTTGGCCATCATTACGGTGGTCGTCTTGGCAGATGCGCCGGCACTTCCACTAGCCATTTGGCTGCTTTTACCTTTACGCATTTGTTTGGGCGTCGCTCCAGCCTGCTGTTGTCCCTTTAACGCTGGTATTGTTGTAGTTGCTCTACAAACTCCAATTTCTGCGCTGCCACCGGCTAGCATCGCAATCAATTGATTTTTTCTGGTCCGGTTGCAATGCTTTCTTTTTTTGTTGTTGTTTTATTACTTAAGCGATTCGCGTTGTTTCTGTGTCCATATTAATTAGGCGGCCGACGGATTAGCTTAAGCTTATAATAATTTGGTTTCAATTTTATAATTTTCTTTAAAATTGTGTACCTGCAAGAGACACCATATTTTTAAACAAAATATTTCAGAAAGTGTTAATATTATGTAAGAAAAAATGCCAAAATCGTTCCGGCAGTTTCTAAATAGTTTTAAAAAAATATTGTTTGGGTGTGATTTAAATATTTTATTTCGTTCAAATATGTGAATATTTGAGTATCTTACATTTTTCGAACCAGAGGTAAACAATGTACTGCTAAACAATGTACATTTAAAACATTTTTAATGTACTTTTAATAATATCGGAAATTTTTAACTAAGTGTTTTTTTAATCAACTGACTTCTGTAGTTAGACGAGATATGCAGATTATTGTTATTTTTGGTTATTGTTTCGAAAATGTCTTCTGTAACAAATGTCTGAGGAGTAATTTTAATGATCTCTACAATGGTATATAAGGTCGATACGAGAACCTCTTTAATGTCAAATGCACACACATATTGTACATTCAATTCATATGTTAGTATGCATTTTCAACTATAATGTGTGCCACTGACTGACGGATGAGCTGCGATTAAATTACAGTTTTCGTTCCCATCTTTGATACTTTGATGCTCCTGTTGTTGCCTTGCCCCATCTGTTGATGGCTTCGGTGGAACATCAACTGCAAGCGATGGCTACTTCACACGTGCAATTGTTAAATTATGCACAACTGCATATCAAAGTATGCATTTGTGCATTCATATTCGCAAATACGCATGCATATTTTTCTGTGAGACAGTGAGATAGCAAAAAACAGAGAGAGCGAGATTCATGTGCATGCACATAATCTGATGCATTCACTTGCATGAGCGCTGTCATCACCAACGGCAAGTACCAATTTTGCGCATTTATTAAGTTTTTCCATCAAAAGAAATCACAAAAATAATAATAAACAAGTAAGAGGTTCTAGTCGGAAGCTCCCGACTAGGGGATACCCTGAACCCTCTTCTTCCAACATCAAATGCAAATGATTATATATATATATATTATTCTGAAAGCTAAATGTCAAGTTTGGTGACTCTAGCTCTTATTATTTACCAAAATTGCTCAAAAAACAGGATTTCGATATCGATTTTTATCGATTACTTGAAAAGGGGGCAAGTTATCAAATAACGCAAACAAACTCGATCTGCGCGGGCGCTAGGAGGACCTACAGCTAAAATCAAATTTGGTCTCTAGCTCTTATAGGTTCTGAGATCCTTGCGTTCATACATACGGACAGACGGACGGACGGACGGATAGACGGACATACGGACAGACAGACAGACGAACATGGCTAGATCGACTCGGCTGTTGATGCTGATCAAAAATATATATATTTTATGGGGTCGGAGATGCTTCCTTCTGCCTGTTACATACATTTACATTTTCCACAATAACATAATACCCATTTTCAATGGGCTCAGTTTATAAAAACAAGATAGAACGTTGCAGTCGGCAGCAAATGACTGAGACATACTCTGTAGCAGTATGAATAAGTCGAAAAGATTTTTATTTATATAGCCAATTATGAGCTTAATGACTCTGACAGGTAAAGTGTTTAAAGGAGCTCATCAGTTAACAACATGCCAAATTTAATGACTCTAGCTCCCAAGTGTGGATGATTTATATAACCTCTCTATCTTTTGTCACACAAAATATCGCTCATACGCACAGAAGACACACGGGCGGGCAAAGAGAAAGACAGTGCTGATATACTCGATTGCACTTTGTGATCAGAGTATAAAAAACTGTTTGAAATGAATAAAATATGGGTGCACACACTTTTTCGCGAGACTCATAAATAAATTAATTGAGCAGCAGCATGAAGTAAAACCAGTTTTCCCTTAAAGAGAACATCAAAATAGCATAAATTCCCAGACAGTAGTATTTGTTGTTCGGGTCACCGTTTCAGTTATAATAGTCTAGATACTTGAATAGAAAAGTTAGTTCTTAAATGCCAAGTCCAGTCAATTAAAAATAAACCAGAAGTGAAAATAATCTAAATTTAGAAAATTTGTATATGTAGCTCTCTCATGTGGCTTTTCATGGCCACTGCGAGAACGGTGTGAGCAATGAACACACATACATTTTTCGTCCGCTTAATAAAAATGTAGAATTAAATGTGCTTTTGCTTTTCGTTTTTCGTTTCGTTTTTGAGACTTATTTTCACATATTTCGCAAGAACATTGCGTTCTTGTGTGATTTATGGTTTAACTTTGAATGTGTGCTAGCATTTTGCAACACATACTTATATTCTTCTTAATAAATGCTCCCAATATGGCATACCATTATTTTATTGCTATACCTGAAGTCATTTCATTACCCTGCAATACTAATAGTATACCCATTAAAAATGGGTAAAAAGATATAATGTATTTGTACAAGTGTATGTGACAGGCAGAAGGAAGCATCTCCGACCCCATAAAGTATATATATTCCTGATCAGTATTAACAGCCGAGTCGATCTAGCCATGTCCGTCTGGCCGTCCGTCTGTCCGTCCGTCCGCCCGTCCGTATGTATGAACGCAAGGATCTCAGAACCTATAAGAGCTTGAGATCGAAATTCTGTTTTTTGATCAATTTTGGGAAATAATAAGAGCTAGAGTCAAGCTAAAATCAAGCTGTTCGCTTGAAGCCGACAAATCGTTCTTCTATATGAGAACTATAATTTATGATATCACCTACTCGAACAGACTCGCCAAGAGCACCCATTCCTGCCCATTTGCTGATTGGGATGGAAAATAATTCAATCAGTGAATTAATTCTTAATTTATTAGTATGCATTCGAAATATTGCAGTTGGATCTGTTTCTGTTTTTGTTTATTCAATGCTATTTGGCAATTAAGAAACTGTTTATAGAATTTGAAAGTGAATTTAAAATTACGCAATAAAAACAACATATTGTAAACAAGTCAATTTAAATATATATAAATGGTTTTGGCCGATTGTCTTTGAAGATTTCTGTAGATAGTTCGAGCCCTTTTTATACTATTTCTAAATATTGCATTAATCTTACATATATATTTGTATAGAATGTTTAGAAATTGTTTGAATACCCTGAAAATGTTTAATTACGGCTTAACTACATATGAGCAAAAAGGTAAATGATCAAAATAATAAACAATTGAACCAAACCAATTAAATTTCCAACAAAGAATCTCACAAATGAACATTTTTGGGGCTTAAGCACTGTCGATGACAGTATCTGCGGTCATATTGGGCCGATGAACACTGACAACATAAAAGAGTAATTTAAATGTATTCAAATTATTTTCTTCAATTGTACACATTTTTTTCTATTGCCTAAAGCGGACTTAAATTGATTAAAATTGTGTGTCCTGCATAGATATAAATTTTATATATGTATGTTAGTTGCATTGCCTGAAATTGCCTGGTGTAATTTTTCCCTTATGTAAAAAAAAAGGTTTTACTCCGGGACTTGCTCTAGTATGAAGGCTGTAATTATTCAGAGATGGCCTCCACACCTCCGCCCATTCGTATCTCTTTTTATGACAAACGTTTATTTTTATAACAGACAACTTGGATGGTCCTGTTAAGGTCAAGGGAGCGTATGATCGTCGTCTGCTTAAATGTGAAAATCGGAAACTGGAACAGGCGTAAGGCACCACATATACTTGGGTATAAAGGCCATAATAGTCTTATAATAGTTATCGGGTCGAGTTCAATCAAATAATATCCCTTTATTAAATAGCCGCTAAGATGTTGATTCAATTGTTGCTTAGTTAGACTGACGACATAGTTTCTATGGTTGATTTTTAAATATAATAATTTATTGGTTAAGAAGCGTTGGGGATTAAATTACAGTAGTCAACGGCGACACTCGAGAAAATACTTTGCGAAACACATAGAGTTTCATATGCAAGCAAAGAGTTAGGAACTGCAGACTTTGTGTGTGTGCCAGGATAATATCGGGCGGTGCAAGGGGTTTGAAGTATATAAACGTTTTCATAATACATACATACATACCCATAATCTCAAAAAAAAAAAGGACTTGGACAAGCAGTCAGATTGGCGTAATGGCGGTCGGGGAACGTGCTCTGTGAGCGGTAACTAGAGCCCGAATGCAAATACCCAGCGAGTTGATTTAGTATCTGCAGACAGCCGGTTATTACACGCACTCGAATGGCGAGCAAAAGGTTTACTGGGCGGAAATAAGGACAGCAACTATTAGTTGCAGTGCCCGTAGAGAGTGGAGAGGTGGAGAGTGGAAGGTGGAGAGTGGAAGGGGGAAGGTGGAAAGTGGAAGCGACGGCTGCTAGCACGTACGTCCAGTTTTAGTTAAGTTACAGATATAGTTGCCGCTTAGTTAATGTTGCATGTTCGCATCGTTGTTGTTGTTGATGTTGTTGTCACACGTTTTTATTGCCGCAAATGCAACATATGCTCCAAAGTATTCGGCTGCAGCAGACAGATAGCGCTCGTAGGTGCTGTTTACTTCAGCTAGTCCCAGAATATCATCCCAACAAAGTACATACACTTTTCTCTACACTACATGGGCTCCCATGCCAAAGCACAACGAGTCTGAGATCTGACATCCACAACCATATAAAAGCCCTAGTTGAATAACCCTTAATCACATAACATTTTCTAGATTTATGAAAATTTAGATGAAGTTAAAAAAAAATATTTTAAAAAATTCGCTTTTCGTTTTCTAGTCAATTGTATAGTTTGTATTATAATCAATTTTTAATAAAGATATACGTGTGGTAATTTCTTAATCTTTAATTAAAGAAGAATGAATTGTTTTATATGGAAAATATCAGAAAGATTTTCAAGAAGTTTTAAAAAGCAGGCATTGAGTATTAGTTGTCCAACAGAGACATTTTTAAGGAGTATAAACTTATATTTAAACATGATTAAGAGAAATATATAATATATATATGTATATAGTGGGACTGGTGTGACTCGATTAACACCTTTTCTCAGCATATTGTAGGCATGTTGACTCGGACTCTTTGGTGTTATAGGGTGCTCGTACTATATGCGAGTATGTTTGGGAATGTATGCACACTTTCGGGCAACGGAAACTTATATAAAGTTGTTCAAAAGTCCTTGACAATGGGTAATTTGAAGCGAAGTGGGCTTATTTCAGGCAATAACTAGACGGGAAGTATGCTTTGAAGGGCCACATGGCAGCTGGCATACATGTAGACACTTGGCCATTTATTCTTAAATGGAAAGCATTGCATTGTCCTGCTATTAAGTTATCAACAACAGCAAACACACATGTGTTCGCATGAGTTCATAGGGGTCGTAGAACACGTATTGTGGCGGTGTTCATATTGTCCATATGCACCCTAGACCCTAGTTGGGCAGGCAAGTTCAGCTGCTAAGTATTTTGTGCTAGCTTCATGATGTGCCTTTTTAAAGGTGTTGTAAAATTAAGCAACTGTACAAATAGTGCTCGTTTATTTTGACAAAGGACTAGAGCCAGTATCTGATTGTCCGACAAATATTTTTATTCATATCACGCGTAAGGACACACACACACTATCACAAATTTAAATTTCTCTTTTTTTTGAGCTGTACAATTCTTGCAAAAGAAACGAGCATCTTTGCATATATTTACATATTTTTAGTGGTTGACGTAGAATTCGGCCTATTTCAGTGAATCAATTTTAAGTATTTTGTGGTATTTTTTATATTTATATGTTATTTAATGATAAACAGCATAAGTATCGTTGATCAGCATCAACATCATCTGTTTTTAACTGTCACATTTTTTTAAGCGATCGTTGTTCATCATAACCTTTGACACACGTATATATATCATATACTAGCGGCAATAAAAATTGACACTTAAAACACAATGATGTCATAGTTAAATCCATTGCGACAATAAAAAAAAAAAAAACTATCACAAGCCTGATGCAAAAAATCGTTGAAGAAAAAAAATCAACCGAGACGGAGATATTTGACAAACTAACAATTACTTCTGACTGTGCTCGACCTGGACTGCCGGACTGCTGATTCCGAGTGAACTGACGTTGCGAACGTTTGCAAAACAACTGACGGCACATTTGGTTTGGCGGAACATCAACTGTTCCGTGGCCGCTGCGGCTGCAGCCAGTCGAAATCGGCACTGGCTGGCACAGTCGGTCGCGAAGAGGTCCCGAAGAGGTCGGAGGAGGTCGTGTGCGCAAAGCTTTTGCCGAACGCTGGCCAAAAGTTTCACTCAAAATTCGGGCCATCGGTTGGCACTGCGAGCACTGAGCTTCGGCTCATCGACTCCGTTCGGCATTTGGGCCTCGCTGGTTTGTTTACCTTTTATCGCATTCAACACGTGGTTCTTACATTGCTCAAACTTTGCCTTTGTTTACCTTTGCAACTGAGTATATCGCAATAGTTAAATATACGGCGTGCATGTCGTTTTTCAATCTTGAGTATACAATTAGTCGCAAAAGAAAAAAAATTGACTATTTAGTATTTGTTAATTTCATATCGATAATTTTGATATTTTACATGTTCACTCAACGCGATTGTATTGTAATAGTTATAATCATTTGAAAATGAAGACAGGACCTAGGAAGAATTATAAAAAATGTTTTGATTAACGCTAGGACGGGGTTTTTTTTTTGGAAATCTCCACCTGCAATTGTAAAAATACGTGGAACACGTAATGCGATTGTCTTTAATGTGATGTCTAAAATTTGAAGAAAATAAGTAGAACCCGCAAGGCCAAGTAAATCTTTAAAAAATACGTATTATGCAACAACCTGGTCTTATGGCTCCCTAAGCGCGTCAGTTCTTATGAAAATGATCATATAGTTAATTAAAGAGCGCGCTCGGATGCCGGTGCTGCCGTGTTCGAAAAACAAAATGCACAGTCGAATCAAGTTTGCTCAAAATGGTTAAATTATTAATTTTTTGTCATCTCCATGTGTGTAATTATGGATGCAAGAGCTCTTAACTCTGTGGGACAAAGGAATAAAGAGGAGTTGGGCTTGGTGCGCCTTTTTGTGGGTAAGACTCTGAATCCCAGAGCATGTTTGCAAATTAAAAGCATTTTCATCTTTGGCCAGGGTTCATAATTTTTGCGCCTTTCATTAAGAACTCTAAAGCATGCGTGGGCTGCAAACACATTGGCCCTTTTAATTGTTCCTTCCAACAGATGCTGAAGGGCGTTGCGGACCCAGAGCGCTGTTTGGCTGAAAGGGAAGGGGTGAGGAGTGAGGGGGAAAAGCCGGATTCAGGCCACAACTGATGCAGTGGCATTATTTTAACGTTTTGTGTACACCTAAAAAGTTATAAGCGCCCGCTCGCTCTGCTTCTTATCTTTGCTCATTGTTAAGAGCGTCGCCCACTTTTTGGCTAGGTATACTTTAGATGTGGGCGTGGCATATCTGCCCAGAGGCTTTGCGGAACCACATATCAACCAAAAACCCTTGTAATTGTGCCGCTTTCCTATACAGCTTTACATTTTATTCACAAAGAAGCATACAAAACCATCCGCATGGCTGTTAATTGTACTCTCCGGCCAAGGAGTCAGCTTGCGGGCACAGTTGGTGTCCCCGACATTGTGGATTTTATGCATATATAATTTGTTATTTTAAAACTTGTTGTTCACTGTATTTTGCTCTTGAATGTGACAGGTCACGTTTGCTAGAAAAATAATGAGCTCAACGCTAAAGCACATTACAATATGACAACCCTTTCAGTCGTGTTTTACTTTGTACCTCTTAAATTAGCAAGGCAGTTAATAATTAAAGTGTGCAAATCTATTTCAGAAGAAAAATATACATATTTTGCGACCCTATAAATCTCCATATTCAAATCTACTGGCAGGATTCCCAGGCGTTGCCCGTTGAAAGTTTTGCGCTTAAAAATGTAGGAATAAAATGTTTCTTAAACTTACTGTCTTGCAGTCTTAAGTTATATTTTACCTAGCTTATTTAAAAGTAGGTACAAAGTCCATCAAATAAGGCCTCAAAAAAATAAGAGAATTCTGTAGTGAGGCCGAAAATAAATTTTCGTTCATCATGCCATTGACTCGCATTTTCCATTGAAAAACGGTTGAATTTTATTAAAAATCTTTGTGAATCAGCTCTAAAACTTCGCCCATTCAAAATTTGACCTGAAATTGTCATTCAAAATGGGTGAATTTTTCGAGAAGTGTGACCAAAGACCTTCGAAATTACTTTGAGGTCAATCGGATGGTATACAAAATTGTTTTCCTATTATTTCAGACTGGCTTGTGGAATTATCTAAAACCTCGTCTAAGCGTGCACGTCCATCACATAACTCAAGTTCCCATTGGATGAAAAAGTGAAAACTTAAATTTAAAGCGATCAACTAGCCGGCCCAGTTATATAGCCATGTCCGACGGTCCTTCTGTATGGAATTTGTCATAGCTATTGACAACGAAGTTGAAATAAGCGTTCTCGTTCTTACACAAATATTTCTCTTTTAGATTGTTACTAATTGCTGGCCGCCAAATAAACCGACATCGTAGGCTAAAAATTTCCTATGCTTGACAGTCTCGGAAGTCTTATCTGTTCATCTCGCTCCTTCGTCTTCCCCAGGCTGTCTACCTAATACTTGATACAGTGCAAGTTAATATTTTTGGAGTAATTAATATTTAAGAAGAAATTCTGTAACCTGTAATATGCACAAATGTGGATAAGTAAGTAAAACACAATCTCTCATTAAGAGCACTCCTACAGGCATCTAGCTGCAGACAACAATTCAACCCCATAGTTTTTAATACAATTTCATAGAATTATGGGAATTACAGCTTTATTTTGCTAACCATACTAAATCAATTTTCCATTTCCCTATTACGTTTGATCTTGGACCTAACTATCAACGCAATGAATATTGCGTGCAATGCTGATGATTGTAAATTAATTGTACTCAGATATATATGTTTTATCAGAATAAGCAATGAACATGAGAGAGTGAGCGCTGTCCACCTTTGAAGCTCGTTAAAAGCCACAGGCTTGCCTTAGTCCTTCTTGAAAAATGCAGACGAAATTTATGTGGAGACCTCAGCTAAACTCTGTGCTGTCAACGCCAAACATCGAACGTCAATATACTGAAACGCACGTCATAAAGCAAGTGGAGACATTGCGAGATAGACAGTCATTCCAGCCAGTCAGTCAGTCAGTCCATCAATTGTTTCAACGTGAGTGGGAATAGTTGTTGTTCTTTTTTGCTGATGGCATCATCAGCCCATCGGCAGTAACAGAAACAGCAAAAGCAGAGGGGCTGGGGCAGAAATAGCATCAACGTCGTCGTCGTCGTCATCATGCACTGTGCTGGTCTTTCCTTCCTTCCTGTTACTGTTCCTGAAGTGCACCAAAAAGCAACCAACTAACGATCAGCAGACGCGGCCCAACTGATGTATAGAAGTGGCATGGTATCGGGTTCAAGCTCACAATCACAGGCCCAAGTACGGCGGGTACACAGAAATCCCATGAATAATTCCACTTCAATTCCACTTTGTATATTTCATTTTTGTGTTGCATACATCTCGGCGGCAGCGTCAATGACAGACGACAGCAATTGGCTTTGACGTTTGCTCTTTTGCCGTTTTTGTTGGGGTCGATTGGAATGCAGTCTGCCCATTCCACAATTTGCCCAATACGCGTTATTTGCTTATTAATTAACAATAATTCTCGGGCCTCGGCCTCAGCTGGAAGCTCGTGCTAACTTATTTATTTTGTATGTTTGTTGCTCTGTGCACTTAAATAAACTTATGTGTCAACTTTTTATCAATTATTCAGTAAAAATGATGCACAAATCTACTCACCACATACGACCATTTGTAAATTGAATGATGGATTTATCAGCTTATAGCATTAAGCCCTTTGGTTTTTGACAGAATTAAAATAAAAGTGGAATTATCATAGTAGCATTCGCCAACTAAACATTTGGCATACTCTATATTTATACCGGACTGTTAGTGCTAAGTGCACAGGCACAGACTTGCATCAAACGATAAATGCATGAATGGATTGTATAAACAAGTAGTCGGGTATATAAGCACCCGACATATGTATGTGTCTGAGTACCAAAGCCCAAGAACAATACGGGTGTCTACATACTAAATTTGGTGTCTCTTGCTTGAATGGTCGCCGAGATATGCTTAAAAAAATAGTTTTTCGACATACATTTTTATAGATTTAATATAAACGAGTCAAATTAACGAATATTGCAAACAAACCTGAGAGGGCAATAGGCAATACGGCAATTCCCTGGATCTCCGGGATCAGTTCGTTTCTACATACGGTCAGAATATGCACTTGCACAAAACCAATATGCCCATCTTAAGTTGTTTGCAAAGGGTTCAGGGTGTAATAAAAACATAACAAAAAGTCCTTCCGTTTCTGAATTGTGCACAAATGTGAGTGTGTATCGACGAGTATGCATATAGTTAAGTCAACCGTAATGGCGCGCGATTGGCGAGCAGCTGTCAGGTGTACAGGAAGTCCCAAAAAAAAAAAGACTTTAAGAGCTAGCTTATGGCAAAAGTATCAATTTCCATTGTTGGCGGATATACAGGATGAGCGGCCACAATTAGATGGACATGTTAACTATTAACTAGATACTTCTACTACTTATATAAGTAGCATGTGCATATACAGAAGTATAAATGCGAAATTTATATACAAATAAATTGCTCATCAGGTTTCACTTTCCTGCTTCGCACACGTAACTAACGTAAAATGGAAAATGGAAAACTCACTTGCGTTCAGTTGTCTAAGCGATTTTTGATTACACTTCCGTCGGAAATTATCATATATCCTTCAGCTTGAATAATTTTCAAGCCAAATCGCGACATCGCAACGAGCCTGTTCGTAGCAGCACACCTGTCGTTATCCCCATTCACCTGCCTCGTGTTGAATATTTACCTGAAGCTTTGCATTACTATATTCAGCCTCAAGACGTGAAAACTGAAAGACAAACTTTAAAAATTGGGATTGGTTGTCTGTGATTGTCACACGCCTGGCTTTGCCAATTAATTTTTCAATGTATCGTATCAATATTAGTCACTAAAATAATTATGAATGACTAAATGCATAAGTTTATCTAATAAAATATATACATACATACATATAATTTATGTATAAGAGAATTTTTGCTGACTGACTGATAAGTAATGACAGGTAAAGTTTAAATTAAAAAGTCACCTATAATCTTTTTAACAGCAACTAGCAAAACGGGGAAATATATTTGCTCAGTAGAGAAGCGGGTTTATAATTGGCTTTTTTTTAAATTATAATTTGCTCAAAGCTAATCCACCCGTTTTAACGCTTCTGTACCTGTTAGGGAACAAAACATCTAGCCAGACAGACAGACAGACCGAACATCCCCATACCAAGGCAGACGCCTGACCAAGGAGCGCAGAAACCCGACACTAATTAAAGGCATTTGTTGTAGCATTTTCATTCAATTAATTATTTCGGCTATCAACGCTGTCAATCTTTTTATCAACAAATCTGCCAAGCCCGAGCAGAGTAGAGTCGCAGTAACCGGGTAATCGTATAGTCAGCGCCAGCGCCAGTGTCGGCAGAAAACTTATTTGTTTTGGCAGCTTGAGGCTTGAGGCCAGCAGCTGGCGTTGAGTAGCGGGCAAAATCAGTCGGAGGGCTCAACGGGTGGCTCGCAATTCTGGCTAACAATGCCTTCTGTACGCTTTGTTATGGCTCTGTCTTTCGTTCTCTATTTCTACCCATTGTGGTTCTCCTCTTGTTCTCTACTCAACTCAGTGCATTGGCTGATATTCTTAGAATGTCTATCAGCCGTCAGTTGTGCTCTACTGTTTTTATATCCGAACAACTGATGAGTATACAAATTATAATACCCCTAATTATTGCGTATTATATTTGTATTCCATAAATCAAATTTAGATTGGAACTGCTTAGCCAAAGATTTTCATGATAAGCTGCTTCATTAATTTGCATTGCTTCGTGAATCTCTGTCTTGGTACTGAGTATGAACATGGCCTGTAGCTTGTCTTGCGGTTGGGGGCAACAGGCTATTAACCTAGTCAAGGTAAGGTCCTCAACATTGCACATTCAATACCAATATCAACGTACTCGTAGGAAATAGACTCTTCTTCCTGAATGACATACGTGTGGGAGACCTCTCATAGGCCTTTTGCTTATTCTGAAAGGTGCTACTGACCCTTTTATGCAAATATTTTTACAAAAGTGGCTAAGCATAAATGTTTATCCCCCCAGCCCCCTGCCAGAGTCCGCTTACTCATTCAAGCTACTCAGTGTTTAGCTTATATTTGAACAGGGGCTGGCTGCAACAGAGTTCGAGCCTCAGTCCTAAATGTATATACAGACTCTTTGGTGAGTAGCTGGAATTTGGCTTTATGTGCGCATTTAAAGAGACATTTTAAAGTAAAATATGTTTTGCATCGGAGTCAAGCTAGTTGGAGTTGTGGTGTAGACGACTGCCAGCTCATTGTCGGACCAACGCCAACAGTGATGCGACTGCAATCTAGATTTGAGATCGGAATCGTAAAACCGGAAATAAAACAGGAAAATTAAAAACGTACAAAAGGTGCAAAATAGAGAGGAATGCAGGCAGTTTGCGCAAACAGATAGGCGGATGGTAGGCAGACAGACACGCTCTAAGAGAAACATTGAGCGCCTGCCAGGCGAGGAAGCTGGCAAAAATACAAAAGCAAAAAATATACAACTCCGAGGGCAATATGTAAAATGAAAACTGCAAAAAGTGGGCTCGGTGGGCTCGAAAGCGTTAAATCGCCCACCTTACCTGTGACTGCCGCAAGGGCATCGACTGTTGGCAGGCCAGGCCAGGCACAGGCCGAGTCTGATTAAAGTTGCCACACGTGCATCCATCAAGCATATATCATGGCTTTTAAAAAAAGATATTTCAAATGCTGCCCTTATATTGTTTGACGTCAATGTTCCTTGATTTAACTTTTAGCTGAACAATTTATACGACACAAATAACGTCGTTGCTTAATCTGGGTCCGCTAATCTGGGTCAAAAACTCTTGTATTATTATTTTTGTCTTAGTATGCAATTCTCAAGCACTCAAGTAAGACTTACAGCGTTTCATGCTTAAATAAAAAAGTTGTCTTTACAATCTTATAAACTATCCCAGCGGATGCTCTTCCTCTAATTTTGGGTATAAGGGTTTTGTGCAATTTGTTTGTAAAAGGCACAAGGAAGCAACTCCGACCTCAAAAGTATATATTCTTGGTTAGCACTAATAGCCGAGTCGATCTAGCGATAGGCGACTGTCTGTTCGTTCGTCCATCAGGCCGTAAGTATAATCGTGTTGATCTCAGAACCTTTCAGAGGGAGAACTTTAAAGTAGGTTCTCCAAGTATCCGCAAGCACGTAGCTCGAGCGAGGCCAAGCAATGAGTATAGACCTAAACCTCGTGCAAATCTGATGAGATTTGCCCAAGTTATGGGGGTGGGAAACTTCGACTTACGTCTATATAGGATAGTTGAGGGTTCCATTTTCACATGAATTTTGACCAAGAATAGTTATTGAGAGCAGTTTTAGGGCTATCGTTATAAAACGTTGCTTAAGTCCCTCTTTCTATTGACTGCATCGAACCACTTTGTCCTATGCCAAAGGAAAGATCGGTCTTAAAGTAGGTTAGTTGGGTAGTTCGGATAGAAAAAGACAGACGGACAAACGGCTATTTCGACTAGGCTTTTGATACCGATCAAGAATATATAAAAAGAAGAAGATACATTTTCTTTAAATTAATTAATTAAATTTCTTTATTACTGCTAAAGCGAACACTAAGCGCTCTTAGTGCGTGCTACATTTAGTGTTGGTAGAAGAGGGTTCAGGGTATCCCCTAGTCAAGAACTCCCGACTAGAGCTTCTTACTTTTTTTCCCCATGTTACTTAAACCTGCTTTCTACTTCTTTTGGATTTAAAGCTATTATTGGGTGAGTATATGATGACATTTAATTTATATATACATATACAGCATTGTATGTAAAATCGGACCTATATAGAGCTTTGTAAGCGTTTAGTTTGATCAGTTTTGGATAGACACAATTTTGGTTTTGGAATAAATATTCCCTAGTCCTGACAAGCAGGTGACGCTTATAGCTAGGATCTTTTCTATTCGTTCTACTTACAAATTGATTTTCAATATTGAAGCAAGTCTGTTGCAATTGTTTAATTTGAGAAACTTTTAGTACATAAATAAATCTTAAAAATATAAAATGGCCGACTAGTTGCGCAATAACGAAAACATAAGTATCACAATCGTCAAGCGCCGAAAGCAGGGACTACGGAAAACGGATAAAACTTTCACAGGAGAGATAGGAAAACAATTACTAAAAGCAATTCTTCCAAACCATTTGTACGAAATCCTCAAACAAAGGTACTTGCTCCCGTCAAACTGACTGAAAGAACATTCCATGGAAATACAAATGACTGTTGGACCTTGTGTTCGCCTGAATTGCTCTATGAAGGGCAGCTGAAAGTTATTGAAGTGCCGTGCAAGCATCACAAAACCGAAACCAAAAGTAAAATCAAAGTCAATGACGTATAGCGGAAACAAGTAAGAGCTCTCTTCTCTGGCGTGCCTGACTTGGAGATACCCTGAACCCGCATCCGAAACTTACAAAAAATACAAGGAATATAGGTGAGCAGTTTTCATCTCCTGTACCAAACTTCGGATTCAAGTATGGCATTTAAGTATTTCATAATTTAAGAATGGATTTTTATCGCTTTTGCTCTGACTTTATTTTTAAGACATGCTTTAACAAGGGTTTTGCATCAATATTGATTGATTTTGAAGAAACTCTAGCTCCAACAGCCTCTGAGATCGAGGTGTTACAGACAGAGCGACAGACGAGCACGGCTAATCAACTTTAAAGACTCAATATGAGTATACCTAAAGCCTACTTCTGCCTCTTAAATATATTTGCACAACGGCAATGTATCCTTCTTATCCATTATTAATGGGTGTAAGGTACAAAAGCAAAAATAATAAAAAAAGCAATAAATAGCAAGACAATATTTTGCTAAATCCGAGAGAGTACAAAAAGTACAATTTAAGAGTGTTCTAGTCAGGAGTGCCAAGGATGTGCCCTGTTTCTTGTTTCATTAGAAATTTATTCTGCATATACATCCACAAAAATACAGATGTTTGGCAGCTGTGCTTGTTCTATATATTTTATATATTGTTCTATAAGAAATTTATGTACATTTCAAAGTGCTATACTTTTATAACATCGTTTTGTAATATTTGTGGGAAAGGGCAGGAGGTATCTATTTGAGAACTTACATACCAAGCTTGGAATCCTTATCTCGTATGATAGATCCGTGATATGCTGTAAGTGTTTTTGAGAAAGCGTTTTTGAAATCTAGGAAAAGGATTAACTTGTTCTTATATACGAGAATATATATTAAGGTGGAAAAACAGACGTCTCAGTTCGTCGACTTCATTAAGAATATATAATTTGCCTATTCTTACGCCTCTTATAAAATTTGATGGCTTCCAACGGATAAGGGGAAACTAATAAAGGGAACCTACTAAAATATTATACATATACTCGAATAACTTTGTTCTTGCATAAGCGTTGACATATTAGAGAACGTAACTGTTGGACAAGAAACAACGTTCAATTGGTCTTAGTTAGTTAGAAATATACTCCTCGGATAGCATGTTCCCTATGTAAAAACCAATCGAGTTCTCCTAAAGACCTTTTATTTTGTATATCCGCCATATATGCGCACACTTTCACACGGGCATTTAAGTATGTATGTGTGCATGAAAATTATAAAATCGATTCAAGTTTCCACTCAATTACCTGTCGCAGTTGCAAATACAAAAGTGAGGTGTCACCATTGATGGCGGCCATTTGTTTGTTTTTTGTTCGCCAGAATTGCAGTAGCTCCGCCAAGAATGTTGGAAAAACATATTCTGAAAATAATTCTATAAACTGGTTTAAACCCACTTATGAGACGAAAAGATACCTCTTAATTAATGAAACAATTCAATTAAATATAGATATAAGATATGTATAAAATATTATGGAAAACTTGTGCTTTTTCGGGTAAAATGAACAATGTTGTAAATGCAAGTGATATTTGAGAAATTCGCGTTCACCTTTTGACAAAAAGAAAGACAGAAGCCCAAATTGTTTCAACTCTTCTAAGAATGTTATCTAAAATTATTAACAAAAAATACATATTTTTTTAAATTTATATATATTTATATACATATATAATTCACATATGAATAGCAGTTCTCCTCAGCTTATGTAATTGTGGTTTGTCGTTTGTTTGATTGCATTTGTGCTTCTATGAATTGCCTTAATGTAAAGGTTTGGAGGTGACTCACAAGAAAATTGCAGTTTGGTTTTATGTGTTCTTTGCACTTTGAACAGTTGTCGAACTGTTGATTGCCAAATTACCACATCTGAAACAGGAACTGTGCTAGCATTTTGATGATGTTGATTTAAATTCTTAGCAGTTCCCTTGACCATATAAAAGAAGCTGGGAACTGCTGTCAGAATGACTTTATTGAAGGTACAACTCTCGTCAAAAGGTTGCGGTGAAAATCTTTTTCATTGATTATTTAACAACTTCTTAAGTGGTTTCTTAAGTACAGAAAAAACTTGCCGCTAATATGCGATTAAGTCAAAGTAGCCGCAAGAAAGACTTGAGTATATGTATTCGTTTGGTTTGTGTATGCGTGTGTGTGTGTGCTTTATGTGACAGAGTTTTCCTGCGTGCAGTTAACCCAACTAGGCAAAGTAAAAGGAAGATGTGCGGACCCACCACAGAGCCAAAGTGAATTGATGAAGCGTTTTTCGAAAACTTTTGTGGATGCCTTGGAGTAGTACGTACACCCATGAGCCGGCGGATGGAGGGGGAAGGCGCAATTTGCAAGCTAAATCGCACGAAGCAAATAATAAAAATAAAAGTTAAGACTGCTACCGCGACCCATGCAAAGTTGCAACAGAAAAAAAAGCTGTGAAAAAAGTCTAAGAAAAAGGTCAAAAGAAAAGAACTTAGATGGGATAAACTGGCGTGCTTAAGTAACTCAAATGGTGTTCGCTTAAAGTTCGCTGGTTCGCTGGTTCCTTTTGCCTGCAAACGGAAATAAGTTCAAGAACTTACAAAAGTCAACAGCGAGCAACACTCGAATCAGGCATTTGTTTGTGTCTACAACGGGGTTGTCGTTGAGCGATTATGTTCTCAGCAGCTGTTGCCAGGCTGTTGGGACAAACTCAGACTCTTGCTTGCTAAATTTTGGTACTCTCAGTTTTGGAATTGAATGTGAGTGTTTTTTGTGCCCATATCGTTGCTCTCCTGCTGTTATTAAAACAGTCCAATAATATTGGAATCATCCCATTTAGCATATTCTTGTTAGATCAAATCATTTTTTATTTTTCGATTTTTGCTGCCATCTAAGGAAAATTACAAAATAGTGTGCCCTTATATTGGAAAGATTATAAAGATTATATTAAGTTTATGTTGTTAGTTCAATATTATTGGAATCATCCCATTTAGCATATTCTTATAAGATCAAATCATTTTTTTATTTATTTTTCGATTTTTGCTGGTATCTAAGGAAATTTACAAAATAGTGTGCCCTTATATTGGGTTCAATTTATATTTAACCTTCTATTGCTAGTCCAATATTATTGGAATCATCCCATTTTTTATACTTATAAGCATTAAACAATTTTTTTATTTCAATATTTTCTCGTTTAGCATGCCAGATTTGGTTTCATTCATTATCATCTGCATATAATATTCTTTTTTATGTTCAATGCATACAGGGTATACTAATTTCGAGGCCAGCCATCTACAAAGTGGCCGATATTCAACAACAGGAATATCCATACAAATGTATGTATGAATTGCCACTCCGCTGTGCTGTAATGTGGCTGTGGCTGTGGGAGTAGGGAATGCTAATAGCGTGCATTAGACAGGGACACCAAGAACACATCATGGCCTGTCGACTAGGACAATAAAAGCAGCATTGAAATAGAACTTCCGGCTGAACGCGCAAAAAAGGCCAAAGAAAATCCCAGCGTAATGCAATTTTCATTTTTCTGGTCACGTACGAAAAGTAAATCAATTAAGTTGTCATAAATTGTACTACTGCTACTGCTACTGCTACTGCTACTGCTACTGCAGCTGACGACACTTAGCCGCTGTCGCATTCGCATACGCATTCGTCACCACTCCTCGCCCTTGACAACACCCCGCCGCCCGCGCCCCCGCTTCAGCACCCTTCGCGTGGCGTTTCCGTTTGTACCCATCTCCAGGCATGATTTTACATCATCCCTGCGAACTTTTTTGTTGCTCTTATTTTATTTTTTTTTCTATTTTTTCTATTTGCACAGCAAATTGAGCGGTATTTGTTTTTACTTTCATTTCTATGCATCTGACTACGCATTCAAGACACCAATAAACTGAAAAAGGCAAACCAAACCCAGCGACAAGCCACGAAAAAATACATAAAATATATTATATATAGAAGTAAATGTGCGCATATCTACTATGAATATTACGCGGCTTCTTCTCTTTTCGTTCAAAATCTATATATAGCTCTATCTGGTAAATAGTGACAGATGAATAGCCCAACAGAACACTGTAAATGGAATAGAAGTTTTTAATTACGACGAAAGTGAGGCCAACGCCGTGACAAATAAATTTATAAGTAGTAAAATAAGTAGGTAGGAATGAAATATCGAATTGGGTATCCTCAGATCTTTTATTTTGCAAGATATCAAAAAAATTACCTGTATGAACTAAAGTCTCTAGGACTTGCAATTTCTCTTATAAATATGGTATGTAGGGTCTGGTATAATATGAATATTAAATATTTTGTATAAAGTGCCACTTTTGCATTCCACCATCCGATGAGATGCTAAAAATTAAAATATTTTACTAAGGGGAATTTTGGGGGGTATTTTCTGTCACTTGATTTTCTTTTTCTTTAGAGTTTGTTGTTTAAAGTAAAAGCTTCTAAGCTGAGTAAATGTTTACTATAAAAGAAGGTGTAAAGTGCTGCTGACAGCGTTAAATATAAATATGTTTTTCTAAGTGACCACGCCATAAAACTCTGATGAATTAAATAACAAACATAGTTATTAATAATAGTAGTCTATACAGAAGCTGGCTCGATTTGTACGTTTTGTATAAGCAACATTTTATCAGGATCGAAGTAATGTATTATATAGCTACTTTTAGAACAAATGGGCACAAATAGAAATTTTTGTTTTGCGTAATATTGTTTATCTTCTACATCCGAAAGATAACTTCTATAAATATTCCTTTTTACCCGTGTCCCGTACTGACAGGAATATGTGTAGCTAGTACATAGTTAAATACACCCTGAACGGCTTATATTAAGGTATGTGTCTGGGCATCGTCCGCTTATCGTTGCCATTTAGTATTATCTTCGTACTTTAGGTTGTGAGGCTGCACAAAAGGCACATCGTCTCCTTTCTAGGCAGACCGCAATTTGGTTAAGCTCAAAATGATTGCGTATAATTTGGACGCATTTAGTGTGTGGCTGAGTGCTATACAAAATCTGGCGAGGGAAATTTAAGGGAGGAAATTTTGCTGCTCCTTTTCATTTTTATGCTAGCTGCCACTTTGCAGCCGCAACGGGCTTTCGCGTTCATTTTAACAAGGATTATTTACTTCGCGAAAGATTCAATAACAATTTTGAAATGAGAGTAATTTTGTACGGCTTGAGCCGTTAATAAGCTAAAATAATGTCGCTTAAGGCGAAATGATGGGCTTCTCAATGGTCCTTGACGGCAACAACTGGCCAAAGCAGCTTAAATGCGAAAGACAAGAAAAATAAAGGACACCAAATTTGGGATATTGGTGTTTGAAGTGTAATTTCTGGTCACTCATCAGCTAAATATAAGCAGAATTTACTAAAGTGGATGAATCGTTCAACCAGTCGAATCTATTTGTGTTTGCTTAAAAATAATGGTTGAAGCTCTTACAGGAAAGATGGTCATCATACGTTCCATTTGTAAGCGTCTGGCAACCTCGATGCGAGAAAGTATCGAGAAGCATCTCTAGAGTGGGAAGCTAAGCAGCAAGCTAATAAGTAAAGAGGTCGGACGATACTCAAGAATATATGTTTATAAACCAATCTTTGAAAAGTTAACGACATTGAACTATCTTATCCTTTACTGATGTTTGTATAAGTGAGTATCACTCAGCCAACCTGACGATTCTCTTACATATGATAACAGGAGAGCTTTAGTCGAGATTTTTGGTTATCGTGTACCCAAGTCTAGTGCAACCACAATCCATCATTCATTTGTGTGAAGTAATGAAATAAACACACTCATATAGGCTTAATTCGCACACACATTTCATTTTAACTGAGCTACAAATTTTGATTTGATAAAGTAGACCAGCATGCAACATAACACGCTGCCAAAAAACCATTTTGATGAATGACAATTATCCAAAAAATGTTCATGTACAAATCTAATGGAGTGGTTGGTTATTCAATCAATTAACATTCGCCCACAGCATGTCCTTTCAAAATGTTACTAACCTGTTTTTGTTTTGCCAAATAGAGGAAATAAAATTTCATGATCGTCGCACATCTCAATTTGATGTGTCCCTTATACCGATATATATAGATATGTCTGTCAGTCAAGCAAGCATCATGTAATTGTTGTTCATTAAAGGAAATAAGCTTCGACATTGTGTGTTGGTTGATTCGGTTGCTTTTGCCTCGCATTTTTGGACAATCAAGTCTTGCATTATACGACATCAGCTCCAACAACGCAGTGCATTTAATATGCGCCATGCATGAGGAAATCTAATAATTCCTTGCCAACGTCACTCCATTAGCACCAAATCCGACGAATGAGCAGGCGTCACGCTACCTCTGTTCTGCAGATAGGGTTAGAGTGTGGAGTGTGGAGTGGACTGTATGGCACCAGCCATTTCCTGGCACAATTCAGACGAACTAGGTAGCCGCTTTCAATTTTGAGCTAGATCTGAGGCTTGGAGCATTGTGTACAAGCAGAATCAGTCGTTCCCCTCAGCCTGTCGGAGTCTCTTTTTATACCCTGAACCCATTAAAAATGGGTAAAAAGGGTATAATGTATTTGTACAAAATGTAAATGTATGTAACAGGCAGAAGGAAGCATCTCCGACCCCATAAAGTATATATATTCTTGATCAGCATCAATAGCCGAGTCGATCTAGCCATGTCTGTCTGTCTGTCCGTCCGTCCGTATGTATGAACGCAAGGATCTCAGAACCTATTTTAGCTGTAGGTCCTCCTAGTCCTTACGCAGATCAAGTTTGTTTCCGATTTTCGAAAACTTACTCCGTTCCAAGCAATCGATAAAAATCGATAATGACATCCTGTTTTTTTTTTTTTTTTAGCAATTTTGGTAAATAATAAGAGCTAGAGTCAGCAAACTTGACATTTACTTTCTAGAATAGTATTTATATTTGGTGCATTTGGTTTTGGAAGAAGGGGGATCAGGGTATTCCCTAGTCGGGAGCTCCCAACTAAAACCTCTTACTTGTTTAATGTATGTGTGTTTTAGAGTATATTTCTGAGATAGATTGTGCATGTGTGTGGTGACGTATTGCATCGATCTTTGAATGTATCAACACGCCCGCATGTGCCTATGTATGTATGTGTACCAGTTCGAGGACTGGCGATTTATTTTACACAAGTTTTAATTTCCGGCAAATTTCCTAGTACAATTTCCCCTTTCAGAGCTGCCGTTGCGCTACACAGAGTGGCGCTGAGGTCGGATTTCAAGCTAACATCTACAATTCTCACTCACTTTGCCCATTTTAAGGCGTCAAGGTTAATGTGCATATGTGACTGTTTTAGTTTAGAAGAAAAATTTTATGAGTGTGCGTGTACGTCAGAAAAAATTTAAAAGTACGTCAGGGCTGTAGGGCGATATCTTAATGGAAGGCCGACCGGCATTCAATTATGCAGTAGTTGATTTCATAGTATGAAATTAACACAAAAGTTACCATGCACTATAATTAAAGTTAAAAGTAATGGCTACACTTACCTAAATCCTAAATTGATGCTTTTGGCCAATTGCCGACGTGTGTTAATGGATGCGGCACGTGGACTTAAGTTCGCATGGATCTGCTTTCAACCACGTCGGAGACAGATGTGCAAAGCTAATAAACAATATGCCCTGTGTGCACTTACAACATTTACTAAACAGAAAAAATCACAGCGTCAATCATAGACAATAAAGATTGAGAAATTGCTTTCCATTTTGGGTGTTTCACTAAAATCGCTGTTTGACAATTCAGTCCAGTGGTTGGTAACACAGTCACAGACATTTTGGCCAAGAGCGAATGTTGAATTGAAAATGCCGTTGCTAAGCTGGCAACAGCCACTGGAAATGAAAAACAGCCTTCAGCGACTTGATCTGGTAAAAAATCATTCGATTTCACACACGCACACACACACACACACACACACACACACACACACACACACACACACACACACACACACACACACACACAAACAAAAGGCAACGGCCGACGAATGAAAAAATCTACAGAAACAAAACCAAAAATAGTAAGGATATTAGACAGATAGGTGGTCGACAAGAGTATATCCTTTACCAGGACACATTCATGTGTATATTTAAATAAAAACAACATTTATATGATTGTCTTTTTAACGATTAATATACACATACATGTTTTACTACATGGTAGATAATGTTGAAGTCCCATTTTTAATGAGTTCAGAGTACAAAAAGCTACAAGTTTGATTTAACGTATACTTACTCTATTTCAAAACTCTACGAATAAACTGAATGTCTTTAAATTTGAATACAGGTGTCTCTTAAAATTGAATAACAATTCTTGTTGCCCAAAATTAGCATGTAGTAAGCCTTGAGCTCATCCAGTTGGCCTTACTCGTACGAAAATACATTTATGTGTAAAAGAAACCATATTTGTAAATTCCGTACAAGGAATAGGAAAGACCATTTTCGTCACTTATTTATCCCCATTTAAGGCAGCTGTGAGCACAGGGTATAAAAACAATTTGCTTCCAATTGACGGCAATCATCGGCTGGCTGTCATTCCAAATCGGCTCGGCTCGGTGTACTGCATTTGATGCACATCGAGCTTGATGATTGTGGCCTTTCATTTAATCTGTGTATAGAGGCTCTTTGCGCTCCATTTCTCGCGCTATTACAAATGTGCAAAGATTATTAGTAAGCTTTCCAATGCTCTTGTTTGCTTCTTTAGGGGATTCCGTGTTACTTAAAAAAAAACAAAAAAATTTAATAATAACTGAATATTAAAGATATGGATTGTTTTATATACATATATATCAAACCGAAAACCATCTTCAACATTCAAGCCTGGAATGTCTGCATTGGTAAGCGTCTATAATGAACATAATAAAGATAAATTAAAAAAAAGTTCTCTTAGCAGGGTGCGAACTCGCAAATAACCGCACTTCTTGCCACCGTCTCTACTCAACAGCCACAAAGTTGGGTTATTAACTTGATTTATAGTTCTGCGTTGGTAGCGGGAAGGTGGCGATAGGTACAAAATGAAAGATACTTGATATATACATATATAACATTCTAGAAGCTACATGTCAAGTTTGGTGACTCTAGCTCTAATTATTTACCAAAAATTTATCGAATATCGGAAACAAACTCGATCTGCGCGGGCACTAGGAGGACCTACAGCTAAAATCAGAGTCTCTAGCTCTTAAAGATTCTGAGATCCTTGCGTTCATACATAAAGACAGACGGACGGCCAGACAGACGGACATGACTAGATCGACTCGGCTATAGATGCTGATCAAGAATATGTATACTTTATGGGGCCGGAGATGCTTCCTTCTGCCTGTTACATACATTTACATTTTGCACAAATGCAATATACCCATTTTTAATGGGCTCAGGGTATAAATAGGTGAAATGGGAATTATTATCTGAGCAATATATGAAATTAGTAAATTTTTATTTGTTTTTAATTCGTTAAATTTATTATTTGAATTATATGAATTTTTAAGCTTGCGCTGACCCAGTGGGCATATAGGCAAGGTAAATTGGTCGATTTTAGAGAGTCTTCAAAGGTCCAACTCTCTAACTTTAATAGTGCAGAGTATAAATTCTCCCAAAATTCTCCCTAAACATTTTAAAACGTGATCTAATAGGTTTTTCTGGCATACGAACGAAACATTTCTATTGTTATCGATACCTAAGGAATTGAAATTTTGATAGTTTTTCTCTAACATAGACAAATAAGGGACAACTTAAATGAAAAAGCAAAGTTTTGCTCCCTTTTTGTACAATTAAACTTATTTAAGTTGATTTTTTTGTTGTATTGCCCTTCCACTGGTCGGTGTCGCTGTCGCTGTCTGCAACTCGCTACTTGTTATTTCGCAAATTGTTCACATCCTGCAAAACAATCGAGTGAATGGCGCTGCGCCCTTTTTAAGTGTATATTATATTATCAGTATCCAGCACGCAGTTTACAGCCAACTGCAACAAAAATAGCAGTGCACCACGAAAAACCGATAACTTTGGCCATAATTCATCTTGTGTGGGCTCCAAAGACCTTTCAACTGCCGCCCAGTTGCCGAATATGGTTTTGCGCCGCCAGAATTTTTATGCCTGGTCTTTATAAGTTTATATTTCTGTATTTTTCACGTCTAAATATGATACATGCCCCTGCCACGCGTTGCAGTTGTGCGAGTAATGCAAAAGCAGCCTAAAGTAACTCCCGTTCTCCCATGACTAATGCTCTACTGCTCAAGTTGACTATCGCGTTGCTCAGCTTGTTTCAATTTTTGCTACCATAGTTGATACCGAGAAACAGATTGTTTGCAGCAAACAGACCGGCAGAACGGCAAAGGAAAAACTGCCGACCCCTGCACATTTTCGTTAGCTCTTTGAATTTCCTGCGCTCGAAAGTATGCTACAGATCTGGCAGCAGCAGCAGTAGTAGCAGTACATGCTCTCTTATTCGCTGATGGTGTAAATTTCTTGAAAGTTGCAAACTTGTGCATTGTTGTTGCAGTTAAAGTTATTGTTGCATTGAAAGTTCAATGTTCCGTTTTACTGTCCCTTCGAGGCTTGTGGCAGGCAGCTGTCGCTGTTGTTAACCTCCCCGAGACTCCGGCTTGGAAATCGACTTGTCTGCGTAACCCCTTTTTTTGGGTGCCAATGCTGGCATAAATCATGCTGCAGCTAAATTAGTTAATAAATCACAGAATAAGTAGCCCAGCCCCGTTATTAGCAATGTATTAAAAAAGAAAATACAGATGGGCAAAACTTATATATAAGTTTTGTATACTCTACACCTATACAAATGATTACAAATATCATTATAAACATAAGTATATGTGCACAATTATTTATCTGAAACCAATTATTCAAAAACATATTCAAGACATTATCCGTTGTTTCCTATATATATATCTTATCTTCCTGATTAACTGTTTGTAATTTCTCGCTTTTAGACTTTTCACACAATTCTCGTGGGAATATAACCAGGGCTTCTATTATTTAATTGAGTATATTTAACAGTTGCAATTGGGTTGTTTCAATACACGCTTGATCCAGACGATTTCAATTAAAAATAATTTACAAATAAAATTTGTGGTAAAATGGGGGGACGCAGAGGCTGTAATGGAGTTATTTGATTCGTTTGATACGGCAAAGCCATAACATCCACATCTCTCATCATCTACGTTCGCAAGTACGTTACAATTTACACTGTCTGTTTGGATATGCATTTGTCGATTTACATTGCAAAATTGTTGTTTATACACGCACGGAGATCAGGATCTGTCCCGACCCTTTTTTCTACTACATGCAAACACACAAACATACATATGTACATACAAATGTACGTACTTTCATGCACAGACGATTACATTGAACCGCTTTTGAGCGCATTTTTGAAAATATTTGTGAAAAATATTTCGCATTCAAACGGATTGAAACGCACAAAAACAAAAACAAACATTCACGTACAATCTCTGCTCCCATTTCATTTAATTTTGTTTGCAGCCAAAGTCAATGCGCCACAATTTTTGCAATGAAAAATATCCCTGGATAGTGAAGCGCTGGAATGCAATTGAATGATGCGGGTCGACCCCCCACGACCACTGGTAATCTTTGAGCCAAATATGAACAAATGTCACCTTGTAAGACCCGATATTATTGAGGCGTGTTTCAGAGGTGGTACAAATCCACAACCGCAATATAATTTTTCGGAATTTTTTGTAGATCTGATGCTATCACAAATTGTATAAAAAATTAATATTAACAATCAAGAACATTTTCTCAAGTCTTATTTGGCGAATCAAAGGCAATTTTACGGTAGACTCCGACTTAAACGGTTTGCGGCAAAGAGGTTGTAAATATTTAGTCTCAACTGGAAAGTTTTCAAGCCGCATAAGGCAACAGAGACATTCTTTAGATTCTGAAGGAATTTTTAATATTTTAATGTGCATAAAAGACACAGAGCGTGACGGCAGACGGCAAAGACAAGAATAGAACGTAAAGTTGCCAGAAAGATGCTCCTTTAAATAGCTAAAATGACGGGTAAGTCTTGTCGTTCACATGGGCTGCGTCGTGGACATTAGAGCGAAGCCCACAGTCAGAGCAGCAAAATTATTTTGTAATAAATTTTGTGACATATTTCCATGAATGTGAAAAAGACAAAAAAAAAATGCTGGAAGGAAGGATGTTGCAGCGATTCTGATTCTGGCAACACACAAAGAACACTTCAGACAGGTAACAGCTGCCCAGCCCAGGCCGGGCGTAGGCGGTTTTATGTTTGTCAGGCTCGCTTCTTACGGATAGACACTCAGACGTACACCAATACATATATATATATATATATATATATATATATATATATATATATTAAATGCACATCAGTGTTAAGTAATAGCAACTTAAATTGTCTGCGAAAATCTATCTGCCAAAACGAATTGTTGCCTTAATAAAAGCAAATAAAATGTGCCACTAAGCGAGGCAATTTTGCAATATGACGTGACCGTGACTTTATGACGTTTTGATTTATATATTATTGAAAAAGTTTTGTCGCAGGCACAAAAATCACGCGCTAGTACCAACAATCACGTAGGTGACAGCTTCAAGACTCTCATCCCCCCAACCCCTCCCATATACGCGCAGTAAGCTCATAAATAATTTTTAGCCAAAAAGTTGACACTGGAGCGATATTAATTTTTGATGTGCTCCGTAAAGCAATCGTATGCTGCTTAACAGCGTTGTAAGTGATATCAATGTATCAGGCTACATTCCCATTGCCCTCAACTTTATAGATTAGAGCCAAGCCAAGCCCAACCCTGGCCTGGGGCAGGACCCACAGCCCAAAAAAACTTTTCGTTCAATTGATTTGACGATGGCTTCCGTGCTGGCGCCCTTTCGGGTGGCTACGCTGTGCATTTGGCAACCCCTCTCGATCTGCCAGTTATTTTTGGAATGGAAATTAATTAAAAAAGTTTTTAATCAGCCTTCGAATGTGTCAGCGCGCTATACAAAAGATTTAAATTTGAGTTTCTTGCCCGTAGGCGTCTTAGTGGGAGTGTTTTTTTTTTAATAAAAAGTCAGTTAACTAGTAGGAGAAACTTCAATTACCCAATAATAAAAATTATCAACAAAAATACATACTTACGGGATTGTCTTAACATCTGATCAAATTGAGAGATTGCTTTGTGCTCAGCTGCCGTAATAATAAGCCTGCAAACCAACTTCAGTTTATGTAGCTCCTACAATCACTTAGATACTATTTGTTTTAAAATCATTCTTAATCATGTCAATAAAACAAAAAGTTCCTTTTGAGTATAATATATATAGTATATAGGGAAAATTAAAAATTTAAAAGATAGGTTCAATGCATATGAAGGTGCGGCTTGACGCTATGTCAGGCTATCATCGGCTTCTCTCGACCTCGACCCACTCTTACTTATGGAAAATTTATATATAAATGTGCTGAATATCATAACAGTTATATTAACACTTTATTTATCATGGGGGAATGACTCGCATGTGTCTCTAAATTCCCAGCGCCGTAAAATTGCTTTTAGACGGACGTAGAACCAAAGGTACATTGCATAAACCAATATACTCTCATTTACGTTGTGTAAGTATGTACAAAGCAGCACCTTTTCCTTTTTTTTTTCTTATTTTTCTCGCATAAGCTTGTATGTCAGTAGATGTGCCATGTGTTCGCTGATAAAAAGTTTTAATTTATGTCAAAAGCTTTTGCCAAGAATTTTAATATGCGCACAATTTTTGCAAAGTTGTCTTTGTCACTTATGATGTACCGTCTATCCTTAGCACATTGGCAGTGTCACAGGCTCTCAGATTCCAAGCTATCGAATTCTTTGGGGCAACGAATATTGTAGCGGAAGTTCAGTTCCCTTTCTGCTTCTGGTATGCGATGGAGTCAACTCAAAATGAATAATATCAATATTTTAATAAATGCTTATAACTTTGACTATTTAAGATAAATTAGATATAAGTATATATTTCTTTATATAAAATTGTTTGACCAGTCGGTCATGGCTTGGAAAATTCTAGCCGCAATAATGGAAAAAGAATTTGAAAAACGGCTGTATGAAACTTTTTATTTACTAACGAATCGGCCTACTCCTCATTTTTATACCCTGAACCCATTGAAAATGGGTAAAAAGGGTATATTGTATTTGTGCAAAATGCAAATGTATGTAACAGGCAGAAGGAAGCATCTCCGACCCCATAAAGTATATATATTCTTGATCAGCATCAATAGCCGAGTCGATCTAGCCATGCCCGTCTGTCTGTCCGTCCGTCCGTCCGTCCGTCCGTCCGTCCGTATGTATGAACGCAAGGATCTCAGAACCTATAAGAGCTAGAGACCTACAATTTTAGATGTAGGTGCTCCTAGTGCCTGCGCAGATCGGGTTTGTTTCCGATAATCGATAACTTACTCCGTTTCAAAGTAATCGATAAAAATGTAAAACGAAATCCTGTTTTTTAAGCAATTTTGGTAAATAATAAGAGCTAGATATATATATCAAGTATCTTTCATTTTATACCTATCGCCACCTCCCCGCTACTTTCTATCTATTAACGCGAGCTGCATTTGGTGTTGGAATATGAGGGTTCAGGGTATCCCCTAGTAGGGAGCTTCCGACTGGAACCTTACTTGTTAAAGATTATACTATCCACTCCCAAGTAAATGCCCCTACTAAACGTCCAAACCTATCCAATTTAAATGAATAACCTTTAACCTTTCATCAAACAGTTGTTATGCCCGGTCCCTAGTAAAAGCCACTACTAATCTTCAAATTTCCACTTTGCAAAAATGTATCAAGCTATGCATTTCATGAAACAAATTTTATTCTTCCGTTTTAGCAAAAATAACATTAGATCCCTAATTCCCTGTTCCGGAGTCGAACACGCAACTCCACAGATAGTTATAAAATGTTTGTATATAGGATTCTTGAAGCTACTTGCCAAATTTGGTTGACTATCTCTCAAAACCTTTGATACCGATTTTAATCGATTGCTTGGAAACAGAGCAAAATATCGATTGCTTGGAAACAAACTCGCACTGCGTGGGTTTAATCGACTAGGCAGTGAATGCAGAATAAATAAAATGAATGAAGTCGAAGTTGATTCCTGTTGTGTGTATACATTTGCACAAAACCATTATATTCGTTGGGTATACCTTATGGTATTTTTCTCTGAAATCCTTTTTAATCAGTTCTATTTTGTGTAGTTTATAGCAATACATGATACGCTTTGTTGCTCAAAAAAAGGGCATGAAGAAGTTTATGCTAACCTAAAGATAGAGCTTTGCCTCAAAGTATCTATAATAAAGTTGAGAATGCTAGGCGCATGCGTCACATATAAGGGGGCTGTTAAGTAAATACGTGATATGACATAAAAACAATATACTGTTTTAATATCTTCTAAATATTCAAAATTTGTTTTCGACTACAGAGCAGCAGTTTTTGCGAAATGTATATGTTGGTCTAAATTTAATTAATCATATAAATTACCGGAAAGTACCATACCTATGACTAAACCAGAGCGTTCTCGGGCACACCTCGAATAACTTTTTCTTCGAGCTTTACAAGTTTCTTGCCTTATTAGCAAATTCACAACAGGCTACGAGCTTACATTCAACACAGCTACCAATTCGTATAGAGACTACAGCTTACAGGTATGTAAAAATAGTCGATGTTGAAACCAATAAGCTTTTTAAAATATGTAAGCTTTGACAAATTTGTGTATTGAACAAACATTCTGAAAAAGCGTATCCAAAGCTTTTCATAGACAACATATTGCAGTTACAAACAACGAAATTTTCTTAATTTACAAGGAACACAAGCCAGCAATAATGGCTTCCTCTAAGCAGAGATCACAAGCTAACTCTACTGCCAATTATCGGTCCACCCAAAACAGCCGATCCAGCCGCGGTAGCCGAGATAGCCAAGGTAGTGATGAGAGCCATGATAGCAAAGAAATGCAAGATAATATGCTCGCTCAGAACGAGCAAGTCAGCACGACCACCCAAAAGTCATCCAGCAGCATTATAAGTGACTTTGCGCATCTTCGCCCACGCGGCGGTCTTCGGGGAAAGTCCTACTGGCGCGACGTCATTGACGAAGTGGAATTTGCAGTTCACTGCGTATCGCAGCCACGATTGCCAATAATCGACTACTCGCTGGTCCTGCCCCCGCACCTGCGCGAGCGCGTCAAGCAGATACAGGCCTACGACTATTCCACTTCGGACGACGTTGTTTTTATTCGGGATGAGATGCGCGAGGAGCGGCCGCATGATTATCAGATTGCTAGTGAACAGGACAGCCGGGAAGAGGGACAGGAGGGGGATGCTCTTGTGAGTACCTTTAGTGATATTAATACACTAATTGATTTCAATATGATAATATGAATGTCTCTCACCAACTGGGCTGGCCTTTATGAGTAGCTGACGGACCGAAAGAAATTAGAAGAACATTTTAGTGAAAGCCAACACTCGGATATAGTGCGCATGGATCATGAATTTGAGAAGTTTGATCTTAGGTTGGATGAGCCCGTTGGTCACACGCATCGCAGTGTCGACAAAAATAGCTGGTATGCGAAGTTTCTGTGCGCTTCTCGCGACGAACGCGTCTGCTGGGACTCGCGAGTTGAGCGATCTAAGGCGGGTGATTCGGCGTACACGCTTGACGAGCAGGCGGAGAATCTGATGGATGCGGTAATATGAAATTCGTAAAACTTTTAAAAATTTCAATCTACATTTAACTTATAGTCAGCTGAGCGCTTTATTCACTGGCTCAATTCTATCGGTACAATGGATACGTCTATGACACCAGAAAAGGTAAAGAACTTATTTTCGATCAAAGGTGATCGAACGCTTCTTGCGTCAGTTAAAACAGACCCAAAGGAAGTCAACGCCATAGCGCAAACAGTTGCCGACAAATGGAATAAGCCCCATGTAAGGAGTTATCGAAATTGGAAATCCCTTCACCTTGTATACCTATTATTTAACAGATGGCAATTGAGCTCAAGTATGAAAAACACATCAACGACCATGCAATGCGCGTGACCCACAAGCCGCTTATTAGCGCCTTTGGTCGAACTGTACCTCTTAAGGAACGACCTTGGGTCAAGCGCTCTGGTGATAAGGTCATCGAAACAGTTTACCCGAACGATCTGCTTACTCGCGAGAAAATATTTAAAGGCATTACTCACCTGCGCAGCACCACAGCGCTAATTGATTTTTACCTAAACAATCCAAAATTGGCACGACCTCCATATTTACTCCAAGGTGGTGACTTCCAGGAAATGAACACAAGCGAATCGGTAATGGAAATACCACTTTATGAATATCTCGGTCTACGCTATTAGCAGGGACTAAGCTGATAATTTTTTTCATTTGGTTTATCGCATTGTTGAGCGTTATACAAAATCAGTTAAAATCATATAAATTTATAGTTTTGTGTTGGCTGAAAAATATATTTGAATCGCATTATCAAAATATGCGCACACACTTTAGAAGTTGTTTATCGAGTTTAAATGAGTAAATATAAACAAGAGGAAAATATGTATTTCAAAATGATTAATGAATCTCGATTAAATACAATTAATGGTTCAGTCTTTGTTTTCACACTTTGTGCTGGTTTTTATACCCTGAACCCATTGAAAATGGGTAAAAACGGTATATTGTATTTGTACAAAATGTAAATGTATGTAACAGGCAGAAGGAAGCATCTCCGACCCCATAAAGTATATATATTCTTGATGAGCAACAACAGCCGAGTCGATCTAGCCATGTCCGTCTGTCTGTTCGTCTGTCCGTATGTATGAACGCAAGGATATCAGAAACTATAAGAGGTAGAGACTTGAAATTTTAGCTGAAGATCCTCCTAGTGCCTACGCAGATCGAGCTTATTTCCGGAGGAAGCACTTTTCGAAAAGTATGAAACACTTTCTACACATACGGGTGGATAATAAGGTAAGTTATAAATTATCGGTAGCAAACTCGTACTGCGCGGGCACTAGTAGGACCTACATTCCAAATTTCAAGTCTCTAGTTCTTACAGGTTCCAAGATCCTTGCGTTCGTACATACGGACAGACAGACGGACATGGCTAGATCGATTTGGCCATTGATTCTGATCAAGAATATATATACTTTATGGGGTCAGAGATGCTTTCAGGCGGAACCAGTTACACACACTTGCACAAAAACATTATTCCCTTTTTACACATTTTTAATACAATAGGTTCAGGGTATAAAAACGTACAGTTGACTTTGCAGCTATTTTGTACTGACAGGCTTCACAGCACGTTCATCTCATCAAGCTGTTATCTCTTCTATTATGAATATGAACGAGTTTTCAAAACTGTCTGTCTTTGCATGGGGCTGTTGCAAGGATCAATATGTGTCACTTTCAATAATCGCAAAGTTTGACATAGACATATCTTTTTGACATTGGGATAAACCAGCCATGTAGGAACAAAAATCAGCCGACCTTCTTTTTAGTGAGGTTTTGCATTTAATATAGTTTGGTTTGCGGCTTTACAAATATGCTTAGCTTATGTACGTGGAGTCCTTATGTTTGGATAGCAATGAGTCGGAAATCAAACGGTTTCCCTCCAATTGAGCACAGTTTCATCTTCATCGTCGGTTTAAGCGACAGCCAGACATACACAACGTGATGGAGAGCTTGTGCACACAACCAAATGAATTTCAGCATGACAGTAATCGGCAAAATTAAACAATTTTGGTTCACATCAACGATGTGCGGAAGGAAAGGGCTGTCTTGCATATGCCTGTGAATGGAGCTAAAGTGCTTTGATAAAATGTAATAAAATAAAGGGAATTAGATATTTTGCAGTTCATTGAAAACGTTTGGACTCAAACGACGGACGCAACCGATTGACAAGGGTTGATAAGCATTTTATCCTGCTCCTGCTAATGCCGTAGTTGCTTATTTTGTCCAACATGTTAATGTCGGCTTGGTTTGGTATTGGTGGTAGCTTTGCCACTGTGTGTGTATTGCCATAAGTGTAGTGGTCGCAGGACCAAACAAATACTGTCGACTTAGTGACCAACTCAACGATCAAAAGAATAACCGGGTTGTGGTTAATTAAGTATCCAAAATGCATTTGTCCATGCTATTCTGTGATGTCGTGTCGATATTTGCTTGTGAGCGTATGTGTAAGGAAGCATTGAACCGTGAAATATGTATAAAAGCTGGTCGCCATAATTGCGCTGGTCTTGGGAGACACCTCGTTTTTATTTTACTGAAAGAACTCACGTGTGCTTATATTGAAATATGCATATGATACAACTTGAAAGCAGAAAGGATATCGAGTTTCTAACACGGGTATATTACGAGTATAATTCGGCACGCCCTAGATGTAATATCCCTGTAGACAATCAACTGGACTGATGATGCTGATCAGGAATGTATGCAATTTATGGGGTCGGAGGTGTCTTCTTTTGTGCGTTACACATTGCATGGCAAAATTAAAACATCTATTTTTATACCCTGAACCCATTAAAAATGGGTAAAAGGGGTATTATGTTTTTGTGCAAAATCCAAATGTATGTAACAGGCAGAAGGAAGCATCTCCGACCCCATAAAGTATATATATTCTTGATCAGCATTAATAGCCGAGTCGATCTAGCCATGTCCGTCTGTCTGTCCGTCCGTCCGTCCGTCCGTCCGTCCGTCCGTCCGTCCGTCCGTCCGTCCGTATGTATGAACGCAAGGATCTCAGAACCTATAAGAGCTAGAGACTTGAAATTTTAAATGTAGATGCTCCTAGTTCCTACGCAGATCGAGTTTGTTTCCGATAATCGATAACTTGCCCCGTTTCCAAGTAATCGATAAAAATGTATATCGATATCCTGTTTTTTAAGCAATTTTGGTAAATAATAAGAGCTAGAGTTACCAAACTTGACATGTTGCTTCTAGAAAAGTATATATATATCGATTATCTTTAATTTTATACCTATCGCCACCTCCCCGCTACTCTCTATCTTTAAGCGCGCGCTGCATTTGGTGTTGGAATATGAGGGTTCAGGGTATCCCCTAGTCGGGAGCTCCCGACTAGAACCTCTTACTTGTTTGATATGATAAATCAATTACAAATCGACCTTCGTTAATATAACATTTAAATTTGTGTTAGAATCATACTATACCAGATATTTTAATTAAAATGTGTATGTTGGAGATCCTTAAGTTTCAGGCTAAAATTTATTTCCAAGGATCTATGTAAATATTTAATTGTAAGCTTACTAATTTTGTTTATTTTTTCATTTTAAACGAACATTGTACACAATTTATTTGACACTTTTTTCGCACTTGTGAAAAGTGAAAGTATTCAAAGGTTGTAGAACAAACGTTATTTGTTCAGCTTCAAGATTACACGACGGGACTAAAATGGGCGCAAACCTTGATTCAAACTTTAGGTTTTTTTTTAATGGAATTTAAACTTTAGACGTGGAGTTCGAGATAGTACGGGTCTTAAATTGTCAACATCCGGAAAATTTCATAATGATCAAGCTATATATGTACACCGAAGTTATACAAGAACATACATATTTCCCACAGTTTAAATCTAAGGGAAGAAGAAGCAAGCGGAGTGGACTCGACTCCCGAAGCATTTAAGGTTTTTACATATTTACAAAAGGTAAAAGGTTCAATAAATGATATTTTAATGAGCAAAAACAAAAATAACAACAACAGCAACCATACGGATATTTTTATACAGACTGAGTATGTAGAATATCTATTGCCAGATAGCTTACGTATTTGGGCTTCAATTAACTGCGGTACAGCTGCTGCATTTGACCGACGTACAGACAACAGAATTGAAATGAAAGGAATCAAATTGAAAAGCCAGCAACAGTTGTGGCGCAAACATGCACATGCACACACCTGCCAATGTCTGAAAACATGGATGACGCTCAATCATTGGATGACTGACTTGCAGCCTGTTCAACTGAGAAAACTGCTTTCAGTGAAATATATATCACACCAGCCCCGATTTGAGTTGCAAACAATAGCGCTAACTGGCAAGCAGGCAGGCTACCTTCCTACCTAGCCAAGCGTCGATGGGTGTCACAAAGAATTATGACTTTTAACAGCAACGTGCCTTATGTATATATATATATATATTTAGGGGTAAAACAAAAAAAAAGTTGGCAAATATATTCTATATAAGAAATTGATTTAATATGAAATAAAGTTTCCTATAACGTTCTCGTTGTGGATTTGTGCCAAATAATATATATCTGTAAGAGCATCAGTACTTCGATGTGATTCTTATTACTTCTGACATTCTGTCATCCTGCGCTGTTTGATTTTTGTCCTTTTGTCTTATTCAGTTGTAGTTGGTCTGCGCATTTTTCAATTTATATAAACAAAACATTTTAATTTCAGAAATTTAATTAAACAACACCCTCAGTGTGAGATGTCATGATAACATAGGTGTCATTCATTGTTCTCTCTAGCATTGACGAACAGTGTGCCAAACAGCATCAAAGGCCTAAGAGTCAATAAATAACTGAGCGCCTCTCTTTGAAATTGTACACAATTTTGTGTCAAATTTTCGATGACAACTCTTTTATGAACTTATTTTTAACCAGCTAACACTTCTTGAAATCGTCGCCTAAACAAATACGAATGCTTTAGGCGTTTTTACTTTTATAGAGTATGATAAAAACTTTTCTTAAGCGATATCGGTAGAGCTTGTTGTTGCAACACTATTCTCTTAAACATTTTAATTTACACAATGTTTTTTAAAAATGTATCAAGGATACAGCGTATTAATCGATTTGTGGTTTCTTTTTACAGAACCCGATGGATAGCGTAATCGGGAATTTGGTATGCACCAGTAATTTAAGCACATATTAGTTAAAAAGGCTGGCAAGGCTTTCACTTAATTAATTACTAAACATGAAAACATCAAAGCATTTTAAAATGCACACATCAATTTATTTCTAGGTGTTGCTTAACAGCATGGTTGCTATTTCTGTTGTCTTTCACTCAAGTGCACAAAGCCCAACGCTCGGATGCACGAGAGCGAAACAAATCCATTTACTCATAATTCATTTATTCCTATATTTAGATTTGTGCACACGCTTTTTCCGTTTCCCGTGTTTATCCACATAGCCCCGCAGCGGGTGATGTCCACACGTGAATATTTAACGGTAATCTTGTGTTATCCATAGCAACCAACGGCTTAGGGGAGGCATTTAAACAAACATTGCCATTTTAACTACAAGCATGTATGTACGTACATATGGGAGAAATCGTTGTAGTATTAAACATGTAAGAGGTTCCAGTCGGGAGCTCCCGACTAGGGGCTACCCTGAACCCTCTCCTTCCAACACCAAATGGAGATATATATACTATACTAGAAGCTATATGACAAGTTTGCTGACTCTTGCTCTTATTATATACCAAAATTGCTCAAAAACAGGATGTCGATATCGATTGCTTCAAAACGGGGCAAGTTATCGGATATCGGAAATAAAATTGATCTGCGCGGGCACTAGGAGGACCTACAGCTAAAATTTCATGTCTCTAGCTCCTATAGGTTCTGAGGTCCTCGTATATATGTATGTATGTATGAACGACATACGGACAGACGGACGGACAAACAGACGGACAGACAGACAGACATGGCTAGATTGACTCGGCTATCGATGCTGATCAAGAATATACATACTTTATGGGGTCGGAGATGCTTCCTTCTGCCTGTTACATACATTTACATTTTGTACAAATACAATATACCCTTTTTACCAATTTTCAATGGGTTCAGGGTATAAAAACGGCGTGTAAAAATTCAAAGATTTTGTTTTAGTTTTATTTACTACTATTAATATAAGAAATATAATAAACTAAAACACAATAAGGTATACGCAAATAAATGAGCAGGTTGTCACTAAATCTATAAGAAGAACCTACCACGTCTAACATCAGCACGCTTTGCAGTCGACCCTAGGATTGCACACGCCTTGTCCCCCTTCAAAGCTATAACTTGTTGAGAATTGCATGCGTCAAGCAACGGAAAAGTACAGCGTGCATACTAGAGTATATATGTTCGGGGCGTTATACCCCGGTCAATAACTAAGCGAAAGGGCTTCCCCCCTTAATCAACTATGCAGCTGTCAATTTTTTAGTACATTGTGTGATGCTATTATAGATTTATATACAGGGTGGCACCGAAGATTTCATTATTTCTCCATAATAATATTCCTATCGGAAATAAAAAATATTTTTAAAAGCATACTAAGGAAAATCAATTGTCGGCAAAAATCAAGGAAATGAAATTTAGCTACATAATCAGACTTGCTAAAAGAACAAACTGTAAAATATTGACGGCAAACGCAACGATGCAGTTTGCGGTTGTTTTCCAAAAGGGCAGGCCGACCTGTGGCATCAACAAAGGCATGAAACAGAGGCATCATTTGATGACTTTATTGCATGTTGCTGCCTGTGGGTCGGGCCGCTAACAAAGTAACAACGGCAACTACAACAACCAAGGCCATTGCTTTTAACGTTAATTTATGCAACTTTTGTCAAACGCGTCGTGTTTGCTCGTGTACGTCATGTTGTTGCATCACAGTAGCCGATGGGGCTCCAGTTTGAGCTGGGTGCCTCTCATATAGACTGTCGGTTGTCCAGGCCTTAAAAGCCACTGATTGCCAGAGCTTTATGTGCTGTAGTTTCTTCCACTGGCTTATAAAATTGTGCGTAGATACACAAGGTGTGATTCTGTTTGTATGTTCCCGGATGCACTTCCGCAGTCTGACGACAAAAGTAACAAGCAAGAAGAGCACCGACAATGCCAACAACAATTCAATAAAGCATCAGCTATTACAACACCGCAATAAGCCGCTCCATTCAAAGTTTAATTGAATTTTGATACCCTGCACAAACAGGTGAAAGAGGTGTAAATAGATGGAAGAGTTAGAATTAGATCTGAACATAGATGAGATATAAATACTAGTACATATAAATATTTAATCTACCAGATATATTTATATGTACTAGTATTTATATATATTTATATTATATATACAATACTTATATACATTATATATACGTATATATATTACTAGCGGGTATAGCCCGGCCTTGCACATGTTTTCAAAAAGCTTTGAAAATGATTTTGAAACTGATCGGAGGGTAAACAAACAACTTTCACACAAACGTTTTCCGCCAATTTACCACTGTTGCAGTTGGAATTTCCTAAATCCTTGAAACACGTATTCATTAAACTCTTATGCAGAGCATTAAAAATACGTTTGAAGAAACTCCGACAAAACTTAAAACCACCAAAAAAAAATATTTGAACGCATTTCTACCGGAGAAGTTTCAAATGATTTTTTATATAGATCCTTGAAAATTAATTTAAGGGTGAAACGTCATCCACCAAATCTTTGACCCCCATTACCACCAAGGAGGCATACATTTTCCAAAAAGTGCGAAACACCCCTCAAATGAATTTGAACACAAAACTTTGAAATTGAGTTTGATGCCGATCGGATGGCAAACAAAAAAGCTTTTATACAAACGATTTTAGCGATTTTTACATACTTGCGGGTGGAATTTCCCGGAACCCCGTCTTAACGTGCACCTTCATCATACAAGGTAACAGCAGTGAAAATTTCCGCTTCCTAGCTCTTACGGGTTGGGCTGTGCGTTGATCACCAATCAGTCAGTCAATAAGTGAGTCACTCAGTCAGGACAAACAGTTTTAGAGATATGTATACATATTTACTACTATTACTATATGTACGTAAAAACGGGCAGAGCTAGAATTTGACTGATGATTGTATATGTATATGTATATGTATATGTATATGTATATGTATATGTATATGTATATGCATATGTATATGTATATGTATATGTATTTGTATATGTATATGTATATGTATATTTTTTGTATATGTATATGTATATGTATATGTATATGTATATGTATATGTATATGTATATGTATATGTATATGTATATGTATATGTATATGTATATGTATATGTATATGTATATGTATATGTATATGTATATGTATATGTAAATGTATATGCAGAAGAAATTAAATTTCGAAATGTCTCACTTAAATAAATTGTTTCAAAATAAACATGGACTAACGCCTTGCATGACTTTTTTCGCACGGACGCATGTAATGATACTACGATAATAATATCGTATTCACTTTCATGGGCAAAATGGGTGGAAAACTGTAGCCATCGGATAAAAGCAGTGGCGCAACACGTGTGGGTTACACTCGTGTAATGGTCGATTCCCTTTAATGTCATGCTTATGTGCACATTTCTCCTGTTTGTCCTGATAGGTGCAATAAAGTGTGGGTAAGCCATAGTGCAGCTGGGGAAATATCAGAAGGGGAACAGAAGTCGGCCGAGCCCCGCTTACTAAAACTGCGCCTTGAATTTCTCTATAATTTCATGCCGTAAATGGTGCATGTGCGCATGACTGGGATAGTACACAAAGTGGGGCCTTGGTATATGTTGCGGCATCGCCATCACTACAAGCAATTGGCTTCTTGCTTGCCACAGAACCTGTTGCTAAAGAGTGAGCAACAGTTTAGAATTGAGCAATGTGTATCCATGGTGGTGAGTTGCGCAGTTAGGACTCGCAATGCAGAAAGAGCTGCAGCAACAGGCTGTGCCGGCAACAGGCGGCCTGCAATAGTATGCGTCACATTGGTCGATGGTTATACAAATTCTAAATATGCAATTGCATAGCCTTTAAATATTTCCTGCAAAACTTAACCGCATCTCATTTAACTTAAAAGCCCTAAATAATGACTATCTGCTATCAATATGTGAAAACTTCATTATTGCTTTAGAATATATGCCGCCTATTCAGAAATAATTTTGTCAGTCAATCCCCACTAAGAAGTTTATATAACAAAAGCATTCTTTGGGGTACTAATTGAGAATGTAAATGATTAAATTAAAATATGTTAGGATAACAAAAAAAATGCACGGGTAAGAATATTTATAATTACAAGCAGTATTAACTGTATAACACCACTGTAACGCGCAGGGAATTACTATTGTCTGGTTTATAACCACTTCCCCTAATGTAGGCTCAAAGCCGAAGGCGCATCAAAAACAACAACTTAACGTCACCAGCCTTTAGCTGAATTTAGGATAGAGAAAACGGCAACTTCGTATTGTCGCCAGCGACAGCGACAGCGAGGCCGCATCTCTCAGTCGACTACTTTAAGACAGATGTAGGTATGACTTCAGCTAAATGGCTTATGTGAGTGTGATTCCATTTATTAGATATACCCCTGCAGGAATAATTTTAATAACGTGGATCCAAGCAACAAACCGCTCTAAATGATATATATCGCGAGCATAATCAGACAATCAAATAAATACATAAATGTATTCTTTTTTAATTGCACACTGCCTACTAAAAAACATAGAAACACCAAAGGAAAATTCCAGGCCTTGGTTCTATGCAAAGAATGGAAAATATTAATGTTTGTGAATTTAGCACGCCTCAGCTTTAGACTGGGTAGCTGGTATTTCGCACACACTTATAGAAAATGAATCCTGATTGTTGCGGAAACGGATGTGTCGTGTGGCATGTACATACAAACGTGTATACATATACATATATATATATATACACATACATACGCGCTTGCATATGTTTGTATACTATATACGTATATGTTCATGTACATTCATATATGTTTGAACATTTTTGTGTTCCTGGAGCGTCTCCTGCCTGTTGAATATGGGTGGCAAACTGGTGCAACAGGCTGGATAAAGAATACCGAGTCAAGGCTTGCTGCGACGCCGAAGTCAGCGTTTGTGTTCCTAGATAACTCAATGCATACATAAATCTGCTTATGTATTTACACTTAGATTTCTATTTCATGACTTTCTTTTAAGTTTCAGTTTTATAATATTATAATTTAGTCTTGTATATATGTAAATTTATTTGCTTAGACACATATGTGGGTGTGTCGGCTTATTTTCACAATTCTCGAATTTTGCAAAGGGCTTTAGTTTTTATTTTGACTTCATCCAAACACACCCACTTTGTACAATAGGATGCTTCTGCCGACTCCGTCTTTGCTGTTTCCATTGCGTCTGCCTGTTGCGCCGTGCCTACAGTGCCCGATTTTGTCGCTAATATATGTATATACTAACACACATACACGCATATATATATATATATATATATATATATGTATTAAATTCAACATGGGAAGCGAACTACGCGGGACCCGGCGATGAGTCTGCGTATCTAAAGTTGCAAAATGCAAGGCTCAGTCGTTTAACTGCCGCGTCCCAAGGCAGTTTAGCGCGCTCCCAACGAACTACAAAGAGACAAGACAAGCGTCTTATTCTAGGTAAAGCCAAGTTACACAACTTTTAAAAAATATGTGTGTGCACAACATATGAAGTTTTTTGTTAGAGTAAATTTCTATGTGCGATGCAGCTTATAAGTTACACTCGCCGTTCTGATTTTTTTTTTTTTGTTGTGAAGTGAATCATATATTAATAAATACAAATACAGGTACATACTATCAGATATCAACACAATGCTTTATATACGGGCTCTGAAACCCCCAGGTAAATATGAAATCTATAATAAGTACACTAGCTGAACACACACAATTTTATGTAACCCCCTACAGATGGGTTAATTCAAATACAAATATATCTTGTTTACCAAAATACTAAAATCTCCCCGAAAATCGTAAAGTATCGCTGTTCAGCCTAGGATTTTTGAGCACATTTTGAAAAATATACGAAATAGACAAAACTAATAAGATTAGATTACAATTACGTATATTACAAACGAATAAAGACTGTTTTGCTTTTAAGAATCCATCTTTCGATCTTCCTGAAATTATTGAAAACTCATTCAAAAACTAGCACGCACACATTATCTGGATGTCACTTTTAAGTCTCAAGCATTTCACAAAGATCGAACTAAGAACAACTAAGTTATACAAAAATATGGAGCCAAGAGAGGAATTAATTGAAGAAATCTGTTCCATAAGGGGTCAAATATTTTTTTATACCCTGAACCCATTAAAAATGGGTAAAAGGGGTATTATGTTTTTGTGCAAAATCCAAATGTATGTAACAGGCAGAAGGAAGCATCTCCGACCCCATAAAGTATATATATTCTTGATCAGCATTAATAGCCGAGTCGATCTAGCCATGTCCGTCTGTCTGTCCGTCCGTCCGTCCGTCCGTCCGTCCGTCCGTCCGTCCGTCCGTCCGTCCGTATGTATGAACGCAAGGATCTCAGAACCTATAAGAGCTAGAGACTTGAAATTTTAGATGTAGATGCTCCTAGTTCCTACGCAGATCAAGTTTGTTTCCGATAAACGATAACTTGCCCCGTTTCCAAGTAATCGATAAAAATGTATATCGAAATCATGTTTTTTAAGCAATTTTGGTAAATAATAAGAGCTAGAGTCACCAAACTTGATATGTAGCTTCTAGAAAAGTATATATATATCGATTATCTTTCAATTTATACCTATCGCCACCTCCCCGCTACTCTCTATCTATAAGCGCGCGCTGCATTTGGTGTTGGAATATGAGGGTTCAGGGTATCCCCTAGTCGGGAGCTCCCGACTAGAACCTCTTACTTGTTTTTTTATATATTTGAGTCTAATAACAAAGATAAGGCTATTTAATTTTTTTTTTTTTACAATTTGAATAGAATATTGTACTGCCATAGATTGTACAGAACTGCGATATTCCTGCTGTTCAATCAACAATACATAAGAAATAATTTTTACGGAATTAGCAAACAGTCGCCTGGCTTAGTTCGCATCTCTCTGCTTAACTTCGCACATTGCATTGGGTTGTTCACCCGCGTGCAGAGCGCATTTTGGCATAACTTTGACTTGGCCGCATTCATCTTCTTTGCCACGTTTGCAAGTAGCTATGTAAAACTTCTTTTTACCTAATTTGAGGTGCCGGCACAAAAAGTGTTATCCCAGCCTTGACTAAGCGTGCATTTTACACGCTTTCCACTTAAGTTCTTTTTGCATCAAGGGCTTTACAGCTAGCAAGCCAGAAGGAGACAAGTAAGAGAGCTCTAGTCTAGCCTGATCTGGGGATACCCAAACCTTCGTCAGGACGACAGCTATGAAATAAAAGATAATTGATTATTCATACTATTCTATAAGTCACATGTTAAATTTGGCGACTCTTAATCTTATAACCTTAAAGACTTGCTTAAACAAGTAAGAGATTCTAGTCGGGAGCTCCCGACTAGGGGATACCCTGATCATTCTTCTTCCAACACCAAATGCAGATATATATACTATTCTAGAAGCTACATGTCAAGTTTCGTGACTCTAGCTCTTATTATTTACAAAAATTGCTCAAAATACAGGATGTGGTTATCGATTTTTATCGATTGCTTGGAAACGGAGTAAGTTATCGATCTGCGTAGGCACGTCCGTATGTATGAACGCAAGGATCTCAGAACCTATAAGAGCTATAGACTTGAAATTTTGAACATGTTTTTTAAACATGTTTTACGCAGGGTGAATGCGAATTAATATATTTCTGGACTTATATTAAGCTGTCTTCACTTCAGAATAAATACATATATGTGTTTATAATTATTACATTTCTGTTCTCGGTCAAAATTAGTTAGGCCTCTTTATGGGGGCATATATATGTATATACATATATGTATACCCAATAGCATCAGCAACACGTTGTTGCTTTTTGACATATGTACATACATATATAGTTGATATACATAACTGTTGTTGCATCAAGCCACACAATTCTGGTTTCATAACATTACTTTTTGTGTTTTTTCTCTGCCATGGAAGAGGCAAAACGTTGCAAAGGTCGAACAAAGCGTAGCGTAGCAAAAATACAAAACACAATTCTGTGCAAATGTTTCACAATGAATTTTAAATTGCATGCTCTATAGATGTGGACGCGGCCGTCGCTTATGGTTTACCCTGTGGAGATGGCTTCCACGGCCACTATGCTGCTGCTATTAGCAATCCGTGCCCAAATCGATTGGCAACAATTCTAAAAGCATTTTATGCAGCAATCACAATTTCCTTTTAACGCCGCGACGCGACATAGACATATACACACACATACACGTAAAATTACGTACATAGTACATACAGTTATATATGTGTGTGTGTGTTTGTGTGTATGCAGTATCGCCGAGTCCAGCAGACAAAGCGAGGATGGCCAACTGGCGGGCGGGCAAGTGCCAAAGGCTGCAGTTTGCCAGCCAGCCATTTGTTCAATATGGCAACGATCATTCGCACCATATGACACAGAGAGCTGACCTCCTGCTGCCAGCAGCAAGCGTTACTGCTCCCTAGAATACTTCTTGCTTTTCGCTGAGTTCAATGCAATTATACCACAGCCACGCAAGCTGCGTTCATTGGTTTGCCTCTTCTTCGCCGATGATTTAGCATTCTTTTTGACTTTACCAATTTTTGCTTCATAACATATGTACATATATATATGCATGTATATACATACAGAATAAAACGTGAAACATCAATGAATAGTGTGTAACCCAAGATATATACCATGCTCTAATACATCCGAACCTCATTGCTCATCGATACATACTTTCGATACTACTTAGCTATACTATATCAGGTGAATTTAAAGTCAGTACAGGACAAGAGATTCGACAGCATGGAAATGTCAGATATCATAAGAAACATTTCAAGTACCTGACCACACGAGTGACAAATTGTATGTGCAGCAGATAAACAATTTTAAATTCTCACACAATTCGCAACAACTACAAAAAGAAATTTTAATTCTAGACGTCAATTGAAGCAAAGATGAAGTCGTGGAGGAAAAGTCTAGCTCTCGCTCTGGGTCTTGGCAATTTCTTAGTTTCTATCCGTGCACATTGTTAATCAGGGAAACCCCCTGTTGACATTCCGTCAAAGCATTAAACGTAATTAGCGTTTGATAGAGCTCTCAGGCAGAGAAACTTCGGTTGTGATGTGTGTATATTCTAGCCCAAATGAGATTCAACCTAAAGGCGAATTCAAAGTTTTCTGTATGTGTCCCTTTCGTTTGTTGTTATTATTAAACATTTGCCAGAATCAGCTTATTATTGCTACTAATATTTGAATGGCATACAAATGTTCTGCTCAATGTCGTCGGTGTTTTTGGGAAAACCCAACGTTCTTCTATCTATCATATCTAGTCAATTTATGCGCTTAGCGCATCATCCCTACACGTTGTACTTGCCTACCGGACGTCCTCCGTGAGTGGGTTTTAAGCAAAAACTAATTAAAAGTTGTAAGACATTTTTTGCCCAGTTTTATTTCGTTTCGCTTAGGTAGTACCACCTGCCGTAAGATGCGTACAGACAGACACACACAGCAGAGAAGTAAATAAAAATAAAAATAAAAAATAAAAAGTAGCAATGCACAGCGAACACCATTGCGTATTGTTTATTATTTACCGTTTCACTCTGACACCAACCAACTGAATGCAGTGTGGCTATATGAATGACGCCGACTTCGCGGCAGCAGTTGAAAAAGATACGTTTTATTTTTGCCAGCAGAGCCGACTGCGACTCCGGCTCCGGCTCTGACTCCGACTCCAACCATTGGCTTAATCTACAAAAGTTGTTCGTTTTTGTTGTAGTGCATGGAGTTACTTGGACGTACAATCGACTTAAAGTTGCAAATAAACAACGTTTTCAGTTGCTTATTAATCGGAGAAAAGGTATATACACTTTCTGAGAGTAAAACCAATTAAATTACTTTGTACAGGTTAGGGTTCAAGTTATTCTTGCTACGGAGCCAAGTCCCTACTGAAAAGGATTTTTTTTAAATCAACTTGGAAAATAACTTGAACTGAACTGATTCGATTTGCAGTCTTGAAAACAAATTCTACTTGTTACAATCCAGTTATTGATTTAAAATAAATACGTTTTTTAATCATTGTCTATTCTTGTTTAGGGCATAAAAGATTCGATGCACCGACTCCAAATTCCCAGAACTTTTTTCAGTGTTCGTTCAACTAACTTTAGCCATCAGGCAGAACAGTCGACTATGACGCAGGTGGTAAATGAAATTGAAAATCTAGCTTTAGTTGTTTTTCTTTTTATGGCACATCGACACTGTGCTTAATTTGGTTCATCGTTCAAATGTGCACCACACACATTTTGATTGCGTTTCTCGGCAGTCTCGTAAGTAACCAAATTGTACATTTGGCTCAAAATTAACGTTATGTGTAATGCGATTAGATACATAATATTGGTTATTCGACTTATTTACAGAGTATAACGTAGCGAGTCACACCCGTTTTTACACCATATCATAATTTTAAAAAAATATATTAGATATCGGTTTGAGCATGTCAATTTTAGACAGATTTGTTGGTACAATTGACGTAGCCATATTCGCGTTAAATTGCTTGAAAATTATTGGAAATGTTTTTTTTTTTTTTTGGTAAACTAAATAGAAAATTAAATGTTTATTTACAGATAGAAAATACGTTCGCACACTTTCGAAGCTTTAAGATAGATTTAACGAACGCCATCACAAAAATGAGCAAAAGGAATTAAAACGCTTGACCTCCCCAGATCAACCGAGCTAACTTTGTCCGGAGCGCTTTGCTAATAAACGTGACAGATTTCTCGGCTACTCAAATGTCTCTCACACGCAGACACACACACACACACACAGGGCCGCAACGACCACAACAGACAGTCGAACAAGCAGTCAAGGACTCAGCAAAGGTGTCCTCTTCCAAAGTATAAGACAAGCCAAGTCTGTCGTGTGGTAGGTAGGGCAGGCTGAAAGCCAAGAAAAACCTTAAAATCTACATAAATCATGCTGGGCAAGAGTTTTCGGATAGCTGACACAAAATTCAATTTATAAGCACGTACACTTCGCATACAATCGTATATATGTACATATCTTGTTTGTAGAAGGAAAATAATTTAATTGAATTCTAATTTCGGTTTTAAGTTAAAGTCTAATAAATGATTTCAAGTTTACTTGGTTACCCTTTGCAATACTGTTACAGCACTGTGAGCTCATGCATTAGTGGCAAGTTGAATAAATTAGATTATAGACAAGATTTAAGATTTGTAAAAATAAAATATATGTACTCTTGTCGGAAGTGCCGGATCAGGACCCTGCAGCCGATAAAACGGCAAAGCACACGCAAAATATTCGTATTTCTGTATCGATTTATATCATTATTTTGGCAATGAGAAGTGAAACAAGTAAGAGGTTCTAGTCGGGAGCTCCCGACTAGGGGATACCTTGAACCCTCTTATTCCATCACCAAATGCAGCGCGCGCTTATAGATAGAGAGTAGCGGGGAGTTGGCGATAGGTATAAAGTGAAAGATAATCGATATATATATACTATTCTAGAAGCTACATGTCAAGTTTGATGACTCTAGCTCTTATTATTTACCAAAATTGCTTAAAAAACGGGATTTCGATATACATTTTTATCGATTACTTGGAAACCGGGCAAGCTATCGTTTATCGGAAACAAACTCGATCTGCGCGGGCACTAGGAGCACCTACATCTAAAATTTCAAGTCTCTAGCTCTTATAGGTTCTGAGATCCTTGCGTTCATACATACGGACGGACGGACAGGCAGACGGACATGGCTAGATCGACTCGGCTATTGATGCTGATCAAGAATATATATACTTTATGGGGTCGGAGATGCTTCCTTCTGCCTGTTACATACATTTGCACTTTGCACAAATACAATATACCCCTTTTACCCATTTTCAATGGGTTCAGGGTATAAAAATAACACGTTTTATAATGTATATCGAAAGAATATATGTATATCATATTTAAGCGGACGGACGATCCTGATCAAGAATTTAAATTTATAGTTTTTATAGTATATCCAGTCATTCACGTTTGCGGCTTTCTTCTTACACAGCTAACAATAGATTCAGATAAAGTACTTTAAATTTGGTTCTATCTTAATTAAAGCTGTAGAACCACCCTAGTCCATGTCAAGTGCAAGATTCTTCAATTGACCCAACTGAGAAAAATTATGACAGCAGACAACACTTTGTTACAGATTTATATAAATACATATATGCATTTGCCCCACCATGGTCAATGAATATAAATATGATTTTACTTCTGTTTTAGATTCAATTTATATTCATACACATATACACTCTACACACATACATTAACATAACGAATAACCTTATATGTATCTTACACACAAATATGCGCGCGTGCAATTGGTCTTCCCTAGACGTTCTTTATGTGGAACTTTAGATATGATTTTGCTTTCAATTTATGACGAGCTGACGAGTTGTTTGAAAGGCGTGTAAGTAACTTCTTCCGCCACACGTAGCGCAATTCTTACCTTTTAGTGTTGGTCTATAGCATCCTTACGCTTAAACGTTCACTCAAACGTAAGGTGTAGCACACTCCGCCCCGCCCTTTGTAAAAAGCAAACTGACAAAAAGCGCTCCAGGAAATCACATTCTATCCCACACAATTTTAATAATCTCACGTGTGCACGTGTTTCAGATTACAAAATAAAATCATGAATCGAGTACATTTATATGCAAAATTGAACTACTAAATAGCAAGTAAAACCGACTAGCATAACCGACGTTGTTCGTTTCCCAAATCGTTTGCATGCAATTTTTTGGCTTTAGTTGTCACCATCGAAGCGGGCTTCCTTCGCTTCATGCATCCTGTACACAGGTCTTCTACATTGGTTTTGGTTTTGTACAATGCAAACTTTTTCGACGCCATTTGGACGTATACTTAAATTCATAATTTTTTATATAACAAGTAAGAGGTTCTAGTCGGAAGCTCCCGACTAGGGGATACTCTGATCCCTCTTCTTCCAACACCAAATGCAAATATATATACTATTCTAGAAGCTACATGTCAAGTTTGGTGACTCTAGCTCTTATTATTTACCAAAATTTGCTTAAAAAACAGGATTTCGACATCGATTTTTATCGATTGCTTGGAAACGGAGATTATCGAAAACAAACTCGATCTGCGTAGATACTAGGAGGGCCTACAGCTAAAATTTCAAGTCTCTAGCTCTTATAGGTTCTGAGATCCTTGCGTTCATACATATGGACAGACGGGCGGACGGACGGGCGGACGGACGGGCGGACAGACAGACGGACATGGCTAGATCGACTCGGCTATTGATGCTGATCAAGAATATATATACTTTATGGGGTCGGAGATGCTTCCTTCTGCCTGTTACATACATTTACATTTTGCACAAATATACCCCTTTTACCCATTTTCAATGGGTTCAGGGTATAAAAATAGTAAATAGAAGTATTAAGAAGCATACTTTTTCAATTTACAAAAAATGTTTACCTGAAAAACCACATAAACTAAAATCGGTCCGTTATCTATTAAAAATGTACGATATGTCCTCAAATGTATTTTAAGAATATTACCGAAGTATATTTTGCATATTCTTTCTTGTTTTCTGTTTTATCTATTCTATGCCCTTTGTTTAATTGGCATGCCACCGCTAACTCGCACCTTTAACATACTACTTTCTCTACGTCCCGAAATCACACTTTCACTTGTCCAGACGGCGAGACATTGTAACGGAAGTCACTTAATTTCAGTTCATTTTCCGCGCTTAAAATTCATATCCGTTCGCACGTTAGCCGACAAGGGTTGCCCAGGTGATAGGTGATAAGTGTGACGCCCCACCTTGTGTGTAAGGGTGATTTTGTGACAACGATAAAGATGAACTGTTATGCATATTTTAATTATATTGTATGCCAATCTATTTATTAAATATGTTTAATCATATAAAAAATCTCAAAAAAAAAGAGGCTAGCTCTAAAAGCTCAGAAGATTTAGTTGCATTCAAATGTGTGTAAATTAGAAAGTCTAAAATTATCTGAAAATATAATATAGCACTGTACGAGAGTTAACATTGCAATTTTATATCAATATATACCTAAAAGGACCCACTTTCAAAATTGTGGGTCTCTGTCTTTTCAATTTTCTGACATCCACGCGTTCATAACAGACCCGGACCGAAATACGGACATGACTTGATTGGCACGAATCTAGCTGGTCAATAATATATATACTCTATTGGGTCGGAGATTCTGTCCTCTGCCTGTACATATATATGTATATGTATACATTTTTTTTAACCCTTTTTTCATGGGTCTAGAGTATATAAACGTAAAAATAATAAAATATATGATTTATGTATAGTTAACAAAAAAGAAGGGCGATGCACTAACTGAAGTAGAGAAATTTGGAGTTGGGTGCTAAGTATTGCACATTCTTGGCAATTCTGATAAAAATTTGTACTTGTCTATTATACTTTTCATTAAATGATGAGTTTTTTATTTGGTTTTTTTTTATTGCGATAAAATAATTCGTATTATATACACTTTTACAAACACACCTTCACAGCTCTGCATTATCGTGGTTTGATATTAATCCCATTTTAATAAACTCCACGTGTAAAACTTTTTAATCGCTTCGAAAATTTTGTCAAACATGTCTGCACACTTTTAAGCAGCTTGAACCTAAAGTAAAACAGCAAAACCAAAAGCTTCGTACTTCGGCTGCCGTTGTTGGAATTGTAGTTTTAAAAATTAAGTGTTTTTAGCGGAAAAGCCGGAGAGGTGCGTTACGTTGTTCTGAGTTTGGACATGAAGATTGAATTCAGTATATTTAAATGGATGTTACATTTCATTCTTTCACACTCTATCACAATCTATTATGAAGAAGTCACAGACTTTTTTCACTCAATTGAAGTGTTACGAAATGTAGTATAAGCCATACGAAATGTCGTATAAGTTCATAAGGCTTGTATATTCTTGACCTTGTGTAATTTTTTTTTAATCAAAGAAAGGGAGTTAAACAAATTCCAACTATTAATTTGCTCCCAATAGTTTCGTATTAAAGAATTGAAGTTAGAAACCTATTAAGAATATACAAAGCTTTTATAAAAGCAATGGGAATAAATACAAGGATACATATGTAGACGTTCGTTTTGATACCGACTTGCAGATATATGAAAAGCAATGAGAAGCATGTATCACTTTTACTTGTTTACTACTCGCTTGCGCTTGAATGGGATGTCCACTCTCTGGATGCTACACATATTCTTTTATTTTAATGGGAGTCTGCGTTTATGGTTGGGCGTCGTTCCTGCCGTCTCTGTTACTAAAATGAAAGGTGGCAGGTAATTAAGCGGGCGGAATTGCAAAATTATTGCAACTTATAGCGCAGAATCCAGGAATCTCCATGCTTCCAGACACTGGCTCTGCTTAAGTTAATGAGATGGTAAAATGGAATCTCTGCCCGTTGGCCTGGGCGCGTTTAGTTTTCAGCACGTTGTGATTTAACATTTTACCACCAGCAGCTCCTGTAGCAGTTTTTCTTGACTTTTTGTTGAGTTGGCAGCATCAAATGCTCCCGGCCAACGGTTTTTAGTTGTCTGCTGTCTACACCTGAGTTGCTTAATGACGAAACTATTATTAATATGCGTGGTAGATAAAACTCCGGCAACGGAGGCCTTTAAATAGGACTAACTGCCAGCACACTTTTTAAATAAAACAAGTAAGAGGTTCTAGTCGGCTACCCTGAACCCTCTTCTTCCAACACCAAATGCAGATATATATACTATTTTAGAAGCTATATGTCAAGTTTGGTGACTCTAGCTCTTATTTTTTTCCAAAATTGCTCAAAAAACAGAATTTTGATATCGATTTTTATCGATTGCTTCGAAACGGGGCAAGTTATCGAATATCGGACACAAACCTACAGCTAATTTTAAGCCCCTAGCTCTTATAGGTTCTGAGATCCTTGCGTTCATACATACGGACGGACGGACAGACGGACGGACGGACGGACAGACAGACGGACATGGCGAGATCGATTCGGCTGTTGATGCTGATCAAGAATATACATATATACTTTATGGGCTCGGAGATGCTTCCTTCTTCCTGTTACATACATTTACATTTTGCACAAATACAATGTACCCTTTTTACCCATTTTTAATGGGTTCAGGGTATAAAAAAAAAACAAGTAAGAGGTTCTAGTCGGGAGCTCCCGACTAGGGGATACCCTGAACCCCCTTATTCCAACACCAAATGCAGCTCGCGCTCATAGATAGAGAGTAGCGGGGAGGTGGCGATAGGTTAAAAATTAAAGATACTTGAAATATATATACTATTCTAGAAGGTACATGTCAAGTTTGGTAACTCTAGCTCTTATTATTTACCAAAATTGCTTTAAAAACGGGATTTCGATATACATTTTTATCGATTACTTGGAAACGGGGCAAGTTATCGATTATCGGAAACAAACTCGATCTGCGCGGGCACTAGGAGCACCTACATCTAAATATTCGGACAGACAGACGGACATGGCTAGATCGACTCGGCTATTGATGCTGATCAAGAATATATATACTTTATGGGGTCGGAGATGCTTCCTTCTGCCTGTTACATACATTTGCATTTTGCACAAAAACATAATACCCCTTTTACCCATTTTTAATGGGTTCAGGGTATAAAAAAAACATGCGGTATGCCTCTTAAGAATACAGCATGTTAAATTCGGTTCTCTCCCCAAATACAGCTCTGCATAATTAAAGCTCAAATAGTCTCTGTTGCTATCATTAACATTCATTTGACCAGGGCTATGCCGATTAATTTCTTAGAGTAGTCAATAAAGTAATATAAGGTCGATTATAAAATTGTTATTACAGCTTATTTTTTTTTTAGGGTATTGGTATTTTAAATTGTTCGAGTCAAGTTGCTGTACTAGTTAATACTAGTAGCACTTTTAAAAATGTTAATACATCTTAAGAGCGTTATATCTGTACCAACGATTGTCATTGATAATGTACATTTGTTTATATTATGCAAATGCTTCTGCTGGCCGTAAGCCGATGGTCGGCTTTGGTCGGGGTCGGACGCAACCAGCAGAATAATAAGGAAGCGCGATAAACTGGAACTAATTTAGTAAACAAGCTTTGAAAAGGGCACTAGAAGGGGCCAACGTGTTAAGCAAACAGACACAAGCATACTTTTCTCTTCAAACCCCACCCTTTAACTAAAACAATTCATGTGTGTGAGTGTGCACTGAAAGGGTGAGATGGCAGCAGCTCATTTTCTGACATCCTGTGCCTCACCATAGCCCTGTTATTCGTTTTAAATTTGGGAATAGTTCTATGTTATGTAATGTTAATTTGCCTTGTGAATACCTTCAATTTTGGAACTTATTATAAAGTCTACTTTATAACACTTTTTTGACGAAAAGTGATGAGTACTATTTATATATTTTGCATTTTGCGTTGGGTGTGGGTACTAGTTATGCTCTAGTCGGTAGTGCACGACTAGGGGATACCCTTAACCATCTCCTTCCTTGAAAGATACCTCATCTGCATATACGATTCTATAAGCTACATGTCAACTAACTCGATCTGCGTAGGCACTAGGAGGACCAACAGCTAAATTTCAAGTCTCTAGCGTTTATAGGTTCTGAGATCCTTGCGTTCATGCATACGGAAAGATGAACGGACGGACAGACAGACGGACAGGGCTAGATCGACTCGGCTATTGATGCTGATAAAGAATATATATACATTATGGGGTCGGAGATGTTTCCTTCTGTCTGTCCGTCCGTATGTATGAACGCAAGGATCTCAGAACCTTTAAGAGCTAGAGACTTGAAATTTTAGCTGCAGATCGAGTTTGTTTCCGATAATCGATAACTTACTCCGTTTCCAAAAAATCGATAAAAATCGAGATCGACATCCTGTTTTTTGAGAAATTTTGGTAAATAATAAGAGCTAGAGTCACCAAACTTGACATGTAGCTTCTAGAATAGTATATATATCTGCATTAGGTGTTGAAAGAAAAGGGTTCAGGGTATCCCCTAGTCGGCAGCCACCGACTAAAACCTCTTACTTGTTTTATTTATAGAATTCACATTTATACAATTGCCGAACTGATTTTTGTCCAATATTTTTGGAAATATCTCGAAAAGGGATTGTACGAAACTTTTTGCTTACACTCCAATCGACCTGAAATTTTCAAATTTTGTTGTCCACATTAATTCGAGGGGTGTTTCACGCTTTCCTTCCTTGGTGGCAATGGCGAGCAAAGTTTTCGTGGGTATAGGTTCGGATTCAAATTGATTTCCAAGGAACTTTATAAAAATTCATTAGAGGCGCGTTTAAAATTTTTTTAAAGGTTTTTTGGGCGATGTTTTAAGTTATACCAATGATGTTTAAAGGTTATTAGTTTACAAATCGACCGGCCTTAAACGCATTTTCCTCCTTTCATCCATTTTAATCCTTCTGAAAATTTACCTGATACGTTTTTCACACTTTTAGCAAACACTTCCGCTCCTAAATGGAAAACGAGTAAGCTCGTTTGCGAAAATCTTAAAGAAAATTCATTTCAGATGTTTTTCATGCTTTCCACACAATCCACCCCTCTTGGACGATAGATGGGACTCAATGATGCAAGGGCGAAGTTGTAAGATTCGTCCGAACAAACTCCGACTTATTTTTAAAGCAATAAATAAAACCTAATGGAAACGTGTATTAACGATTTTGGAAACTCCAGCCGCAACTGTAGAAGAAAATTGAAAATAATTTTTGTTACCAACCGATCGGCTCACTGACTTTCAAAGATCTTTGTGAAAATTTGTTTGTTAATTTATTTGATTCAAAAAACGAATGTTTATTTTTCGGCTTTAAGATTTGCACCATAAGACTAACACAGGGGGAAATCGTTGATTCCAAGATGGTATGGGTAGATTACAATTTTCCATAGGAGTAAAATGGATAGAAAACTGAAGAAAAAAACATACACTGCGTATGATATAATAAATATTTATATTATTCCGATCTTCCCCTGAATAACTGCCTTAATTAAAGTCACACATAAAAATATAAGTAGTATTGACTGAAGCTTATATGTTGTAAAACTAAGTCGTACCAGAATCATGTACCCATTGAATAAAGACTACATTGAACGGAGATTTATGTCGTCTGCGCATCGTTTTCTTCCTCTTGTTTATATTCATAAGGAAAGCGGTTTGTCTGCAAAATACGCCGAAAAAAAATATGATGAATTTCCATACTTTCACGCTTCGTGAAGTATTGTTGCCCTTGCCTTGCTGGCTTTAGTTCAGTTCTGTTCTGTCCAGTCAACGGCCCTGACAGCGCCAGCAGCAACAGTTGAAACTGTGAACGGCAAAACAGCGGCAAACGCAGTGCTGTCGACGTCATCGTCATCGTCATGCCCCAGCGCGGTGGGCAAAAGTATAAAGGTAGACACACAGAACCAGTGCACAATTTCCCCGCCGACACGAGACCCGGCTCGTGACACTGATTTAGCCGAGCAAGAGCGAATGTTGTGTTGGGAAGCAGCGAAATAAATATGTAGGGTTCCTCCACAAAGCAATGTGAATGCTGCGCGCTAGGGATTTCTTCTGCTCTCACACATACAAATTTATGCAGACAACACCAACACACAACACACAACAAAAACGCAATGACACCCACCGCTTACGCGACTCGCCCTTGCTCGTGCTCTTTTGGATGCCCAGTCGTATTTGGGGGTTGGAAAAGCGTCGTCGTCGTCATCGTCGGCGTCGTGTTGGGTTTACTATCGCCCTGTAAAGAGTTTTCATTATAAATGAAAATCAGTTGTTGGCTCATTCAATTCGTGACGTTCACGGCGGAAGTACACGCCAAACGCTTTGCAGCGGGTGGTTTAAGGTTTTCAGACTGTATTGCTTTTGTTATTGCTGTCGCTCTGAATGTCGTATCCGCGTCAAACGGTCCATTTCAATAACCTTTTTTTTTTAAATACTGTGCAACACCGTTTTTGTTTAGGTGCTTCAAAAATAACAGTGTGCAACATTAAAAAAAAAAAAAAAAAAACTTTGTCGCCAGCATAGTGGTGATTTAATGAAAACAGCACAAGTGAATCAAAATACTGAATAATACCGAGAAATTTTGAAAAAACTAATGGCCTAACCATACATATATACGAATGGTAAACTAAAAATAAGAAATTTAGTGTAAGTATTAAATGATGCATTCCAGAAAATGTAAATTAGTCCATATATCCGCTCCAGTTTACAAACCGTTTACAGGTGGTCAATCAGAAGTTTTTTGGTAGTGGTTCCTGCCTAAATTAAGATTGAGAGGTCTGTGTTTTTATACCCTGAACCCATTCAAAATGGGTAAAAGGGGTATATTGTATTTGTGCAAAATGCAAATGTATGAAACAGGCAGAAGGAAGCATCTCCGACCCCATAAAGTATATATATTCTTGATCAGCATCAACAGTTGAGTCGATCTAGCCATGTCCGTCTGTCTGTCTGTCCGTCCGTCCGTCCGTATGTATGAACGCAAGGATCTCAGAACCTATAAGAGCTAAAAACAAATTTTAGATGTAGGTGCTCCTAGTGCCTGCGCAGATGTTTGTTTCTGATAATCGATAACTTACTCCGTTTTCAAGTAATCGATAAAAGTGTATAATGAAATCCTGTTTTTTAAGCAATAAATTTATCGGCTAAAAGATTGAAGCATGTGTATTACTACACTTTAGATCTTCGCCTACCTACGTTTAAAATGTATTTATTTACCGAATAACTTTACCAATCCAGCAGAGGACTATTAAGCAACGACAGCCTTTAGCACTTTCTGGAGGAAATCGGTATCATTCATTTAATTTAACTTAATTATTACTCATTAAACTTCTCGAAATGTTCCCATGACAATTTTTGGATCGTTTAACAGATCCCTCATGCAAATTTTTAAGCATGTTTATTACTACACTTTGGATCTACGCCTACCTACATTTAAAATGTTTTTTTTTTACCAAATAACTTTACCAATCCAGCAGAGGACTATTAAGCAACGACAGCCTGTAGCACTTTCTGGAGGAAATCGGTATCATTCATTTGCCGAAGCGCGCTAAAATACCCTAACCCACTACTCAGTCACTCAGCAAGCCAGTCAGCCGAGGCATCGTTGCACAATCGTCATACTCGTGCGTTTTAATGTTACCTCACTTGGCTCTTGTGTACTCATTCTTTATGTTTATTGATGCACAATTAAACCGCATTTGGCCAGCCAACCAGACATGCAGACAGACCGTTAGTCTGCCATCCGGCCAACGAACAGATTCTTTGTTCACTGTCATGGTCTATTGCCGACCAAATATACTAGGAGTGTATTTAAATTTCAATGAGTTTAACTATAGGCATATAACTAAAGGCAACAGCTATTACAAATACATACATAAATGCTTGAAAGATACATAAATATTTAACAAAAAATAAACATGTAAGTACGCGAAAAAATTTCAAATTTGATGTGAGTATATAATATATATAATACATATAAAAATGTATGTATTTACCTAGACACCGAAGGCCCCAGAAAGTATATAGAATATGTACGAAATATTTGTTGCAACACATAGGTTTTGTATGTCACCTCTCTTCTTCTTATAAAAAAAAACACCTTTTATAGGAGCTATATTAAATGGTTTTCCTTGGTGGAAATGGGGCTCAAAGACGTGGTGGGTGATGTTTCGCGCTCAAATTTATTTCCAAGGATCTAAGTATATAAAAAACCATTTGAGACGTGTTTCACACTTTTCACAGAATCCGAGTTTCCTCGGTAAAAATGCGGTTCAAAGATTTTTTGGGCTAAGTTTTAAGCTTTGTTCGATTTGCTTCAAACTTATATCAAAGCTCTACATAAGAACTTAATGAAAACGTGTTTCAGCGATTTGGGAAATTCTACCCACAACAGTGGTTGTATGGAATTTTTGGGTTATCATCCGATTGGATCAAAAATTAAATGCTCCAAGATCTTTGTTAGAATTTATTTGATACATTGTTAGGTGGCAAATGCGGGTCATACGTATTAAGTTTATACTTCAGCTTTAAGATTCTTACCGCAAGACTGACACGGGCGGAAATCATTGATTCCAACATTTGATTTTTTACTCGATGCACTTAAAACATATTTTGAAAAATAAACCCGCTAGTTTTTATACCCTGAACCCATTAAAAATGGGTAAAAGGGGTATTATGTTTTTGTGCAAAATCCAAATGTATGTAACAGGCAGAAGGAAGCATCTCCGACCCCATAAAGTATATATATTCTTGATCAGCATTAATAGCCGAGTCGATCTAGCCATGTCCGTCTGTCTGTCCGTCCGTCCGTCCGTCCGTCCGTCCGTCCGTCCGTCCGTCCGTCCGTCCGTATGTATGAACGCAAGGATCTCAGAACCTATAAGAGCTAGAGACTTGAAATTTTAGATGTAGATGCTCCTAGTTCCTACGCAGATCGAGTTTGTTTCCGATAATCGATAACTTGCCCCGTTTCCAAGTAATCGATAAAAATGTATATCGATATCCTGTTTTTTAAGCAATTTTGGTAAATAATAAGAGCTAGAGTTACCAAACTTGACATGTTGCTTCTAGAAAAGTATATATATATCGATTATCTTTCATTTTATACCTATCGCCACCTCCCCGCTACTCTCTATCTATAAGCGCGCGCTGCATTTGGTGTTGGAATATGAGGGTTCAGGGTATCCCCTAGTCGGGAGCTCCCGAGTAGAACCTCTTACTTGTTTATATATAAGATGTGCGCTTAGTTTAAAATATAATATAGTAAATGAAATGGCTTGGGACCCCGTAATTAAAGCTTTGGGGCTGGGTATCCCTCAAAAGTTTTTATTTTTGGCAAATAATATGGTTTTAATCGGATTTCGGATACTTGGATACTTTTCGAACAGCTAATTTGGCTTTATAGTTCGATTTATATAAAAAAAATAATAAAATAATTGAAATTCCGCGTTCAAAACGGTTCGGGGCAAGCCCGGATTGAAGCCTTTGTCCATACTAATATGTATCGACATCCATCAATTAAAAATTTAACTCTGAACGCTTGATATCATGAGCAAGTCGAATCGAGAGATGCGACTGAAAAAAGCCACTTGAACAAAAGATATGATAGACGCTTTCGCCTGTCAACGCAACAACAAACTTGGCCATTGATACAACTGATAAAAGTTCTGAACACAGCAGACATCAGAATCAACGGAAATGTGCCAGATACAATAAACACACACACACACAAACACACACACACACACACACACACACACACACACACACACACACACACACACACACACACACACACACACACACACACACACACACACACACACACACACACACACACACACACACACACACACACACACACACACACACACACACACACACACACACACACACACACACACACACACACACACGCACACACACACGCACACACACACGCACACACACACGCACACACACACGCACACACACACGCACACACACACGCACACACACACGCACACACACACGCACACACACACACGCACACACACACACACACACACACACACACACACTCACACTAAGGAATTGCTGACTGACTCAACTAGTGGCTGTTGAGTAGTGAGTTTGCCTTCTTCCGCCTTACCGCATTGCATATGTCACGTACTGTTGCGTGTGCATGTATTCGTGAGTATTATTTCCTACAACAAAGGGGGTTCGACTGCATCCGCTCTCACACCATACATGTGTCTGTAGCATTAAAGCAAATGAAAATTGATATACTTTTGGCTAGTTGTTCTTGTCACTTTAGATTTAGCCACCTTCACCAATGTTTTATTACTTTTAATGAAATATATTGGCATTTTGAACTAAGCACTTTTTGATTTTTCTCAGCTTGTTAACACTCTAATATGAGGCTTAGAGACTATTATTGTTCATTCAAATACTTTTTAAGCTTAGCAGATTAGTTATAAAAAAAAAAAAAAAATAAAAGCAAATAAAATTTGAAAATTTACGAGAAGTTGAAAAACGCAGGGAATATACTATATTAGTAGTCTAGTTTTTCTCGTCAATTACTTTGTTTTATATGAAAATGTTATTTAATTTTAGCTAGGCTTTTACCGTGCACTGTAAACTCAATCAATGGCGACTGCCACCAGCCACATTTTAAATGTGTTAGTTTCAAATTGGCTAGCAGCAAACTTTATTAACTTGCGTGAGTAGCAAAAACTACCTTGTCACCTGCACTAAAATATGGTAAATATATGTAAGCATGCTTTAGCAGGCTTTGTTTTTAATGCAATACAAACGTAGTAAGAGTGATCTAGTCAGATGTGCACGACTAGAAAATACCTTGTACCCAAGCATTCCGAATTCCGGCAGATGAGCGATTAAGTTGTTGTTGTTTATTTGCTCATATTAATATATAATATATATATACATATAACTGTTTGTCCTGACTGACTGACTGATTGGTGATCAAGGCACAGCCAAAACCGTAAGAGCTAGGAAGCTGAAATCTTCAATGTAGTTACCTGTGATGAAGGTGCACGTTTAGACGGGGTTTCGGGAAATTCCACCCGCATGTGTAGAAAAATCATGTGTATATATGCATATCTACATACATTATATGTATATACATACATATGTTCATACATGCATACCTGCACACATACATACATATATATACGTTCATGCATATAAATTTACACACAAAAAAAAAACAACAAAAAAAAACTACATTACTAGCTTAGCATGAAAAGCTGCAAAGCCTACATGACTTTTTGAGGATCGAGGAGTATAGCACTTGGTAGAAATTCGTTTATTTAAATTTGGAGCACAGCGACAAAAAAAACTGCGTCTGCAATTGGTATTAGAAAAGAAACATGCATTATGCATATATATACATATATACATATACATATATAAATGCAAACACATAAACGCACACACATATGTATTACTTACTTGAATAGAATCTATACTTTATTTATTGCTAATATATATATACGTAAAAGTAACAGTAAAGAATAGTTTGCGGTCAGCAGAAAAGCTATTTAATATACAAACAAATTATGCGGGATGCCGTAATTAAAACCTTATATAATTTTATTTTAAGCCAACTGTTCCTACTGGAGACTAATTGGTTAACAATCAGTATTAATAGTTAGATCAGCTACAGCTATGTTTATTCGAAATAGACCCAATTTTCGGTAACTCAGAAAATTATTTATTATAATTTATCTTGACACTTGAGGTGAAGTGGATGAAATACACATGCCTGCATATCATATTTCAGAAATTAATATCTTCGTTTTTACGATAAACATTGCCTATACATAGTAATTTTGTAAAATTCATCTTTTAGCCTTCGACTCACATTTGTTCTAAAGCACTCCGCTTAGGCACGCGATTACCAGTAACAGATGTGCAAGATTAATAAGGTAAACATTCGTCTTTCTTCTACGGGAATGAGAGGCATACGCTGGAGATGGTAATGCACGCAAAGACTGCACAGCCTCATCGATGAAACGTTTAGCCTTTGAAACACTTGAGTTAATTGCGTTTTTCCTTCGCAAGCATAAGCAGCAACTGCACTCATTGTGATCGAAGGATAAGCCACATGCATTACTTATAGCCGTAACGTTCAAGCTATTAACACTGTCCAGTTGTAGGGGGGAATTTTCAGATGAAGTGAAGACTTCTAGCTCGCTGGCTTCAAGCAAATCGCTAGCTACCCAGTTTTCCGATTGCACAGATAACTGATTTTTTGACGTTCCCTCTGAACTTTTATTTATATACAATAAATGTGTGGATTCATGTAGATTTGTCAACTGATTTGCATCATCCGCCGAAAGTGCTTGGTGCAGAATTAGATTATTAGCGTCCGAACTTGGAAATTGTTTGTTTTGAATACTTGTCGAAACACAATTGTAAAATAGGGGATAGCCATAGAGATAAATCTTACGTAATCGAGGCCTATATACTGCCCGCAAGTGGTAGGATTTTGTCACCATTTGGCGGTTAAGCCTTTTGTGGAATGCAAACTGTGGGGAACAACCATTTATTTCGACACGGCGAGCATTTTTTTTATTAACGTCTTCCGTGAAATCTTCGGAAAAGCACTCTGTGCCATCTAGTCTCTCCTCCACCCTTGGTATGCTCTGATTGGTGCCAGCAATAAATGCCCGACTGCATCTGGAAACATACACACGATCTTAAAAATCGAAATATTTGCCAATTACTGAGTATACTTACAAATGCATCCACATCATTTCTAGACATGTGTACTCTACTAGGCATATAAAAAATCTTAAAACAATTACCCCAGGGTGTACTACAATTATATTTTCCTTGCTGTTACAAAACTGGGTTGTTTTCAGTTTTCATTAAAAACAAGTAAAAGGTTCCAGTCGGGAGGTCCCGACTAGGGTGTACCCTGAACCCTCTTCTTCAAACACCAAATGCATACATGTATATATTTTTCTAGAGGCTACATGTCAAGTTTTGTGACTCCAGCTCTTATTATTTACCAAAATTGCTCAAAAAACAGGATGTCGATACCGATTTATATCGATTACTTGGAAACGGAGTAAGTTATCGATTATCGGAAACAAACTCGATCGGCGTAGGCACTAGGAGAACCTACAGCTAAAATTTTAAGTCTCTAGCTTTTATAGGTTCTGAGATCCTTGCGTTCATACATACGGACGGACGGACAGACACACGGACATGGCTAGATCGGCTCTGCTATTGATGCTGATCAAGAATATATATACTTTATGGGGTCGGAGATGTTTCCTTCTGTCTGTTACATACATTTACATTTTGCACAAAAACATTATACCACTTTTACCCATTTTTAATGGGTTCCGTCCGTCCGTCCGTCCGTCCGTCCGTATGTATGAACGCAAGGATCTCAGAACCTATAAGAGCTGGAGAAAATTTTAGATGTAGGTGCTCCTAGTGCCCGCGCAGGTCGAGTTTGTTTCCGATAAACGATAACTTACCCCGTTTCCAAGTAATCGATAAAAATGTATATCGAAATCCTGGTTTTTAAGCAATTTTGGTAAATAATAAGCGCTAGAGTTACCAAACTTGACATGTAGCTTCTAGAATAGTATATATATATATCGATTATCTTTCATTTTATACCTATCGCCAACTCCCCGCTACTCTCTATCTATAAGCGCGCGCTGCATTTGGTGATGGAATAAGAGGATTCAGGGTATCCCCTAGTCGGGAGCTCCCGACTAGAACCTCTTACTTGTTGTATATTGCTTTCCTTCTCCGTCTTGCTGCGAGCTACAATGTCACTCTTTTCCACTTCAACTTGGCAATAAATATGCTCACCATTCGTTGCTGCCTTTTTTGAACTCCTAACTAAACACATCGGTTATGCAAAGTGTTGAACTATTCACTGCTCTCTTCAGTAGCTTATCAATTGCAGCAGTGCCACCTGACTACCAGGTGAAGAAAGAAGTAAAAATTTCGTTTGTTTTTAAGAGAACTATTTAATGTTGTAAAGCGCGTTTTCTTATTCCGAAAATTAAAGGATTTCATGTTTTCTTTTTGCGATGGCTAAACTTTAAAGGCCTCTGGAACGACTATACCTGAGAAAGATTCGGACAGCATATATGTCTACCCAACTGACAAGCTAATAGGAGCTTAGGGCCTTGAATTAACTATATATATACATATAAATATAATAAACATTTGCACCCAGACCTAAAAACGTTAATAGCCATTTGTAATGTCAGTTAGAAATCTTTTATTCTGCAGATTGCGTTACTTTTTTTTGCAAAAAAAATTTATTTTGAGCATTCAAAAGTAGTTAGCAGCTGCAATCGGCTTAAATTACAAATTATTGTAAGGGGCATGAAATCATGTAAGACTTAAATAGGTAACAACAAGGAGTGGGATGATGTTCTAACAACATCAATTCCAATCTGTGTTAATGTGATCAAATCATCTTCAATAAGGACGACATATCCTATAGAGATTTATAGCGCAATATGCATAGGTAATAGTGCATAGAAAAATAATTCAAAAATAAATGAATATTTTGAATTTTAACTTTATGTCCTTAACATTGCTTGATTAGCACAATCAAGGTAAGCGGAAAGCGGTTCGCCAAGAAAATGTCTACAAAAGTACATGCATGCACATGTCTGTTTGCTTTCGTTAAAGCGTAAAATTGACAACCAACAAATTCATTTTGATTACTCCTTAAACGTTGCCAAGACAATCACAAGAAAGACGACACCAATACCAAGAATATACACGAGGCAGACAACTTCAAGACAGAATCTCTTGGGAGTCCTGCCACCAACACGGGCAAATGTTTTACTAAAGCTTAAATGCAAGAAAGAATAGAAAATCAGCGGGAAATCACAAAAAAACACAATAAAAAAAGTACCTTCTCGAAAAAAAAAAAGAGTCTGACGTTTTTACTTAAGATCCGAATGTGCATACAAATTTTCCGACGACTTTTACCCTTTTCTGCATACTCAACGCAGTGGGACTGTAAGCCGGACAAGGACAATCATCGTGATAGCAGACGATTATTGAGATTTATATTTTAGTATAAGCTGCTTTTGGTTGACGCTTTGTTTCGCACTTATAATATTTCGTGCCAGTTAAAACGAATCAAAAACCTTTCATAAAAATCGTTGGTGTGAAAAAATAATATGCGGCTATTAATAGGGGCTTTTTTAAAGGAAAATTACACTTTAAAACAAGAGGTTCTAGTCGGGAGCTCCCGACTAGGGGATACCCTGAACCCTCATATTCCAACACCAAATGCAGCTCGCGCTAATAGATAGAGAGTAGCGGGGAGGTGGCGATAGGTATAAAATTAAAGATACTTGTCAAGTTTGGTTACTCTAGCTCTTATTATTTACCAAAATTGCTTTAAAAACGGGATTTCGATATAAATTTTTATCTATTACTTGGGAACGGGGCAAGTTATCGTTTATCGGAAACAAACTCGATCTGCGCGGGCACCTGGAGGACCTACAGCTAAATTGTCTCTAGCTCTTATAGGTTCTGAGATCCTTGCGTTCATACATACGGACGGACAGACGGACGGTGGACGGACGGACGGACGGACAGACAGACGGACATGGCTAGATCGACTCGGCTTTTGATGCTGATGAAGAATATATGTATATACTTTATGAGGTCGGAGATGCTTCCTTCTGCCTGTTACATACATTTGCACTTTGCACAAATACAATATACCCTTTTTACCCATTTTCAATGGGTTCAGAGTATAACAAGTAAGAGGTTCTAGTCGGGAGCTCCCGACTAGGGGATACCCTGAACCCTTATATTCCATCACCAAATGCAGCGCGCGCTTATAGATAGAGAGTAGCGGGGAGTTGGCGATAGGTATAAAATGAAAGATAATCGATATATATATACTATTCTAGAAGCTACATGTCAAGTTTGGTGACTCTAGCTCTTATTATTTACCAAAATTGCTTAAAAAACGGGATATCGATATACATTTTTATCGATTACTTGGAAACGGGGCAAGTTATCGTTTATCGGATACAAACTCGATCTGCGCGGGCACTAGGAGCACCTACATCTCAAATTTCAAGTCTCTAGCTCTTATAGGTTTTGAGATCCTTGCGTTCATACATACGGACGGACGGACGGACGGACGGACGGACGGACGGACAGACAGACGGACATGGCTAGATCGACTCGGCTATTGATGCTGATCAAGAATATATATACTTTATGGGGTCGGAGATGCTTCCTTCTGCCTGTTACATACATTTGCACTTTGCACAAATACAATATACCCCTTTTACCCATTTTCAATGGGTTCAGGGTATAAAAATAGGATGTCGATATCGATTTTTATCGATTACTTGGAAACGGGGCAAGTTATCGATTATCGGAAACAAACACGAACTGCGCGGACACTAGGAGTACCTATAGCTATTTCTCTAGTTTCTAGCTCTTATAGGTTCTGAGATCCTTGCGTTCATGCACACGGACGGACAGATGGACGGACATGGCTTGATCGACTCGGCTGTTGATGATGATCAAGAATATATGTACTTTATGGCGTCGGAGATGCTTCCTTCTGCCTGTTACATACATTTGCACAAGTACATTATAACTTTTTTACCCATTTTTACCCATTTTTAATTGGTTCAGAGTATAAAAGAAATAGCATATTATAATATGTATACTGGCCGTTTGCTTCAAATGTTAGTCAAAGTTCCACCGATCCCGCACGTGAAAAATTTGAAAATTTAAAATTTGAATGGTAAAATAAAAACTTTTATACAAGCGTTAATTGTCAATTATCTATTATCCAGATGGAGTTATTACAAAAAGCACGGTTTCTTCAAAAAATGTTATCGTTTTAGGAAACTCGGCCGATTTTCGGGGAGCTATAATAGTACTTTCCATATATTGACATCAAGGACTTGTGACTATTTCATTTCAACAAAAGATTGTTTTTGTGAATTGATCCGGTAATGAGAACTTACTTCTTAATTTCAAAGAAATGTTGTGCTTATATTTGACGACGTGCACATCTACTTACTCGTAGTCTCAATTGATTAAAAGTAACTTCTTTTAAATGCATACAAGGACTAATTATTTCACCAAAAAAAAAAAATCGCGTTTACTTATGGAGGAATATATTCTGACATTCTTTACTGTTGCAGTCGATGTAACTAATTTTAAAAAAGTGAGAAAAAAATGTAGCAGAACTCTTTGCCTACCAGATTGTCTGCCCTCTTTAAATGTACAATAATCTTGAGTTTGAAGTCTACAACTTTTTCAGTAGCAATTTACTGTTTCAACTTAACCGCCACGGTCTTGGCCAACGAAATTGAGCGTAAGTTGACAGACAACTTGAAATTTATTCTACGTCTTCCAAGACCGTCAACAGCTTAGTTGTTTCAACAGTGTTTGCTTGGTTTTTTACTTAGCTTACTTCTTGCCGTCCCGGTATATACCATAGAAAAAAATCTAAATTAATAAAAAACAAGTAAGAGGTTCTAGTCGGGAGCTCCCGACTGGGAGATACCCTTAACCCTCTTCTTTCAACACCAAATGGAGAAATTTATACTATTCTAGAAGCTACATGTCAAGTTTGCTGACTCCAGCTCTTATTATTTACCAAAATGTCTCAAAAAGGGGATTTCGATTTCCATTTTTATCGATTACTTGGAAACGGGGCAAGTTATCGAATATCAGAAACAACCTCGATCTGCACGGGCACTAGGAGGACCTACAGCTAGTCAAGTCTATAGCTCCTATAGGTTTTGAGATCCTTGCGTTCATACATACGGACGGACGGACGGACGGACAGACAGACGGACATGGCTAGATCGACTCGGCTGTTGATGCTGTTCAAGAATATATATACTTATGGGGTCGGAGATGCTTCCTTCTGCCTGTTACATACATTTACATTTTGCTCAAATACAATATACCCTTTTTACCCATTTTCAATGGGTAGAGGGTGTACAAAAATGCAGTTCCCTCTACCGAAGTCGAACTCGCAACTATATTCAACCGATCGAACTGCTCCACATACTCCCCGGCTCATACTCCACAACCATACCAAGATCTGAGTTTCTGCCTAAAAAAAACTGAGGCGGTAGCAAGGTTCAATGAAACTGCGATTTCGCCTCCGGAGCAGGCAACGAACGTGGACTCCCGAGTATACCAATCTTGTTTAAACTGATTTTCACTAAGATATGTTAAAAGGCCGCCTCAGCGATTCTTTTTATTGTACTGGTTATTTTTCGTCCGATCTATTTCGCTTTCATTTTATATATATCTACCGATGAAGTAAGACTATGACGTTATCAATATATGTATGTACCAGCGGGTATTCCCTAGCCCTGCCAGTTTCAAGATTTGTGCTTAATATTTTAGATGTATCTTTCGCACACAGTGAAAATGAGTTTGGAGCCAATCCGCACTTCCACAAATGAGGGTGGAATTTCCTTTTTTTTTTTTCTTTCTTTTTATTAGCTTATTTATTGATACTATACTTGAGCATCTTAACCTAGCTTTATAATTATTTGAGGAACTTACCTAACATTACCTATTAAGTTTTAAATTATTTGTTTTATATTTCCTCTATCTTAGTACCCGGTGGTCGATGGGGTGGATCCTGCGAAGTCTCCGTCGTTTTCTTCTGCAAAGCCTTCTTGCAAGTATATTGGGGTGGGCAGAAAGACGGGCCATGTAGCTGATGGACTGCTGACGTAGGTGGAATTTCCAAAATAGCTAAATCACATTCAGTTAGTTTTCATTTAGTATTTTGAAAATAAGTTGGAAGCCGATAGGACAAACTTAGCATCAAAAAAACAAACAAATTTTCACAAATACCTTTGAAAATGATTTTAAAGCCGAAAGGAATTTCCCAAAACCCTGTCTTAGCGTGTACCTCCATTACATAAGGCAATTACAGTACAAATTTCAACTTCGTAGTTGAGTCGATCTAGCTATGCGCGTCGGTCATTCCGTATTTTTGTACGCGTCCATCTCAGGACCTAGATGATTTAAGCCACAATTTTTACGCTGTTGTCTTTTTAAGAATATACGAATATTCTATCGCGCAATATTTTTTTTGGCTGCTAGCGCAAATTGCACTAATTTGTATAATTCCATAAGCAGCATTGCAATTGCGATTGTATCGTATTCTATGCTGTATGTTATGTGTATGTATGTGTTATCGGGTGATTTGGTATTGGTAGAAGAAGGTTCAGTCGGGCACTCCCGACTAGAGGACTCTTACGGGTGTCTTTATTAATGCGCGTAGCGCGAGATGCATTTGGTGTTGGTATAAGTTTCAGGGCACTCCCGACTAGAGCATTCTAATTTGCTTTATATAGAGCAATGAAAATAAAAAGAGAAAAAGTGAAATGGATTTTAAGGAAGTGTTAAGAAAAACGGATGAGCTTAGTTTAACAATCTACATTGAACTCAGATTTCGTCAGCAGCGGGCTGTGATGATTATTAACAAGTTCGTTGTCGACGAAACCTGCATACTGTGTGGAGTGGCAACAAGTACTACTATATTAGATAATTGAGAACTGTGTATACATACATATATCTATTCACAATCTACAAATTCAACAGAGCTCAAGAAAATACTAAGATGCCCGTCGTGGTGTACACACCCAAAATTCTATATACTCAATCATAAAATATTTAAAATATATTCTTTCATTTTAAATAAAAGAATTTTCCACAGCTGACGCCCTTTAAGCAATGTTTAGTAAATGATCGATAAGGCCATAAAGCCAGGGAAGAAGATAAGAGAAATTTGTAAGAGTTTAATAATTGCAATTCTGAGATATATTGAACGTCGTGCAATTTGTGCCAGCTGCTGTAACCACGTGACTTGCCAATATAACCACACGTATTATTAAATATTTTCTGTTTCTGAGCCTTGATGATGGTGCATACTTTTATGCTATAGACTATTTGTATATTCTCAGAAAGATAAGTGCAATAAATGAGTCTTAAATTGGGGGGTATATTCAAAAAGTGGTATCATTTAGTTTATTGCTATGAGGTGGCGGCGCGGGGTGGTGATAGCTATAAAATGAAACATAGTTGATCTTTATATACTATTCTAGAAGCTACATGTAAACCTGATTCGAGGTAGTCAACATTAGGAAGGCTCATTGGATCCTACCCTTTTAATAAGAGTAAGTCCAAAGCAAAATAGAGGGATGGAATCCTTAATGGTCAAATTTGAGGAGTACAAATTTTCAGGCCCAGGAGAGTACGATTTTGAAGAATTTCTTGCTAAAAGAAGACGGGATCGGGAAATAATGAAAATGTAGATCTTAGGATAAGGGTTGTTATTAGACGAGACAAAGACGAATAAGCTGATTAGAAGAAATTAGCAAAAAGACAAATTAATATGACTATAATTCCCTTCGCGAAATCAACGGCGGAGCAATTAGTGTTTTAAACATTAAATATTTTTGAAATTTAGAATAATCGCACTTCACCGAGGTATGTTTGTATGTGCAAATTGAACATGCATGAACAGCCATTGCAAAGAAACATTTACAACTTAAAAAACCTGTATTTGGCTTTCTTACTTTGCTTCCATACACTTGATAATTAAGTCACGAAACGCTTTGAATTAGAGGAGACATCTCCGTTTTTATACCCTGAACCCATTGAAAATGGGTAAAAAGGGTATATTGTATTTGTGCAAAATGCAAATGTATGTAACAGGCAGAAGGAAGCATCTCCGACCTCATAAAGTTATATATTCTTGATCAGCATCAATAGCCGAGTCGATCTAGCCATGTCCGTCTGTCTGTCCGTCCGTCCGTCCGTCCGTCCGTCCGTATGTATGAACGCAAGGATCTCAGACCCTTTAAGAGCTAGAGACAAATTTTAAATGTAGGTGCTCCTAGTGCCTGCGCAGATCGAGTTTGTTTCCGATAATCGATAACTTACTCCGTTTCCAAGTAATCGATAAAAATGTATATCGAAATCCTGTTTATTAAGCAATTTTTGTAAATAATAAGAGCTAGAGTAACGAAACTTGACATGTAGCTTCTAGAATAGTATATATATATTCAAGTAACTTTCATTTTATACCTATCGCCACCTCCCCGCTACTCTCTATCTATTAGCGCGAGCTGCATTTGGTGTTGGAATATGAGGGTTCAGGGTATCCCCTGGTCGGGAGCTCCCGACTCGAACCTCTTGCTTAATTTTTAATTTTTTAATTTAAAAGACGATATAAGTAAATAAAGCCATGAATATTAATGTAATAGCTTGATTTTTTATTAAAGTACAAATATTTATATAAATATATATATTTTTACGAATCAGATAGATAACAATGAAAGTGTTGATTAAGAACATATGTATATGTTACATAATTTGTTATAAGTGATTTGATATTAAAGCACAAACTCAAATCATAGCCAAATGTTCAACATATCAACATATCTCAAACAATACACATAAATAAAAAATAACAAGTAAGAGGTTCTAGTTGGGAGCTCCCGACTAGGGGATATCCTGAACCCTCTTCTTCCAACACCAAATGCAGATATACATATATAGTATTCTAGAAGCTATATGTCAAGTTTGGTGACTCTAGCTCTTATTATTTACCAAAATTGCTCAAAAAACAGAATGACGTTATCGATTTTTATCGATTGCTTGGAAACGGAGTAAGCTGTCGAATTTCGGAAACAAACTCAATCTGCGTAGGGACTAGGAGGACCTACAACTAAAATTTCTCTAGCTCTTATTGGTCCTGAGATCCTTGCGTTCATGCATACGGACGGACGGACAGACGGATAGACGGACTGACGTACGGACAGATAGACGGACATGGCTAGATCGATTCGGCTGTTGATGATGATCAAGAATATATATACTTTATGGGGACCTTTTACCTGTTACATACATTTGCACAAATACATTATATCCTTTTTACCCATTTTAAATGGGTTCAGGGTATAAAAATCAATTCCAACGTATTATAATTAAAATATACTCATAAATTTCTACAGAGCCTTACAGTTTTGCGCGAGATGCGGAAAATAGGGAAATAAGTAAAATCTTATTGACATCACGCCACTTTATTAAATACTCCCACGGGAAATATATTCTGGCAATTGAGCTTTTGTGTAAAAACACCCTTGCATAGCTATTTATGGATATAAGTATCTGGCAACCCGCATATGCATATGTATGTCTGGGAGATTATTGTGTTTTCGACACCCCGTAGACAATTGCTTCTTCTTGCTTATTAATGATTATGCCTTTATATTTCTTCATATACATATTATTGGAAGAAAAAGCTGCGTTACTTGCTAACTGTAAGTAATTATTAATTTTTGAAACCCAAACACATATATACATACAGTCATTTGTCACTGACAAAACTCGTGCATCGGTAACACAATTTAATACCCAGGCATTAACTATAAAGAAGTTACACATACTTGTATACCCGCGCTGCCTATAGAACACATTCAATGTCGAGTCACGCATAATTCTTAACACTATCAAACCGAAACGATAAGAACAAATTTCAGAAGGCATTCGTATTTTAGTTTTCTTACATCAGCAGTGGCACCTACACTTTTATTTCTCATTTAAAATAGCTCGTTCTTCTATTACCTTGATTCAAAATAATTTTTAAGACAATTTGTGGATTGCTTTAATGCTGGATCCTAACAGCGAAGTAAAATACGTACGAATGCCATCGGTTACATTTAGGTGAGACTCTGTTGTTTTTGTTAATCTAGATGAAACAATTTGTATACACCTCTACTGTAATACTTAATTGTAAGATATGTTCCAATTGTCGAATCGAATACTAACAAAAAGTGATAACTACTACTTAATAAAAATGCTGTTTTATAATAGAATCAAAAGAATTACAATTATTTTATTAAAACAAAGTATTCGTCTAAGAAATGGATACGCAGTGCAATTAAAACGGCGAGTGAAGGGTTCTCAAAGCGCTAAGATGCAATATTTAATATAATGGACACCTTTCTGTGTATGTAACAGGAAAACAAAACATATATACCCCGCAAGGTAAATATTCTTCTTCACAGCAATGAACTAAGGCAATCTAGCGCTAGTTCTTCTCCATATACATAAAAGTGTTTGTCCTGACTGACTGACGGAACAGGGCGGCACTAAAATGGGCGTTTATTTAAGCCCTGAACCCATTCAAAATGGGTATAATGTACTTGTGCAAATGTATGTAACACGCAGAAGAAAGCCTCTACGACTCCATAAAGTATATATATTATTGACCATCTGTCTGTCCCTCCGTCCGTCCGTGTATATGAACACAAGGATCTCAGAACCTATAAGAGCTAAAGACTTAAAATGTGGAATGTAGGTACACCTGGTGCCCACGCAGTCCAACCTATCGATCAAAATCTATATCGAAAAACTGGTTTTTAAGCAAATTCCGTAAATTAAAGGAGCTACAGTCACCAATTATTATATGCAGCTTTCTTAAAAGTATATATTATGCTAGCGGGTATACTCCGGCCCTGCCATCGTAATAAATATAAATAATAAATTCTCTAAATGATATTTGAAAATGAGTTTGATACCGATCGAACGGTAAACAAAAAAGATACTGTTCACACTGTTGTGGGTGAAATATTCCAAATCGCTGAAACACGTATTCATTAAGTTATGTAGAGCTTTGGAAATAAATTTGGAGCAAATCGGACAAAACCTAGGAACACGAAATATGTTGGCAGATTTGGATGCCAAATTGATCTAAAGGCAATACATGAGCAAAGACCCAAGCCTCGTGAAAATCGTGTAGACAAAATTTTGTATCTTTTGTGCTATTTTTCTAGCCAGCCAAAATTAACTTCTTCCTATAATATTATAAACTGGTTCTTGCTAATCTTTAAAGTGCTTATAGCTAGGCAGAGTCGCTCAATTTTGGGTCTCTATATCTCATACATTTAAAATTGTGTTAGCCTGTGTACTAAAGGTTTTGAAGCAACGGCAAAAAGAGAAAGCCAATAAAATCGCTAATCAACTACTCAAACGTAGACTCACAGACAGCGCCGTCGGCTGCAGTAGCTGACAAAAATATTAAGAGCTATTAGTAACTCAGGCGACATACTGCTGAATAGTTGTAAACAGCATATGCTCTTTAACAAAGTCGCTGTATCTGGGAAATAATTTGAACTTAAGCTTGTTGACAGCCATTTCTTAGGAATGGTTTATATTGAAACTGCGTTTTGAGCCTCGCCCAAATGAATTTAAATATGTCGCTGAATAATATAAATACAAACGGTTTTTACGATGAACCGATTTTATTGTGGAAAACAAAGCAACGCGTTCATTACCAAGATGATGTTGTTGCACGAGCCAAAAAGTGTGTGTTTTCATTTCAAATGACTTCTAACAATTAAATAATAATTTTAAGGTTTAACATTTGTAAATATTTTTAAAGAAAAATCAACGATGAGAATGTGTGAATGTGCATAAGAATTCAATAGATAAGTTGTATAAGTGACCCAGTATAAAGTGAAGTCTTATCTCAAGACCATAGCACACAATAATATTTAAACGTTGGACTGATATCTTGTAACTATTTTTTAATAATAGTAAGAATGATGATAATATGAATGTACTTATCAAATTAAGTAATCAATTTTTGAAACACGCAAATACGCAACAAGCCAACCAAATTACCAATAACCAAACTCTAAATGTTTCTTAAATTTTTTAAATATTGAACAAACATTTTTATCTATTTATGGGGTTCCTCAATCGAATGCAAAAAGATAAACATAACTGAAAGCCAATAGATATATAGCTTAGAAAATATTTAATAATCTTTTAAAATAACTTTTTCTTCGCTAATAGTAATAGGCTATCAAGCTAAAATGGCAAAAAACAATAGCGGTCATATGCTGATGCATAGTGTAATATTCATATATATATTATGTATTGAATTTCTTAGCGTCTCATTTACTTGTGTAGTACTTTATAATCGAAAAGCGTATGTATGTGAAGGTATAAAAATACATATTGATCGCAATGATTTTATGCAACGGTCTTCAGGCCAGGATACAGATATGACGAAAAACAATGATGGTGGGGATTTATTCATTAATTTTAGTTAGGGATACCCTGAGATTAGTTTTCAAGTCTTTTACTTTAACCAACTTCTAGCGTACATCCAACAAAAATGTATGCATAATTAATTATTATTACTTCTACACAGCCTTTTCTACACAATTAACAATATATTTCACATTATATCATGCCTGTGCTTTATGTTCACCTACTAGTAAAACTCTCTTTTCTTCAACTTGAACTATTTTTGTATTGCTCATATTTGCATTAAAGCAGAAGATTCTATTTGATATTTCATTTAGCTGATCTTCGTTAATAACATACAAAGCTGGTTAGTACAAAATTAGCACAGCACGATTCACCGTCAAAGCTATAACGTAAGTAGTATGTATATCATAACAGATAGAGATTTAATAATCAATTCGGTTACGTACTGGCATATATACTTTGTTAAAAACCACCCAAAAGTTACCATGACATAGCGAATCAAATAAGAATGATTTAGACACATACCCAAAATGTCATGGCTTTTAATAATTTAGATTGCCATTATCTTATAAATCTAAGGTTGGACCACAATTTTGTTATCTCTATTATAGTACGCACATATAGCATATACATACGTAAATTAAGGAACTTTAGACTCTATTCAATCACAATTTGACTAGAGCCTTTAGATGTTTTAGCAAATAATGTTGTCAAATTTATAGTGTATATGTATATTTTATAACGTTCTAATATAATTCAAAACCCCAAATGTATAAGATATACGATAAAAAAAAACTTGGGTAAATAGCAAATTACTAATTATATATTGGAACGAATTATATAAAAATATTCCCGTTTGAAGAACTACAATTGCATATGTCCAAACTGCCTTTGATTGATACAAACATACTCATTTTGTGTGTTATCAGTTAGTGATAAGTCTGTAGAGTTTACCTCCCGTGTCTTACATATATTGGCTAATTACGGGTGCTTCAGTCCTACCAAAGACCATAACTTCGTTATGAACGTGTTGCGTATTGCAAAGCCCATCAAGTATATGTGTATGTTGCCACAGAAATCAATCAAAAACCCATTAGACAATTGGAGCCCGACTGACCAGCCTTGCGATATCCATTTTTTTGTAAATCGTTAGCAAGAAGTCGCGCCGATTGTTGTCCATAACCAACAAATCTTCTGTGGTCATGTCAGTTGATTCGCGAACTTAAAGCTGACCAGTGCGAATTGTTACCTTGTTTGAGTATATTTTAAGTTCATGTGTATGCGTGTATGCAGACAAGTGTATTAAATAACCGACGTCCACCGACTCTATTTAACTGTTTAAATCCCAACTCTATGTCAGAAATCAAGCACTTACCGACAGCTGCGAATATATTACAATAAGGCAACCGAAAAAATCGATATCCTTCTCGCGCCTATCGCCCGCAACGACGCCACCGCCGGGAACACCAGCAATCTCCGGCAGCGTTAACACATCCATTGCTGCTACTTCCAACTCCGTAAAACGGTACGCTCGTACCGCATGCGATCATTGCGGTCACCATAATATACCAATTATGTCACACCCCATTTCGCCGCTAGCGAAATCGCAAACAACATTGGAACTGGTGGAACACGGTAGCCAGCGTCAGGCTCTTTTACCACTCCCAGCTATCGGTATACACCGAGACGACTCAGCTTGCACACTCCAGGTGTCCCGTCGTCCTTCTATACTGCTGCAGGAGATCCTGACCCAGCGACCGTCTGGCCCTGGAAGGAAAGATCCCAGTAATTTTCTACATCCACACAACTCCAGAAATGCAGGGTACAGCTGGCATTAATATTACCAAAATTTAATTTGCCTTAAATAACATGTTATCATTAACTGTTAATAACATGCCATCTTCTTTTTTTTTCTTTATTTTTTCCACATAAGAAATCCCCATGGAACTGTTAACGGCAGTACGGCGACCATCAACTTTCAAAGTGGCTCTGGAAGTGCTCGCAACGGTTCCAGTGCCAACTACGACAGCGGTGCAAAAAGCTTTCAAGCCAAACAGCAAAAAGAAAAGAACCGAAGAACGGGCAAGTAAGAACTTAATTATCGTGGCATAAAATGCAATAAACTATTTACCTTCTTTTTTTTATAGCGATGCCATCAGCTCGGCATTGTCTGCCACTTATTGCAAGCTGCTAGTGCTGTTAGGTGTATGCCTTCCTATAACGGAAGTCATATCAGATCAAATTCCAACCTATGTGTACCAGGGCTTTTATGTTTATTTATATGCTGGCAGCATATTTTTTGTCATATTTTTGTACATAAGTGCATTCCGTAATCGGTCACTCTTCAATGCACTCAAGGACTTTCGTAAGTCTTATATATTCAATGATTAACGTAAATGATCTACCCATTTGTTTTTTTCCGTTTCACTTTTTTTAAGTCTTAATGCGACAAACAAAGTAATGAACGCTAAAACTATATACATTTGTTTAAAAAAAAAAAATTTTCTTTTAAAATATCCAAATATCTATATTTTTAAATATTAAAATACAGTTTGACACCCAATAAGAAAAGTGAATCCGGAAAAATACGCATTTGCTAAAAAGCTACAATTAAAAAAAACATTTGTTATTGTGACCCGATTCTTTTAGACGAAAAAAATAGCAATATACACCTGAAGCACAAAGTGACTCACTTCGGAAGCTTCTATCTACGAGTTGGCGCCATTGCCTTCGCTATCGGTACAATGGTATATTCAGGATTGGAGTTTGGTCAATTCTTTGAACTAAATGGTCATGCTGGATGCCACGATGTCTTTGTAGCCATCACTCCCATCTGCCGCATGGTCCTATGCATTGCCCAAGTACAGTTTATCTTCCTAAACACCACGTACATGGACATGGCGCGGCACAAGGTAACCTCCCGATTCGGTCTCATGCACATGGTGGCCACAAATTTGTGTGAGTGGTTATACGTATTGGTGGAGGAGACAAAACACGAGATATTTCATATAAGCCACCATGATATTGACCCGAGCCAAGATCCCGTATTACACAGCGGAGCACATGGCGGTCCTGACTGGTCAGCCGTAAATGAATCGCTTCAACTTCACGGACCACATTACACAGGATTGAAAATGCAAAATCGATCCGTGGAAAGCATCGTTCACAACATATTAGCGAATATGTCGACCTCGTCGGTTAGTAATATCACAATAATGGCAGCGCCAACACATGCCTCTTTTACTGGATGCTCTCGTACAACAATCATGGGCGCATTAGTCCAACAACTGTCACCATTTCTTTTTCCGTGTACGATCGAATACTCATTGATTTGCGCAGTCATTTTATTTGAGATGTGGAAGACCGTTAAATCCATACCGGACATCGACAAGACACGTAAGAACTCGGTAAAGCCAATTGCACAGAAGCCGGCCCACCACTTCTCTGTCGATTGCTCCCAGTCTCACAAAGGTCTCTTTTTCGGCATACTAATTATTGTTATGACTATAATCTCAATGATTATGTACTTTGTGCTGTATACACAACCCGGCTACGAACTTATCGCAACCCAGGAAGTTACACTTTGGGAGACTTTTATGTACTTCATGTGCGCCTCCGCAGTAATAACAGGTATTTAGATTAAAGCAACGCATTTCTTTTTTTATTTTTATTTAATATTTCTTGTATGGCAGGCATGATCTTAATGCGTGATCTGAGGTACATCAAGGATACGAGCGACGAACACCATTCAATGGATTTGGATAATCTCTTGCTTGTAGTCGCCCAGACAGGCGTCTACTTGTATGGGATGTTCAGTATTTTTGGCAGCTATTTTGCGAAATGGGACACGGTACCAGACCGAGTTGAAGGCATTATTGCCGAGGTTTTTGGTGTCGTTCAGACATCATTGCAGACGATGTTTATACTACATGCTAGTCATCGCCGCTGCAAGGGATCTAAGCAGGTGCGTCGTAAGCCCGGCCGCGAGATAATTACGTTTTTGTTAGTTGCAAACATTGCCATATGGTTTGTCAACACTCTTATTAAAGGACGCGCTGTGTTTCGTGAGTCGCACCTTGAGTTTTTTGGCGTTTGGGGCTGGACAATTATAACACATATTTCTATGCCACTGGCGATTTTCTATCGCTTTCATTCTACGATTTGTCTTTTCGAAGTGTGGAAAATTACATACAAGGCCAAGGCACACTAATTCTTGTATATTAGATAAATATTTACATCCCATATGTTTTTTTTTTTATTAAATTATTTTCAGCCCTTTGTAATTAAGTATTTTTAAGTTAAACAAATATAAGATTGAAGTATTCAAAAAGTCATTATTTGCGATTTATAATTCTTGGCGTTAATTCATTCGTATTTATAATACATGTAAATATATGTATACACACATACAAAGCACACATACATACGACAACAAAAAGGCACCCCGCTCCACACTTTGGGAAATTCTGTTTTGTATAAATCACTGTTCACTAGTATACAAAAACTTACATGAAACATTTGGAATCCCTAGTTATTATAATCGTCTATATATGTAAGTTACATATAACAAGGAACGGTGGTTGCGGTTGCACATCGATATTTATCCATTTTGAGAAAACGCGAGGAAGTTTCGATTGAACGAACTAAACTCATTGTATACAAGAAATTTTATCCCAAATGCAGACTTTTTTATACTTGTTTGCCCATTTTTAGATAAAACCATTAAGTTATTCAGAGACCTTTAACAAAACCATTTTGTTAAGCTCTATAGTAAATAAAGCATTTAATTGTATACTGTGTACATTTTTTTAGGGTTACAATAATATTACTAGACTTGGAATTTTGTTTCCATACTGTAAGTGCCAAATTAAATTGCATTGTTCAATAACATTATTATTTGGTTTAAATGTAATTTTTTCTATGTATGTATATGGGCTTGCCGCTATTTAAACAGAATCGATTTTGCCATTATAAGGTTTTTCGCAATTAAGATTCCACATTCATTCATTGCGAAAATTAAATGGTACATTTATGAAATCAAATCTAAATGAATATATTTTTAAGCAACTTTTTTGGCACAACACCCGTTAAGACAAACAGACAAAAAATCAAATAAATAAATAAATAAAATTAATGATGTCGATTCAAACTATGAGTTCCAGGAGTCTAACAAAAAATTATGTTTTTGTTTTGTATTCAAAAATATAAATAAATATAAATAACAAAAATAAAATTGTTTGCCAGAAGAAACAATATTGTAAGTTCATTATTTTTGTTACATTTGGATAAACTCGTTTGCAATCTGTTATTTTAATTTTTAAGAACTAGGGGCATTTATCCGAATCAATATAAACGCTCTTGATAGATAACGTTATCTAAATTTGGGCTGAGATTTTGTTTGCTGGCAATTTAAAATTCAAAAAGCTATATAGCATATCCTACACTTACTTTAAAAAGTCAGAAATAAATATTGTTTATAAATAGGGAATGTATAATAATAATAATATGTATCATTTTAGCATATTTGGAGAAGAATATACCATATGTAGCACACAAAACTTGTTATAAGACGACCTTCAAAATTGTTTTTTCTTCTTTTATCCATTACATAATCGTTACAAAAAAGCACCTATATAATAGGTATATTATGCATTTCAGTAATACATATGTAAATTGGCATAAGCCAAACTTTAATAACAACGTGCAACAAACTGTGCAGATATTTGCCTACAAATATATATTTTATATTTCAAGAGGTTATATAAATAAAATACCGAGTAAAACTTTTGTCATTTTTTATAGATTAAAATATAATTTTACATGCAACTATTAATTTTATATTGCGTTTTATATTATTGTTATTTTTTTAATATAGCTTACAAATAAATTATTTTATTGTAACATATTTTTTATGTATACTCCGCTCATAATTTTTATGTGAGCTGGGTTCTACATCTCTGTCATAAGAAATTTTGTCCAAATTAGCTGGTTTCAAAATATTTATAACCTGCATGCAAGTGAAATACATTAGCTAATCAACAAAAAACCCAACGGGTCAAATTTTTTTAAAGAAAATGACCTTTCGAAAATAGATAGCTTCTCATTGTAATCCCTGCATTAAAAATTATAAAGTACCCAAACTATTAAACACTTACACTCTTTTGTGAAAATACGTATATATATATTCTTTAACAAAAAACAAAATAAATAAAAAAACATAGAATCTTGACGATCCTAAAACAGACAGAAAGTACAGTAACAAACACAAATTGACAGAAATGTAGACGGACAGGAGAAGATAAACTTGGTTGCCAATACCCATCTAATGTATACTTACTTTTTGTGGGGTCAAGCATGCTATTTCTGTTTTTTCACTATATTAATTCTCGATTCTTTATAAATTGTAAAATTAATAAGGGCTTAAAATACGGCGTAGTGTACTATATGGAACATGAATATATGTACATACATATTAAAAAATTTATACGTACATATGCATATACAGACATAAAATGAAGTAAATTATACCAACATTTTTAACTTTCATTTCACAATTCATTGAAAATAAGTTTTAGTCGTAGTTAGTTTGGTTGTGCACATAATATAATATTTTTTTTTGTTCAAAAAAAAATTATAGGCTCTTACACCCATATTATATTTTTGTTAGTACTATACTTCATTCCAGCACTTAATAAAGAAAAGTGTGAAAGTGTAAATTTTATCCAACAGAGTTGCTTCCCTATGAACTGTATTGGATATTCATATAATATACATACATATATTTTTTTTCTCTCTTAAGATTTCGTTCACAAATTTTGAAAATGTTAGTAATGTCTAGTATTGCCTTAGTTTTCCCAATAGTATGGCAAAATCTTAATTTAAAATCTAGTTAAACCAATATTGTTAAACTTTGTATAATTTGGTTTATTGTTAAACGTTCTACAATGTATTTAGTTGTTCCTTTTTTTGTAACTTTTAACTTAGAATATTTTAGAATGGATAAAATGCAGCTATGCTGGAAGTACTAGTAAAATTTAGTATCACAGTATTTTTTATAAGGTCAAATTTAGTTTATATGTATGTTTATTATTTTGCAATATTCATTTTTCCTATTCATATTTAAGTAGCATTGTTTTTTTTGTTGGATATTGATACACATGGCAACTCAAATACGAAAGGATTCGGCGAAACTATAGAAAGTCATTTTTTTCTTGGGTACATCCCACAATCATGCCGGTCACTTACTGAAAAGATTGCATTATGACTTACGCAAGGGTTTCAAATATTTATATGTAAGAAATACCAGAAATATTAAGCATGAAAATTATATGCGCTCAATTTGTAATTTGTTTATAATTTTTTGAGCACAACGAGCCCCTGATTTAATATCCAGTAAAAAGAATACATAAAAAAAGAATACTAAGTCATGAGTTCTTAAGATTAGATAACTCTAAGACAGAAAACTAAATTTAATAGCAAGAGATTCTACAGCGACCATTTGCAAGCTTAGTAACCTAAATGATATATTTAAAATAAAAACACGGACGCTCTAATAACCGCAGCACTATACAGATAAAATTAAGCATGTCTTCATTTTTACACATTAAAATGTTGATATACCTATTTAAGGCAAATTTCACCTTGCGTAACGTGTAAAGCAATATATTAATATGTGAATCAGTTATATTTTATCATAAATACTGAATAAAAAATTATTACACCTTAATTCAATTTGGGAAAAACAAAATGTCACTAGTACCGATTCTTTCTGATATAACACACCGTAAAATATAAGACACAAAATAGTTTGTCAAACAAGAATAGATCAATAAAAAGCTACTTAAATTGTTTATTAAAAAAAAAACGAACTAATATTTAATTTAACGGATGTCAAGATAAAAGAATCGAGTTTGCAACACTCAAGTTGTAGTGTGAATTATTAACTGTGCACTCCTTTCTATTATACCCTGCCTGCAGTTGTCAAAGTCGATGTAACAGGCATATGAAAGCTATTCTAACCACAAAAAGTATATTCTAAGTTCACAACTAACAAGCTCGGCGTGAGGCGGAAGCCAAAGAGACGCGGACCCAGTGATTCTGGGTATTGAATCATGGGGTCCGCTTCTCTTTGGCTTTGGCTTCACGCCGAGCCTGACACTCCAGTTAACATGCCAAGCCCAATACCCCTTACACCATTAAAGATGTTCGATACGGATCACTGGTAGTTCCCATTCCAACTATATGCCTGTTGTGGATGGCAAGGTGTTGGTGTGGAAACAGCGCAGCTTATAAGCAATCTCTCCGAGCTCTTGAGCATAATAGAAGAAAAGTCTATCGAAACGCTCAAATTATAGAGGGTATCAGATGCGACAAACCCCTAGATGCTATGAAGTGCTTAGCAGAATTCGAGGGTAAGCAAGAAACATACGCGTCTTAGCGATTGTCAGCAGTAGCCACTTACGATATTTACAAATCGCTATATTTTTGCTGCAAATAATGTCAGACATATGGAAGACAAATATACATAAGGCGACTAAAATAACTTAAACACCTCTCAAAACGGTTCGTTAGGAAACGCGCAGCGGACTCCACACAACGCGCCCTCAAATAACAACCAAGGTTATCAAGGTAGAAACCCACATTGTTCTAAAGGTCAGGGTAACCAAAATAGCGAAATCGGCGCCGGCAGCAGCAGTTCTAGGCTTATTAATATTAAATCAAACAATTGTCAAATTAGATCTTAAGCAGCACTCAAAATAAACGGTTGCGTTATTTAAATAAAAAAAAACAATATACAATTGATTAATTGGCAGCCGGGCAGGGACACAATGTCTTAGAAGGATAACGCGACGCGTAAAAAACCAAAGGTCCACGAAGTTTTATCACTACAGATGTTTAACGAGATCAACGTAAATATCACAAAAGAACTGGAAGCCCTTAGGAGCAGCAACACAAAATACGAAAACCGTAAGCTTTACGCTCTCAGTCACACTACTCATGTTAATTATGGCAGTAGTTGTCCGTCTAAAAAAAACAAAAAAGCTTCTCGCAGCAGATCGATGCTACTCAGACCAGATAGCCATTGGAATGGAACACTCCAAGACAACATAAACACGATATTGTATCACGTCCGAGAAGGTCCGCTTAATTAATTCTCACCAACAATTTAAACAGTCAAATAGATAACTGGGAAATTCTCAGCCTTGGGGCTCTTTGCATAATGCATAATAAAACTACAAGCTTAACTAAATAACTATATCATGGACGCAGATTTTCAAAACCCTTGCAAAATGATCTGTCAAAATTGCTAACACGGTAAAAACTTCAAATTAAAAATGAAAATTAATGCCGTATTACCAAAGAATAGATCCAAATAGGGTCTTATAGACGGCCTTGGTAGCATGACAAAATCTATTTAGCGAAGAAGAAATTTTTAACGTCCCTAATTAAAACTATAAAAACAAAACTATAATACTAAACTTCCTTGTTACAACATATAAGTTAACAACTAACCCTCGCTTACTAGGCCCCTTATATTTATAGATACCCTCGCATGGGCTACAAAGTAGTCGCTGGTAACGTGACACTTGCCTATGCCGCAAGTTCAATTGTTTATCAGTTATGCTGAGTCTTATGCATTGTCGGCATTGGCAGCTATGACTTCGGCAGCTTATGCTTCAGGTTTTGGCTTTAGCTTTAGTTTTCAGATCCAACAATATTCAGTTTTTTTTTTTTTTGAACAGTCGCTTGTAGAACAATAAAGTAATACTTGCTCCGGCAGTTGTGGCCGTAAAATCATATTATAAATTATTACTGAGCCCAAGGCAAAAAGGTTATAAGAAAGCGAAGTCAAGCTTTCCACCCTAGTCTAAGAAGACAGAAAGACACTCAATCATAACCCAATCTGGCCAGCAACCTGCCCAGAAAACTTATTTGTATTCAACTATAACTCGATCTGACCAGAAGCCTGCCCAGAAGACTAAGTTTATATCTAGTGTAGTGTATTCATGCATACGCATACTAACACTTTGTTACAATCTAACATATTGCCATTGACAACAATAGATATAAACAAACAAAAAACAAGGCCCATTTGAATTAATTGAAGAACATCCCACTGACGTCAAATCTGCTTCGTTGAACATATTTACATGTCGACCGCGACAGGACCAATGAATTTATAAAAATCTGAAATTCATAGAATTTATCAAAATTTTCATTTTATTAAAATCAATAGAAGAAGCAAACCAACTTTCAATACCATCAATCGAAGATCTTAAAATGAAGAACACAATTGAAGACATGAATCTACGTAAGCTTCATCTTCCAGCCACAATCAGTCGAAACGACATAATTCACGTTAAAAGCAACGCTACAAAACAAACACCTATTCATAGTCTACACCCTATTTGTTATAATGTCAATAATAATAGGCGTAAGACCAGAAAAATTTCGTTCATCCCGATGGAAACAGCTACGGTTGGAGTTTCGGCCATACAATTCTTATGGCTCTCACTCCACACTAGGGGGGGGACGAGGAGTTACTATCTCAGCCCATTTCTGTGTAAAACGAAAAACAATTTGGGAGTATCGTACCGAAAGCTAGAAGCAGAAGCCAATTTAACAAAAAAAAACGAGCCAAAATACAAATTCCATTTTGACCAAGTGAAAGGTTGGTTAAGGCAGCGACCAACGCTGAGACGATAAAATTATGGCAGCAATAGCAAGATATGTATCTTCACTTACTTGTATTATGGGCTACGCTAGAAGCATCAGTAGATTAGGCTACTGTCTTAAAGGTAGCAGATGGGACTTTGATGACTTTATAAGATTAAAAACGGCACAACAGGAGCTCATTAAGTTTAAAAACAGAAATGTAAACATCAATACAAAATCGCAGGAAGAAATAAAAAAGCCGTTACACTCACAAAGATTGGAATTATTAGCCCGGCAATATAAGGCTCCAATGATTTTCAAAACATAGTCAATGAGCATTCTACAGTTGCAAAACGCGGCCAGCCGATATAGGACTCCATTTACAAGGCACAATGTCAGCGATTTTAGGAAGTAGGGCTAGCATACATTATGAGAATTTGAATTGAGCATTGGACAATAAACCAGTACCTAGGATACGGGTAACTACGTGTTCTTAAATTTCTTTATTTATATACTATATGAAGTCGGAGATGCTTCCTTCTGCCTGTTACATACTTTTGCCCCAAAGTATTATACGCTTTTAAATAGGTTCATGGACAATTTAAGATTGTGTTGATCGGAAATCATTATACATTATTATCATACGTGCGTCTTCAAAAGTTTAAGAAAATTAACAATTATTATTTGGGTATATAAACATCACCTGTTAAAAAGGTATATATTTCTAATGAGCATCAACTGCCAAATTAGTAGTCTTTGTTTTTGTCCGTCTTAATATTTGCACGAGCACACGAATGTGTTTATGTATGTTGTCATATTCATCAGTTTATAAGTATTATAATTAGTTAATTTAGAGGCACGTATGTACATACAATGTCAACAGCATTCTAATATTGCGGGAGTGGTATCTTGTCAAGTTCCATCGACTTAACTTCGTCATATTTGTAGCTAATAATTCAAATAAAATATGTTGTGCAAAACCTTTTAAGTGAAAGCGAAACATTTTCAATGCAAATTGAATGTAATATTATACAAATCAAAAATTTATACTTGACTTTATGGTTTATTCAAAATTATACAACTAAATACAATAATGTATTTCATTAGGTAACATCAAAAGTAATATGTACCAATATTTATTACTTAATTCAATTAAAGTCTTTAAGGTTTCAATTGACTAAGGCCCATGTATTGAATATTTAGCTACAAGTGATCTTGACAATTATTAATTAATAAGTTCTTTATGATACCTTTAAAATCTGCAAATCTAACTGTTAAGTATGCAAACTGACCTAAATGTGTTCTACTGTTTTTGGAGAGCAAATTTTTATTCTTGGAAGATTTGAATTTAATAACTTTCGTATTTAGATTACCGCAATTAATTCGAGTTCAATCATATTAACTGAGATTAGATGTAACAACCCTACTCTACAAGTTTTATAAGCGGATGGCACTGATTTGGAAGATTGTTGGATATATATAGCTCGAACACTAACACTTGACCCTAACAAAGGTAGTTTCTTACCAGAGACCTACATTTTTTAATTCAATAAAAAAAATCTTAAATTACGATTTACTTACAAACAAAAAAAAAAATGAAAAATTAATGTATATTTCGATGTTTTTTAGTAAAAGTTACCCCTGTACATTTTAGATAGGTGTACAATTTGAATATGTTGTAAAAGAAAATTGAATGAGTTTCAGCAAACAAAACATAATAAATATATAGACTGCTTCCAACAAATTATACTTAAATAGAGATTATAATCTTTGGAACGATTTTTTTTTTTTGTCTGTCAAAATTTGTAAGAGCAATAACTACAGACAAAATTATGAATTCACGTATTGATGCCAATATGACAAGACAATAAACTAACATATTTCATTATTTAATAAAGCAATTTTCTGATCACTCTGTTTATGTATAAATGTGAACGGCGGAAAACTTTTATGATTTTAATTGAGATTTGAGTACGTTTTAAGTAATTTCTTATATATAGTATTGGAAGTAAACCAAAAAGGTATTTCGGCGGTAATACATAAAATGAATCATACAAAAAATCGTATTCAAAAACTAATTCTTTGGATATTTTTTTTAGGGAATAGATTTGATTAAATAATTTATTAATATTTAATTACTGTATGAATAACTCTGTTAGATATCTTCAACAAGCACCGGCAGTTATTTGTTTCAGGGTGCCCTACAAACCCTAAGCAAAATCTTATCATCAGCGGACCGCGATATCGTATAACTGCCATAGGAACGCCCATTCAAAAATTAGGTTCTTATATGTTCGTTTGTCAAAATTTACTTTTTTTCAAGATATCTTTACGAAAACTCAAAAATAACGAATTAAATTTCTACCAGGGTATACAATCTTCGTCGTGTCGATATCAGTTCATTCCTGTTTCCCCTAGTTTTACCTTAGCCAACATTTTTTAAATTTATTGTGACGGTAGCATGCAGGATACAAAAATCCAAATGCAAAAACATGAGATGTTGCACCTATCGCACGCATCAGTAAAGTAAACCGCTAATAAAGTGTCATAAAAGCTTCATTAAAGTAGATGTTATGTACTTATTTGTTGCAGAGGGTGGTATGAATCAGATGTAAATTTGCATGCTTTTATATATAATTATTATTTATATTCTGTTGAACCAACAATAGAGACTAACCAAAACCATAATTAATTAAAGTGAGAAATAGCAAGAGAAATGTTAGTTTTGAATATTGTTCATGATGGCTTACAAATGTTACCTTCGATATCTATGGTTATTAGTAAAATCAATTAATTTTAAGTAAAACGCCATAATACTTCTTTACTTAGTTCCAGCATAAAAACTACACTCTATTCTAGAAATATTCTACTGAAAATTCTCATTGTTCCATTATTTGAACCTATATGTCTGTCGTTGTTGTTCCGATGGTTTATCGGCAGGTTATCAATCAAATTTAATTGGGTTTGATTTGATTGGACAAAACTAAAATTGCAGTCTACATCGCAAGTTTTTTTATAAGCTATATTATCTAAATCTATTAATTGCTTGCCGTTGTTGCTGTCTTTTATTAAAAAATGTACTGTGGTACAAATGTATCCGGTTGATAGTAACGCTGAACGCAGTCATTCCACAAGCCCGAACTGGTCTTGCTCAATTGGTTTTTTAAGCCAACTGCCAAGATCCTCTCGCTTGAATGCAGAAAACAGCTCTTGCTTAGCCGTCTGCAATACAAAGTGAGTATGTGGTGGAGACTTATTAAAAAATAAACAATCTGATTTACCTGATAATCCTTGACGTCTGCCTTTGTTTCGCCGTAATCTTTTGTGACCTTGCGATTTGGCATGCCCGGCAAGTTTTTCATTAAAAACCCATATTTATCAAAGAAAGCTTGTTTTGTAATCCTTGACACTTGACCGCCAATGGTTCGCCCGGTCAGCGAATTGACCACCTCTAGTTCAGTGTCTCCAATGGTCCAATTAATTCCGAAGTTTGGAGCTTTTGCTTGATTTCGTGGTTCTGCAGAAGTAACAAGCGCAAGACGTGGCTTGTTTAAATGATACGGAGGTGGCAGACCCTGTATTGACTTCTCAATACGTCCACACACAGCGCGATACATATGTTCTGGGTGCAACAAACTGCCCAATACAATGGAATGCAGGTACACTGGTTCGATAATAGCAGACAACAGTGAGCCCTGAATACCCACAATGTTCCAACGCGCAATTTTATCCGAACATGACATTGTAAGCAAGCGTTGGCCCTGTGTACATGAAATTTGATTATTACCACGTTTATAGAAAATTTAAAACGTATCAACTTACCTGCAGTACGCCATCCCATGTTTGTATTCCATCACTGCTCTTAACTGGTATGGTTCCTTCTCCTGATTCGATTTTCGTACGCAACTGTCCGCGTGCTTTTCTATACGTTAGTAGTAATTAATGTTTATATTGCCAGGATTTGGTTTAAACCACGGGAGCCAAAAATTATGTGAAAATCCAAAAGCAGTTAGTTGCATGTGATTATTGGCAAGCCAAGAACAGACAAAAAAGGTAAGTTATAATTAAAAAGTGGACCTAATTTCTAGGCATTACATACAATCTGATATGTGTCTACCTTTTTCAGAAAAGACACACACAGCTTTGTGGGCAGTATTCATATCATTAACTTTTTTAAAAACGACAAAGTAATCAAATCTTCCTTTGAAAGCCTATAGAAAATATGACTACATACAAAAACAAACCTCTTCAGCACTTACATATATGCATAAATGCAAATACCAACTAAAGGAACACCAATTTTTGCTAACGGCAGTAGACTTTATTAAATGCATCTCCGATAAATATAGCTTCATATTTTTGCCGCATAATAAACATTTATCGCAGAGAATAATATCGGACTTCTTACACAGAAACAATACGTCACTATTTATATAATACTATGATAACAGACTTGGTGCTATTCATATTCATGTTCGTCTGTCTCTTTCAAACAAACTAGTATCTAAGTTTTTTGTTGCATATATATCATGTCAGAAATATAGTTTATGTTTGAACTATCCTTTATTTTTGACTATATCTTTACTATTTTCAGTTTTGTGGAGCTCTTTTCATACAACCCATAACATCGGAACAAATTATTATATTGCCTTCAAAGGAAGGGACGGTTGAACATTAAAATCTTGTATAACATTTCTGTTTTCAACATATTACTGTTTTTGATTTTTTGACGTCTAGCAACTTTAAGGTCATGTGGAGAAGGTCGCTGTTTTAATGGTTTGTTCTAGGTTAAACAGTCCGCAGCTTAGACTTATGTATTAAAATCCAGGATTTAACTTCATACAATTTGCTTCAGACAAAAAAAAAAAATTGAAAACACAACATTTAAATAATAAAAACAAAAGAAAAAGTGGTCCAGTCGGGGTTGCCACATTACTGTGCTTAGCTTGCCTTTGCGATCTTAAATCCGTGCCAATTTTTATAAGACTATGAGCGCTTAAATATGTTAATAAACATAGCAAAACCCGAGACCTCCAAAAATAAGATGATTATTTTTAATCAATGTATTCCTCCTAAGTTAAGTGTAGTTCTTTACATTGTTGTTCTAAATAGGATACTGACATAAATAGGATACTTGTCCTGATATATGAGAATATTAATATTAAGTGTCAAGCGTCAAGCTTATGTCTTTCCCCAAATTGACGCATTCACACGGACAAAAAAACAAGCATAGCTAGACCGGCTCAGTTCTTCGTTTGGGGTTCTTATGGGATTCCTTCGCCCTTAAAACCAGAATACTATTATAACCCATTTTCGATGAATTCAGGGTAGAAGAATAGAAAAACCCCAACAAAAGAGGGGGGGGGGAAAAAAAAAAAAAAATATATATATTTAAAAACAAAAAAGTCCCCCACCTATAAAAAAAAAAAAAAAACGAAAATATCTCGCACACCCCCAATAACCCAAGGTTCTTCTCCTTAAAAAAAACCCCTCCCTTTTTATTTCGTTTAATACATCCTCTATGAATTGAAGATTTTCAAATTTTTTGCATTCAAATTTGCTGCGAAGCAGCATCCTATTAGGCGTTCATAAGAATTTGGATCGTCGCGATATACCATATAACAATAGTTTTTAGGATAACAGTTTTGAATAAGAGTGCCGATAGTTGGTTAGTTAATAAAACAAAAATTAAACTTTTCGCTCACGTTGATTAACAAATAAAAAGGAAACGTCGGTCGGCCTGTTTAAATTGTTGACTTGGTCAACTTGGTAAATTGAAGTTGAAATTGAAGTGAAAAATACAACAGTTTGTGACTGCGACCACAGACATAGTAGGAGCCCACGGGAGTTGTGTGCTATATATCTTGTTAAGCATTGCGAGTTAAAACCCGAAAGCAAAACTGCATCTCAACTATTGGGTATGTGTTAACCCATGCACCTACAAATACTTGTTTTTTCCAGTTCCTCATTAAAAGATTGTGCTTTATCTTAGAAAGAATTCATTAGACTGACTTTTGACAACCAAGCGTTCAAATACTACAATTTAACATTCTTAATCCCTTAATCTACGGCGCGTATACACCTGTATGTAAATAGTTGCAATAACATCGAAAAAAAATCGTTTCGGCAACGAACGGACAATAAGCCACATAGATATGTATGTCGAAAACTAAATATGTTAACAACTTTTATACTTAAAAACAAGGCAGTACAATGTATTTCAAATATGTGTAGCGTAATTTTTGTAATGTTTGTCTTGTGGACAAGTTAAGACTGAAGGTGTATTACGGAGTCGGTTGCAATACAATACATTTTTAATTATTTTAAAATGTACCCAGCTTTTTAAGACAAAAATACAAAACTTTTCAGCAGGGCACAAAATATAATAAACATGTTTATTGCGACAAAATGCCTAATACTATGTGCACAGTGTAATAAGAGGCCAGTGGGGAAAGTGTTCCTGATAATGGGGCTTGTGGCTCAAAAACTACAATCCTTAGGCAAAAACTTGAAAACTTTGAGTTTGGAGGAAGAAAGACCCGAGAAATTCGGAAAACCAATATACTATGTTCCCTTTGTGAAAAGAGTAAAATAATTGGTTTAATACGGTACACCTCGACCTAACCTATTTTTCATTTGGACATTCATTTTAACTCTATCGTGGGCATATGCAATTTGGAGCAGTTTAGTTAAGTTAACAAAATCCTCATTTGAATGGTTTTCAAAAGTTTTTCTAATTATTTTTCTATAGGTTTAGTAGAAGTATTTAAATAAGTGTTGTACCAACCTATTTGGATGCTTATCAACACCAGTGTCGTTTTCGTGAGGACTAAATATCCGTGCATCCCCACATGGTGCTGTATTTATATACAAATGGAAATGTACCCCGGATTTTAGTTTATAAGGGTATTGCCCGTCTGTATTCCTCACGAAAATCGACTGATATGCTGTTGCTATATATCAGGAAAAAGTAAACAAGAATAATCAAATGTATATAAATCAAAGTTAGGTTTCGTGTTTTTGTAGGAATGCTCTTAATTTAGAATATATATATAAATGCATACATATACATATATATATATATATGTATATATATATATATATATATATATATATATATATATATTTATATATATATATATATATGTATACATATATACACATGTAGTTTGTTTTCGGTGGTATTTAATGCTTGTTCTTATAAGATACGGTTGGGAGCACAAATGCGGATGCGGACTTTTCTTTACATCTGAAGACTTTTTTGAAGAATTTATTTAAATAGACTATAAAAAGCACTTACAAAAATACCAAAAAGTATATAAAACAGTTTCAAAATAATAGTCGTTCATTTACAGTTCATTTTTTAAGGAAGTTACTTAGTTTACAGTTGCGAAGCTTAAAGGCCGCATCCGCCCCAACATTGTTGTTAAAATTTAATATGTAGAGATAAAAGTATATAGTATAAAAAACAAATTTGAATTGATAATTTATATTATATATCAGGCAAACACTAATGCTACATAAACAGTATACCATTTGAATGCTGATAATAAAAGGGTCTATGTAATTTGTAGTTAATAATTAAAAAGTGACCAATATTAGTTATTTAGCTTATAAATAACCAGAGTTAAGTTTCTGTATATCGGTAAATCAACTGTGTACAAGACACTGGAATTAAGCATTTTATAAAATGTTTTTTTTTTTTTTACTGCAATCAGATAAAAATAAGAAATTTGTTTCTGCTTGATAATATTTATATGTTACTAGCCACCTTAAACTAAAAAATCATAACGTATAGTGCTCAAGTGGAGAGTGCCCGACTGAGTCATACCCCTACAGTAATTTTGCGTTGTTTTTTTTTTTAACTCATGCAATGGAACAGGAGGTAAAAAGAGATCCAGCCAAAGTTTAAAAAAATACTAATGCGCAAACACAGCTGTTTTTGTCGACAGTCACCATTGTTGGTCAATGTGTACACTTAACAGAAATTAAGAAACCCAATTCGTATAGCCAGTACTTTACCAGGCCGAATGAGAATTGTTAGGTTTAGTTAAACGCGACTTTAACTGTGTTTAAAAAAAAAATATATACATAAGTTAAAGGAACACAAACATTGTGACTCGTAAATTTTTTTGTAGAAAGGCCGAATTCTTGCATAAGATACATTATTATGCGGAAATATATTTGATTATGATATTAGCGTTATTTCAATATATACCATTTATTTGATAACGTTAAGTTCTCCAAATCTTACATTTAGAATTAGAATTTGCTGAAATTTGAATTTCCAGAAACTAGAATTGACGCTTTCAATGCCCAAAACGTATTGAGCATTAAATTCTTTTCTATTTAAACATAACCGATTGTCTATGTTTATAAAAATGGTTCGGTTTATGAAAATATTCTTATTTATACGAGCCATTTATTTTGGACATTTTGCTTACGATATATATAATTGGTGCCACTTTAGGCCATTTTACATTCTTTGTTCTTTATTGTATGCCTACAAATTCGTATATATGTAATATCACATAGTATATCATTTATTCTTTGTTAATAGCTTATGTATATTTAGCATTGCAGGCGTTTAAGTTAATTACTCAGTTATTTCCAAAAAGTAATTAGGTAAGGAGCAACTACTAAGATGCATGCTATGGAAACCGTATAAAAAAGTTAGCTAGCTGTACAAGTTATTTACAAACTTAGCCACTTTGGTAAGTTAATATATATTATAGAGGGCATAGAGCTTAACAAATGTTTCAGATATAGCTAATTATAAAAGCATACCCTGATTACACTGGAGATCAAGTTGAGCATACAAGTATTTAAGAAGACAACGCCTGGATACAATTTCGGCATGTGAGTCATTAAGAACAGCCCCATTAACGCTCATGTGCTCACCGCTAACACACTTTGTGCCCGTTGAAACTGAAATGACCTGTAAATATATCAAATCAGAGTTAACTAAAGTTATCAAAGTTAATATTTTCGCACTTACTTTTGCTTCGCAAAAATTCATGTTTTCTGTCATGACTATGCCTGCCAGTACTTTTCGCCGCGAGTACGCCTCCTGGCCCTTGATAACTTCCATGAACTTTTCCAACACTAACCGTCCGATAGTGTCCGCGTGTATTTGCGGTAATTCCATTGATGATGACTTGTCATCTATTGGTAATGGCGCATTCTTCTGTGGCGCCATCATCGGACTATAGGAAATATTACACAGCGATGCAAGCGCGGCTTTAGCGGCTGCATTCTTAGCCAGTTTCTTGGAGGGACCTAAATAGCGGTAATCTGTAATCTAATAATCCTAAATAATTAATGAGCGATACCCACCTGTGCCGTCAAACTTTTTATCATTGATAGTGACTGTCATTTTAAAGCGACAGTTGTTTTGAGCGCCGTCAATATTCATGCATTCAAAATTAACGTCATTAAATAGTTCGTACAACAACATTACAGGGCCTTTATCTGGTACTTTTTTCTGTCCGTCTACAGCAATCGTGTTCTTTGTGGCATCTAATGATTGGAAAATAAATTATTCGCTTTGTATTGAGCACGTATAACTCAGAGCACCTAACTTAGGCATTTAATCTAATATATAACAACTTTTTATGAGTTTTCCAATGCGTGAAGAAATATATAATTGGATATTGTCTATTAAAAAACAAAAACCAAAAAGGTAATATCACATTTGAAATTATAATATTCTTGAATATTTAACAGATCTATACACTGAATATAACTTTTTAATTACATAAATATTATATATAATTAAATATAAATATTTATAAATTTATATTTAAAAAACAAAAGAAGCAAATCCTGCTTTGTGAAAGTTCATTTATAAATGCGGATCGCAATTTATATTCAAACAGTCGTATTGCCTACGAAAAATATCAAGCGTGAGATGTTCGAGTAGTTCACAAAAACATAAGCATTAAAAATAGGAAGTTTTCCAAATAAGATTTCTCTCAATTAAGTACAAATAAGGAAAAGAAGAAAACACTTTTCCCTTTTTGGACTTGGAATTAAAAGTAACAGTTTAACACCAATGAAAATAACGCAAACATACATAACATGTTATAATAAAGGCACTGTGCATTAAACCGCAAATAGAACTATACAACTACAAAATAAGTTAAAATTACGAAATAAATCAAATAATTTAAGGCACAAGTAAAAAATCAAATAAAAAACAAACATAAAATACTAATACTTGCTGTGGCTCATGCAAAAGATTTGTGGACGCAACGTGGGTTGTTCAAGCGAGGTAAGGTTGGATTTCTTTGCAGGCAACATCAACGTGTATATCAGTTCGACTAATTTTGCTTTGGACACGTTTTCAATACCATTTTCAAGATGTTCGTCACTCGTGAAGTCCAAATTGCCTGCAGGCTTCAGGGGCGATAAGACTGCACCGTCTTTAAATTGTATAAAACTGCGCAACGCTGTGGCTGCAGCCTCGATGCGCGCTACCTTTTTACTGCGGCCTTGTCCCATATACTTTTGCCCATCAACCTGTAATAAATCAGAGGTCAAACTTAATCGTATTTAATAATTGTTAGTTTTAGTTGCTGAGTTGAAAATGTCTTGAAAAACATAATATTTTGCCATTCAAAAATTCATATTTCGACCAAATTTTAATGTGGAGCTGTATAATATAATAATCCGATCTTTATGTATGATCTTACCCTCAAATGTACAAATAGATAGATAATAATTATATATATATTCATATATTGGATGTTTTGCGTAAATCGTTTACCGAACTTATATTTATCTGATAGTTGATATACAGTAAGTAGGTACAAGGTAAGTAGTAAACAAAATTACAGTAAGTAGTGAACAAAGTTAGACCGGCGTACCCCAAAAAATTACATTACATACAGTGCGAACAAAGTAATGCTTTATACAAATAAATATCCATGTTGTTTATAATTGTCGGCTCTTTTCTTTCTGCTTAATGCTTTGAATAAAAAACGGGAGCTCCCGACTAGCTGATACCCTCAACCCTCTTCAACCAACACGTTTGCTTTAATGCTGCTAAAATAAATTTAAAAAAAAAAGGACTCGAACTCATAACAGACCGCACTACTTGCTACCGCCTCTACACGACAGACAAACCAACAATCCATTCTAATCGAATTAAAATAGCAGCACAAGCACATAGCACAGAATACAATACAATCGCAATTGTGTCAATATAAGCACACGCGTTCTTTAATTACTTCTGTGTTTCTTTACCAACTATTAAATGTTGAAACCTCGCTCCAGAAACCTTTAAGAACTATAAATACGGACCTGTGTAACAAGTTTTATAGAAACCATTGATTGCTTATAGGTAAATGTGCAATGCCATCTGTGTATGTGTGTTAATTATTTAAAAACTTGCACTTACCTCAACGGAGATCGTAAATAACGGTGCATGCACTGGACCAGTCTGTGACTCTAATTTGTATATCAGTCCATGCCGTAATTCGTTAAGCATTGCGACAGTATTTTTCGGCTGCGGTACACGTTCCTTGCCTGATTTCTTTTTTGGTGGCACTAAAAGCAGAATATTTTAATATATTACAAACAATTTAGACTTTCGGTTACCGTTCAAACTATGTTCTTTCGTTAACTTTACTTTCATTAAGTTTATTGAATTTTTCGACTTACCGGCATATTTGGGCATATCATAGCGGCGCTTTTGAGGCGATTTTCGATTATAGCCATTCATTGTTCCTTCTGTTGATGCAGTTACAACCTGTGCCTTTATAAATATGAAGTTAAAATTAAATGATTTAGTTATTTTCGAACGGAGCTATTACAACTACTTCTCAATGTAGAAAAACAGAAAGCATTACAGTACAACATTGACATTCAGACAGACATATAAAGACATTCGCCTTTGCATTAAATACTCTACGCACATACATATAATACATTAGTGCTATAGTCGAGATTACTTGACTATGATATCGTGTAACTAAATGTAAAGTACCATAAACCTACATATATTTAAATGTACAGAATTTTATCATTGCATTTAAAATCCTACACACATACTTTGCTTTGATAATGCTATTTGTATATACATAAGCATATACATACCTTTATATATACATATATATATATATTTACATATACAAATATGTATACATATGCATATGCATATGCATATACATATACATATACATATACATATACATATACATATACATATACATATACATATACATATACATATACATATACATATACATATACATATACATATACATATACATATACATATACATATACATATACATATACATATACATATACATATACATATACATATACATATACATATACATATACATATACATATACATATACATATACATATACATATACATATACATATACATATACATATACATATACATATACATATACATATACATATACATATACATATACATATATACATATACATATACATATACATATACATATACATATACATATACATATACATATACATATACATATACATATACATATACATATACATATACATATACATATACATATACATATACATATACATATACATATACATATACATATACATATACATATACATATACATATACATATACATATACATGGAATCACTACTCACTTTGTAATATATATATACATATACATATACATATACATGTACATTTACATTTACATATACATATACATATACATGGAATCACTACTCACTTTGTAATATATACATATACTCACTTTGTAATGGGACAGTGGCGGTGGAATGCGACCCCGCTTTAGAAAATAACGTTTTTTAGTAAAACAGCAAGAATCTGCGTGCATCTGGTGGCGTTGATAGAAAACTGCAGATCTTGGAAGATCCATTGCACGGTAATGTGATTTATAGCATATACGCTTTGCATTATAACATGCAAAATACATTGTTTTGCAAATGTAAAAAATACAATAACAGCGATATGTTGAATTCAAGGAAAGTGTATATAACGACGAGACAAAAAACGCGTGTTAATCGGTTGAGCGTAAGAATTCAACTGACTACAACTAATTCAAATTGCACTATAAAGGCCATTAAAGCCCAGCAACAATTTTTGAGAAGTATGTATATATATTTACTCATATGTATAAAGAACTTATAAAGCGCACTGCTGTCAAGTGCACTTTAGCATAAACCCTATCGTAAATGCTGATGCTTTGCGGTTGATAAAACCATTGAAAGTGCCAACAAAAAATATATGAAAATAATTCAAACCCCCCCCCCAAACCCCCCCCCTCCCCCAAATTATTAAAAATCCACCTTCTAAAAAAACTTATCTTTTTTTTACCCCCCCCCCCCCCCCCCCCCTCTTCTAACCCCTGTTGCCCCGGATCCACTAGAACCTCTTACTTGTTTTAAAGTGTACCTAGGAAAAAAAATCTAAAATCTGTGCGCATTTTCAGCGATACATTTTTTACATGGACCTATATATATTGGGAAAACGAAATACTGATATGGAATACCCCTCCTACAGACTTCAAAAAATTAATTTGAGAGTTTTAAAGAATTAGCTCCACCAATTCTTTTCTTTCTTCGTCACATTAATTTTGGCAACACACTCTAAATTCAAATAATACATTTATGTTGCACTCCAATCCCGTCTAAATGTACCTAAAATGCAAAAATAAAAAAAATGCGATGCACGAATATTGCACACAACTATTTTCTACTTAGACAATCGAAGAAAAAACAGCTGAAGGCCTAGCCGAATAGTAAAGGGCTGTAGCGTAATGAAGGCAACAGAGAATTCTCAAAAATTTGGTCGTTATGGTGCGATGCTTTCCAACTGCACGTCGATGCACCTGTACGCCAAGTGTCAGCTGCCAACCGAGTGACAGTACAGTCGTCTGTTTGTCTAAACGAATTAACAATAAGTTTATACTAAATTAGACAACAAATGCGGTAGCACCTGTTTTTGCATCTTTTGCAAATAGGATTTGTACATTGTTGTGGACAGAGCATGCGCCCAACGGGGCAATGGGCCGAACATATTGACTAAATCACGAGCCTTGCACAAAAATTGACCTGCAGTGTCTCGGTTAGTTACGTAAGTACAACATATGCTAGCTACCATGACTAAATCAAAAACAGATCTTGTATTAGACCTTAAAACTACTAAGCTGCAAAGGTAAATACTTTTTTTTTACTTGATAATGAATAGCATATATAATATTCAGCAATGTAAAGTACTTGACCGCGAGATACAATATATATGGAAATAGGATACACAATTTAGAATATATACGATTTAACGCTGCACATACTTTATTATTAAAACAACCAAAAAATTTCCCCCCTTTTTTTTTGTTTTGAAAATGATAATTAAATGCAGTGTATATTATTTATATGGAAATAGGATACACAATTTAGAATATATACGATTTAACGCTGCACATACTTTATTTTTGTTTTGAAAATGATAATTAAATGCAGTGTATATTATTTCCTCATCAAAAAGAAATAAAATTGACTATCCTATTGCCTTTTTGCCTATTTCTTTTTAATACAAGATAGAATTTAAATCCACCGATTGGAATTGAATATATACTCGATTTCTATATATCCCCTGTTATTGTACCAAAATAATGCATTTTTTGTTTATATAATTGACTTTTATAACAAAAATATACATCGTTCAAGAGTCAGATAAAAATCCATTTTATGAAATCTTATGAAAACAAATCGTATGACGGTATTAAAGAAAAAGTGTAACTTTGTAAAAATTATTAGCTGATCTATTTAAATTTGTGATTAATAAAAGGTTTATCAGATAAGATTCAGTGTTCATGCAGCTTTGGTTTCTTATATTCCATTCCACCCTCTATTATATAATTTAATTAGCTTTAGATTCCTTGAGTACAATTAATTTGGAAGCAAAATTAAAATAAATAGGCAAATATGTGCTTTTAAATGGGTGTACTGTTTTTTTTTTTTTGTATAAAATGATTGATTATAATTATGTCTAAAATAAATAGTTCTTAATTCCGAAATTACACAGCCTACCATATAGAATTGTGTTTTCTCGATTTTGAAAATCATTTGTATGTAAAAAACATAAAAATAAAGTCTCTGCTTCATTAGACAACTTTAAAAAAATCGTCAATGCGCTGGGTAAGCTAAATAAACCTTTTGGTTATTTTCGTGGTATACTAGTGCTCGGCTGTAGGCAGCCATTTACATCTACAATTTGGCATGATGCCCAAATCAATAGTGCTTTTGTAATGCTTCCCAACGAACAGTGAAGTGCCTAGTGTTGCCTAATGCCGCTTCAAAAAAGAAGCTAAATCCAATGTTAAAAATAGCTAAACTAGCTTTCAGTCCACAAATTTGCAAAAAGCAGCTTTGCTACTACTCGTAGTTAGTTTAAAATTTAAACTAGAAACTGCCAACTAAATCGAAGATATAGCTAAATTGGCAAAAATGGAGGTGTCAATTCGTAAGGAGTAAGATATTCCTTTGTGGCTTCTTTGTATGTGCTGCAATTAGACTGATGGAACGTCATTGGCATTCAAATGGCAAATAGTGAAGACTACGAAGAGTTACCTTTTAAAAATATTGTTAAATATTTAAAATATTTATGCAACTTTCTTTAGTTGCATGAGCACTGTTTTTTTTTTTTTCATTCCAATATGCATAATTAATAATAATGAAAGAATAATTCTAGATAGAGCAATCTGAGTAAACATGGAAAACGTCTGATAAATTGTGCTCAAAAACATGAAGCATTTCTCCAGGAAAATATAAAATGCGAAATAAAATTTGAACAAACTACACATAGCTCACATAACACAAATTTTAAAGTTACATGTGCATGCAACATTTAGCCATTCCAAAATTATATAAATACATATTGCGTTTGTACAAATGGCTTACTACGTTTATGCTATGAAATTCGCAATGATTTATTTTATTGTATCATATTTATATCGCCTCTGATTTGGCTTTTTTAATCCAATCAATTTATATAGTAAAGAATAGCATAAACGTAGTAAGAGTTACATAAAAGTTTTGTGTCTACTTACATGCTGCACAAAATTGTTATTGACGCTGTTTAGCATGATTTTTTTCCAATTCAAATTTCTCGTACTTTAATCGATTCTCTATAATTTGTTATATCTTTATTATTATTTTTTTGTTTTTTTTTTTTGTTTTTTTGTTCTTGTTAAACTGCAATATTAGAGAGGAAATAGTCCACTCTTGACTTGTTCGTTCGTTTCCTATCAATGTATTTTTTTTTTCTAGCATGAATAAACTAATTATGAACTTATCTTTTTACATGTCATGTGTAAGGCACAATAGTTAAAAATTCTACTCATTATAAATTTAAGGAAATATATGTATGTGAATCTAAAACGAAGTACAAAAAAATATTAAAACGTTTGAAAATATAAATATGTGTGTATCTTTTATAAAGCAAACTCAAGTACATTTTTGTATCTAGGCTATTTATATTTTTTAATGGTGCATAAATTGTATATATAAATGATTGCTCTGCTGTGATTACATTAATTGTTTGTAATATTCACGGTGCTTTGAATGCGTACACATATGTATGTATGTACAAATTTATTAAAACCTTTCACTTAGTAACAGTAAGTAAAACGCCTTTAGGGTTTTTAGCAAATTGTATAACATGACAATTGAATGCAGCGTGTACGTATGAACACACATTTATACATATGTACATGCATTCATACGTAACTCCAATGTGTACAAAAAAGCAAAAAATCTGAAGGGTAGCACGAGAGAGTAGGTTCTTGCCTCTCACATTCTCACGTGGAAAGACGACACACTGAGAACAGCTCCTTTGGTGCTGCCAACTGCCGCTTCAAAAACGGTAGATGGGCTCCACTTTTACGAATAGGTTAGAATAGTTCAGTAATTTGCAATAAGCGGGCTTGCTAATACTTTTCAATTAAATACAAAAAAATGTTATTTTCTTTTAAAATTTATTTGTAGCCGAATTTAGCTAGAAAATAGCTAAGCAACAGCACCATTATACGAGTCTTTACTTGTAAAAGTTTACATCGACGCCAGCAAGTAGAGGGATATGTGCACATTAATATACATATGTACACATTTAGGTTTGGGTCCTAGGGTCAGAGTCATAGTACATATATAAACTGTTCCATTTGCAGTATCTACTGTTGGTAAAACCTTTAAAAATTATTGACATATTTATTCTCTTAATACTGTTTATAACTCATATTTTATAAATAAACGTTCTCTTCTGCATGTTCAGTACGCGAAAATATGCAAATATTTTAACAAAAATGCCGCATTCAGGCCACCATAAAATAAAATAACTGACGCTTGCAATTCAACACTGTAACATACTAACTGTTCAAATAATGTAGTATACAAGAAACAATGTTAATAAACAATGAAAAGAGCAAATACTAGGAGCACCAACAAAAATCCTCTTAAAAAGACACTCATTGCTTATGAATATATATATTTTACACATAATTATGTTTTCGATGGCAAACTAACTTAAACTCAAATTTAATTGCCATATTCGCCAGAATTCGTACATATGTATATACATATGTGCGCACGCAGTGTGAACCTTCCCTTACACATACATACATATATATGCTTTTGTTGATGCTTTTTTCGCTAGTCACACATATACATACACATACATATGTATGGAACTATACATGTTCTGTATACACATATGCATGTATGAGTGTACTTGATTTGGTTGATTTTTTTTGTGTTGCTACTGCCTACCTTACTTGTATTTTGTAGGAGCTCTAATTATTGATTTTTACGTCACTTTTTTGTTTCGTTTTCCCATTTTATTGAAAACGCACTCCACAAATGAATGAAAAAAAATCTCACACACCTTAACCACAAGCAGCGTAACTCGGCGGTATTTGCCGCGTAGTTCAACGATTTATATTATAAAGCAAATCTCACACAGTTAATTTGTTTTCGTAACGTAACCGCCTGATAGCCCACAAAGAACAAGACCGACTTAAGTTAATCAAGACTTTTTGTTTTAGTTTTATAAAACACAAGCAGGGATGTCTTGCGATGTATAAAAGTATCGTATGTATCGATATTTCTCTATTTAATTGAATGGACTGTATTTTATTTAAAAGTGTTATCGATAGTTATGTTCATGCTGTAACACACGTCGATATACAAATACACACATACAAAATCTTAAACGCTTTGCCGGTGCACATTTCATTTACAAAATATTTGATTGTTAAAAGTAACAAAGTGTTTGGACTTTACTTGGATTGGGTATATTTAATGGCAGTATTTTAGGGAAACCATCAAACTCAATTCTGAAACCATATCAAGAGTTGTGATATTTCAATGCATATGCACCTATCAATGTATGCACGTATCTGCATTCATTTCTTCCTTTTTTTTCTATAAATATGTTTAGATACGTATGTACATATATGTACATGCTCGTAAATGCGCTCATTTCTTTATCTGCTACTCCTTACATGGGTTGTTTTTAATTGGCTTACAACTTTTACCAATGTTTGCCTAAATGTATGTAACCACCATATATATATATATATATATATATATATATATATATATATGTATAATAGTTAATAGTTAATACTAATTTACTTAAGTGGTAAGTACCCTTTTTGACCTGTGAGCACAGCGATTATGTATACAATTTTGTTTACAAAATATATACACATGATACATAATTTCAAAATATGCTCGCTGTGAGTGCACGAAGTACCACATTACTTTGCTTAAACTTTGAAGTGTAACGTGGTGAAATTATATAAAATGCAGTTTTGCAAGCCTTGGTGAAATTGTCCAAGGTAGTGACATACCAGCGAGTAATTTCGTGTGTTACCGCCTGTAAGCAGGGTTGCCAGATTGCAGAAAATAGAACAAATAAAGAATTGTTATAGCATTACAAGTATATGATTAAAGATTTGTTATATTTGTAGTCTTTAGTTAAAATAGGTAAAATTCTGCAGGCGGACATAAACGACTGCGTAATATTCGATGACAGTCCAAGAACAGCATATGAGGCTACCCGACCAATGTATTAAGAGGTATTGATAAAGTAATGCCACAAAAAAGTTCAGTGAGCCGTTTTAACATTAAAGTACCTCCTTAAGTACATTTGCACTACATTTAAAAACCGTGATTGTATGTGGTACATTTTTTGTGAGTGCCCAGAATGTAGGTGTCTTTGAATTGTGACGTCACACCATCAGTAATTTTACGGCGCTTGGCGCGCATTTGGCGATCCAAAGAAACTAAATGAGCACCTTTTAAGAGAGTGTTTACACATATTTAAGCCTTAAAATTACAGATACTTGATGCTTGATGGAGATGCACGCTAAGACGGGCTCTCGGGAAGATCCACACGTAAGTGTGCAATAATCGCAAAAAGCGGTTTTAAACAACTTTTTTGTTTAACATCGGATCGTCGTTAAGCTCATTTTCAAAGATCTGTGTTCGAATTCATCTATTTCCTTTCAACAGACATGAGACTGGATTTTCTTGTACATAGAAGACACTACTGGCATATGTTGCTACATAGCAGATAGGTCCACTACGTGGCCATGATAGCCTGATAATGCTAGTCGCATCTGTAGTGGTACCTGTTGTTACTGCCCAGTAATATTAAACTCTTGACTTAATAAATAATCTTGAACTGGAGGAACCTTTCAACATCAGAGGACACCTTACAAGGCACTAAAAGGAAGTCACCTTTACCATTGGACAAGGTTCTCCTCTGGTAACTCGCGCAGGGCTATTGTGTGCTTAGAATAGCCAATAGCGGTAGAATAAAAAAGTATTTTGCAGAGCGCGACGCGACCGCCAGCAACGAATTCAGAAAAGAGACCGATAATTTTATTTAATTCTCAAATGTTTTAACATTTGTTCAGACTTTTTTACTATGCATCAGAAAGCCTATGTCCGAAAAGTGTATACTATACATATAAGCTATATTCAAGTATATTGTCCATATAATATTCGTGTTTCCCATCGCAGGTAGAGGCTATCACAGCACCATCACAAAGTTGTTATTGTTAAATTTTAGACCCGACGTCTCGTCAGTTTGATACTCACGTTTTTTTGTGAACGTAGTACGATACCGTATTCAAAAATAATGTCCTCTAGTCGGGTCAAAGGTAACAGTTTAAAATTTCTCAATATGGAGACTAGCAGAACTTTTATCTCTAAAATGGCAAACTTTTGCCCGATGCAATTGCGTTGTCCAGCACTAAAAGGAATAAATGAAAAAGGATGACGATCCAACGAGTTTTTGTGTAGGAAACGTTCTGGTTCAAATTTTGAAGGATTCGAAAAATAACGCGGATCTCTCATTATATCATAAACATGTACATTAATTTGGGTGTTCTTTGGCATAATCAAGCCATTTATGGCACACTCCTCTGTGCACACGCGTCCTAGGAAAGGAACTGGAGGAAAAAGACGTAAAGACTCCCTAATAACACATTCCAAGTATACAAGCTCGTTATAATTAAAGACGGTAAGTTCCATATTGTTTGCAAATAAGTCCTGCAGCTCCTCGAAACATCGATCTTGAATATTTTCATTCAAGGCTAACATAAGCAGGGTAAAAATTAAACAGGTGGACGTTGTGTCGTATCCCTCGAACATGAAGGTGTTCACCTCGTCACAAATGCCCTGATGATTGATAAGACCCTCATTTTCTGCTTCCAGCAGTGTGTCCAGCATCGCATAGCGCTGTTTCCGCCCATTTTCGCTATCAAGTACGGTTCGCCGATTGGTTTGCGTTCGCTTTCGTTCAATGATGCGGCTGGAAAAGTCATGCGCTATTTTTAGATTTCTTATATGCTCTTTATAACTGCCGCAAATGTAAAAGTATGGCCAAAAATACATCAATGGATTGCAAACGCGTTCTACCATGACAATCTCCAAAGCGTGTATGGCTTCTCGATATTTTGCGCCTTCCGCCATATCATCAAGTCTCACACCCAGAGCAGTTTCTGGTTAAAAAAAATAGTAGGTAAATCATCAAAAACGAACAAAAGAGCCATATCTTTTAAATGAGAAATAAAACAAGTAAGACGCTCTAGACGGGGCTTCCCGACCAAGGGATACCGTGAACCACCAAATGCAACTCGTGCTAAGCTTGGCTTACATCTTGATAAGCTTAAAAAATGTTGTACAAAAAACTACTTTTCAACCGAACGCTTCTATAGCAGTTATATAATGTAGTGGCTGAACGTACCTATGGCAGCTATATGAAGGTGATAATGATGTTGATATGATTTTGCATATATGTATGTATGTAAGGGGCACAGTTAAACTAATAAATACTTAGTTTGAAGAAGAAATCATGATGAGCTTCAAAGTTTTACGTTTGTTAGCATAACAAAACAAATATGTTCTGAGCTTGGTTCAGATATCTTAACGAACAAAAAATTTGTTCATACAAGAACCTACTATCAATCAATTAAGATCAATCGTTCTTGTGGCAGGTATACGGTCCATCCAGTTTCGGCTAGTATTAGCTGCATGATGACGACAGATCTATGCAAAGTTTCAAGACGAAAGCTTTAAACTGAGACTAGAAACAAACAGACCTACATACGAACATGACTATATCAACTCGACAATGTTTTTTAACTTGAAAATATACGTTTGATGTTGTGAATGTAGGCGAATAGAAAACAAGTAAGAGGTTCTAGTCGGGAGTTCCCGACTAGAGGAAACTCTGAACCCTCTTCTTCCAACACCAAATGCAGATATATATAATATTCTATTCTCTCATTTTTAACCCAAAATTACACAAAAAACAGGTCTTCGATATAGATTTTAATCGATTACTTTGAAACGGGGCAAGTTATCGAATATCGGAAATAAACTCGATCTGCGTAGACACTAGGTAAACCTACAGCTTCCAAGTCTCTAGCTCTTATAGTTTCTGATATCCTTGCGTTCATACAAACGGACAGATGGACAGACGGATAGATGTACATGGCTAGATCGACTCGGCTATTGATGCTGATCAAGAATATATATACTTTATGGGGTCGGAGATCCTTCCTTCTTCCTGTTACATACATTTACATATTGCACAAATACAATATTCCCTTTTTAATGGGCTCAGGGTATTAAAGTAGAAAGATTTTCTTTTGTCCTACTGAACACTTATCTGTTGTGGATATATGCCTCGTTCTGCTTATTACTAAATTTATGCAACTTCTTGAGGGCAAATGTTTCTAAATCTAAAGCTTACCGCAAACATTGTTCAGGGCAAACTGTGGAATAACCTGATGCAGATCCAATTCGCTGTCCACATTTTGAAGTAAAAGATCGACTAGTTTATGGCACTCTTCTCTGAAAGATTCAAGCATTTAGACATAACCTAGTGGTATACCTTAAATAAATACATATATGCTCATACTTAAAAATATCTAAAAACTGTTGCAGCACGTTGAAATGGAAAGCCGGTGTTAACATCTTTCGCCTAAATTGCCACTTTTGATCTAAAAAAAATAAATCGGATGAACTTAAAGTAATTAATTTATAAATTGGCAAATTTCTTACCTGTACTTATAAGTAAACCGTCACCTAAAAAGGGCCTCAGCAGCTCATACACAACGTTTTTCGTTATCAACTGAGTGCTCTGAAATATTTCCTCGGTATCCTCAGCGCGTACTATATTATACATCGGCGCAAATAAAAAATACCAAATATAACTGCGCCCGTCGGCCTTGTCGTAAGCATCACGGACAAATCGAAACATCATCGCTAGGTGGAAAACATTTCGATTACAACCAATTGTCTCGTACCGTACCGTGGACCATACTTACATGGCGACATCCTCAGTATATCAAAATTATTACCGAATCTTGTTTTTCCCGGTAACACAGAAACCTTGCTTTCTAGAGGACTACCATCCTGTGTATGTATACGCTTCACTAGAGACAGTATAAAGTATTTTCGATTAATATGCTTAAGAAGCAGCCATACTGCTGCCAATAGTAATGCAGTTTCAAGCAATACCATCAACATTATTTTTAGCTTTGTTTCGTTATGTCGATCGAGCGAAAAGCCGAACCCAACAACTGACAGAGTAAACAAGGTTTAATATATAAAGCTGATAATGATAATCGCTCTCTTATTTATTTATATTGGCAAAGTCCATTCCTACTATATTAAAAACAAAAACATTATACGAGGGATTAAGATAAGGCGCGTACGTGAATACAGCACAATACAATGTTTCGGACAACAGCTTAAAGCTTGTTTTATTATACCCTGAACCCATTAAAAATGGGTAAAAGGGGTATTATGTTTTTGTGCAAAATCCAAATTTATGTAACAGGCAGAAGGAAGCATCTCCGACCCCATAAAGTATATATATTCTTGATCAGCATTAATAGCCGAGTCGATCTAGCCATGTCCGTCTGTCTGTCCGTCCGTCCGTCCGTCCGTATGTATGAACGCAAGGATCTCAGAACCTATAAGAGCTAGAGAAATTTTAGATGTAGGTGCTCCTAGTTCCTACGCAGATCGAGTTTGTTTCCGATAATCGATAACTTGCCCCGTTTCCAAGTAATCGATAAAAATGTATATCGAAATCCTGTTTTTTAAGCAATTTTGGTAAATAATAAGAGCTAGAGTTACCTAACTTGACATGTAGCTTCTAGAATAGTATATATATATCGATTATCTTTCATTTTATACCTATCGCCAACTCCCCGCTACTCTCTATCTATAAGCGCGCGCTGCATTTGGTGATGGAATAAGAGGGTTCAGGGTATCCCCTAGTCGGGAGCTCCCGACTAGAACCTCTTACTTGTTTCTTTTTTTTTTGGTTTGCTTTAAATAGATTTAACGAGTGTTGAAAATTAGCAGCTGATATGATTAGCTTAAGTCAGCAATAGTTGAAAGTTTATCTAGATAGTAGTTGAGTGAATATTTTGAATTTGTAAATTGTGAATTTTTTAAAATTTCTGCATCTTACCCATTATTTTTCATAAAAATAAAGTTAGTGGATAGGAATCCAAACTTTTGCTGTTTGTTACACACACAAATACATATTTGCTTAACCATTAATATTATTATTTAATAAATTGCAGCAAACCTTTTTTTATACCCTGAACCCATTAAAAATGGGTAAAAGGGATATTATGTTTTTGTGCAAAATGCAAATGTATGTTACAGGCAGAAGGAAGCATCTCCGACCCCATAAAGTATATATATTCTTGATCAGCATCAATAGCCGAGTCGATCTAGCCATGTCCGTCTGTCTGTCCGTCCGTCCGTCCGTCCGTATGTATGAACGCAAGGATCTCAGAACCTATAAGAGCTAGAGACTTGAAATTATAGATGTAGGTGTTCCTAGTGCCCGCGCAGATCGAGTTTGTTTCCGATAAACGATAACTTGCCCCGTTTCCAAGCAATCGATAAAAATGTATATCGAAATCCCGTTTTTTAAGCAATTTTGGTAAATAATAAGAGCTAGAGTTACCAAACTTGACATGTAGCTTCTAGAATAGTATATATATATCGATTATCTTTCATTTTATACCTATCGCCAACTCCCCGCTACTCTCTATCTATAAGCGCGCGCTGCATTTGGTGTTGGAATAAGAGGGTTCAGGGTATCCCCTAGTCGGGAGCTCCCGACTAGAACCTCTTACTTGTTTATTATTGCGTAAATAGTCGGTCGACGCAAAAACACTGCCGCATTGATTTTATAACTATAATTATTTATAAATCGTGAATCCCTACAAATTTGATATTATAAGATTTTCTGCGTGATGATAGGCTTTGTATATACTACCAGATTTATAGAATTTACTTATGTTAAGCTGTATGCAGGGGAGAAACGACAAAATGTGTAGTGGACTTAGCGGGCTTGCTTTAATTAAAGTAAGCATATTAAACAGTGATTTATAGCAAACGGACGAGCCGACAAATTTCTGGCATGTACAAAACAATTTTTAAATTTTATGGATATCACAACATTGATCAAATATGTGAGAATTTACAAAACATGAACATTTTAAATTTGACATAATAATTTTTGCATGGCGGGCTTGTTTGAAATTTTTTGACAGCTTAAAGTGTTAATTTATATATTAACAGCTTTTAAATATGCACTAACGAACATATGACACGTTTAACAATGCATCGGCTCGAGTTTAACGGCTCGCAAGTGCGTTCTAACAGAGCCTCATTTATGCGTTCGCATTGCAAAAAAACTGCGTAATTTAAATTTCTAACCGTTGCGTGAAACAATTCAACAATTGAGTGGGAAAATTCTACAGTTGGAAGTATGTATACATTGTTTGCCAGAAGTGCAAATTGATAAAAATTTGTTTAAATTAGTATATTTAATTTCTAAGCTACTATTATATTCGATTTCAATAAGAAAATCGGGTAGGAAAATTACCTATTTTTATTTGTAGGCAATTTTATAACTATCATTGTTAATAAATTGTAAATCTCTACATCTTTGCTAATTATAGGTTTTTTTTTTTAGATTGCTGCGCATGCGTGCGCTACGAGGAACTGCTTACGATTAAATTAACAGTCGCATTTTATTATCTTTTCATTGCTTTCATCTAGTTCACAATGCAATATAAGAGACAGAATTGGTACAAAAAAGGTTTAATTGTGAAAAGGACTAGTTGACAATTATTGGCATGTACAAAACAATTTCGAATTACATGCTTATCACAACATAGAAGAAAATTGTAAGAAATTACAAAAAATAGATATTTTTCAATTATTTTCCATATGAAATATTTAATTTTACGCTTTGTGGGCTTATTTGAATTTTTTAATAGTTGACAGTGCTATTTCTGTTATTAACGGTGCCTCTGTTAACATTATCCGGGTTGATTGTGGTTGCGTTCAGAACAGTTGAGTAAATACTCTGATGTTTCTGTTATTAACATTACCTCTGGTAATATTATCTGGGCTGATTTGGATTGCGTTCAGAACAGCTGAGATAACATACTCAACTGTTGAACTTATGCAAATGCTATTAAAAATGTAAACATTGTTGCCCAAAGGCAATATAAACACTAAGATGAGTAACGCCCATACATTTGCATGCGAATCAAAATTTCTAGCCTGGCTTTCTATCTGTCTTTTACGACTTCGCTCGACTTGCCAGCCGACTAGCTGTTCGAATGCCGAATGTATGTAACAGGCAGACGGAAGCATCTCCGACCCCATAAGTATATATTTTCTTGATCAGCATCAATAGCCGAGTCGATCTAGCCATGTCCGTCTGTCTGTCCGTCCGTCCGTCCGTCCGTCCGTCCGTATGTATGAACGCAAGGATCTCAGAACCTATAAGAGCTAAAGACTTGAAATTTTATATGTAGGTGCTCCTAGTGCCAGCGCAGATCGAGTTTGTTTCCGATAAACGATAACTTGCCCCGTTTCCAAGTAATCGATAAAAATGTATATCGAAATCCTGTTTTTTAAGCAATTTTTGTAAATAATAAGAGCTAGAGTCACCAAACTTGTCATGTAGCTTCTAGAATAGTATATATATTTGCATTTGCTCCCGAAAGTATAGACAAATGCAGAAAAAAAGACTGAAGCGACAAGAAAAATAACATAAACAAAATCAAAATGGAAGGAAACGACAGACGACGGGTAGGTGGACCAAATACTAACAGACAAGACAGTAAACTAGAATAGATTAGGCGTGTATAGGGGAAAGTATAGATCGTATGTACAGCAAAATGGGCACAGACAGACAGACAGCATAGCGACTAAGCGTAGACATACAGACAGGCTTGGATATACAGACAGACTGAGATAAAGAAAGAGATAGATACAGAGACAGGCAGACAGATAGGCAGGCAGACAAGCAGGCAGGAACGCACATAGACAGACATTCGGACAGAAATTAAAACAGGCCAATTGTAGAATAGATAGTGAGTTGTATGTATGTGTGTATGGATTTTTGTGTTGTCATTGGCTAGCGCCAAGGCATGGTGTTTGAATGCGTGTTTGTGTGTGTGTGTGTAGAAAAGACGGGACGACAAATAAATAGGATAAGACTAGAAACTTAGCATAGAAGGGAAGAGTAGAATCATAACATAACGTAGAGGAGAAAGTATAGACAAATGCAGAAACAAGACAATCGACAAGAAAAAGCACAATAACATAAACAAAACCAAAATGAACAGAAACGACAGACGACGAGTAGGTGGATTAAATACTAACAGACAACAGTAACTAACAGTAAAGTAGAATAGATTAGGCGTGTAAAGCGGAAAGTTAGATCGAATATACAGCAAAAGCGTGACTGACAGGCAGACAGCATAGCGACTAAGCGTAGACATGCAGACAGACTAAGATAGAGAAAGAGAGATAGACAGAGAGACAGGCAGACAAGCAGGCAGGCACGCACATAGACAGACATTCGGACAGAAATTAAAACAGGCCAATTGTAGAATAGATAGTGAGTTGTATGTATGTGTGTATGGATGTTTGTATTGTCATTGGCTAGCGCCAAAGCATGGTGTTTATGTGTGTGTGCAATGTATTTGAGTGTGTTTGTGAAGAAGGGGCGACATATAATGAAGATAAGATTAGAAGCGCTTTGCAAACAAAGAGAGAGAAAGTAGAATCGTAACATAACGTAGCGAAGAAAGTATAGATAAATACAGGAACAAGACTGAAGGGACAAGAAAAAGAAAAATGACATAAACAAAAACAAAATGGACAGACAAAGAGGAGACGACAGAGACAAAGAGGAGACGACAGAGACAAAGA